>CM068725.1:12183072-12783072 GCA_035079005.1 Fraxinus americana | reverse complement strand
TCCTATACATCAATACATCAAGCAAATAATTTTTTTTTAACAATCTAATTTAATATAACAAACCCTACTGAGAATTTTATAGTTTATAACATCGCTACCTCACACCATTCACTTGTATGGAGATGATTAAATTTACTTTATGTTTAAGGATTTGCAAATTTGTCTCTTCTTTTCCCATGAAGTTGTATAAATAGTTTTTTTTTTCATGAATAATACCCCTTTTTTCGTCTCTATTTGACTATTTGTCCAACTTTTTCTATTTTTAGTCCATGTTATTCAACCTAATTTTTATGTTTCATGAATGTTTTTTTAAATGTTTAATGTATTTCATGAATGTGTAATCATTCTTGGAAATTGCTTGCTTTGCTTCAGTTTAATGGGTATGTTGTTAAATCCATCAACGACCACTCAAATTTAAACTTAGTTTCACTATGACCACCCAATTTAATTTTAATTCACCATTGACGTTCAATTTGAATTTATTTTAATATGACTATTCAATTTTATATAACGTTTCACTATGGCTACTCAATTTTTTTCCACTAATTTTAAAAGGGGAAAAGGGTAATTTTGCATTATTTATATATATATATATATAAATTTAAAAAATAAAATGAAATGAAAACTTATTTTAAAAAAAAGTTTTAAAAAATAAAATTAGAACTTATTTTAAAAAAACGTTACTTATAAAAATGAAATAAAATAAAAACTTATTTAAAAAACATTTAAATAAAAAAAAACTTTTTTTAAAAATTTATTTTATATATAATGCAAAGCTACCATTTCACCCATTTTAAAATTAGTGAAATGTTGAAAAGAAGTTGAGTGGTCATAGTGAAACGCTATATGAAATTGGGTGGTTTTGGTGACACTAAGTATAAAGTTGGTTTGGCAATAGTGAAACAAAATTAAGTTTGATGGCCATAGTAACACTAAGTATAAAGTTGAGTGGCCATGGTGAATTTTATCCATTGTTTAATCTACTAATTTTTCTAATCGAGGATTGGTGTGTTTCGTTCCCAACTTTTTAAGAATTTTACCTTCATTTTGTTAAATTTCCAAGGAAAGACGTTAACGCGTATTCAAGGAATCTTGAAGTTGCACGGTTCTCAATTCAATCGAGAAATCTTGTTGTGTCAAATTAAACAACCAAATTATCATAGGGGAAACTTGCAACTTTAGTCCAGATCCTATACACTTGATAGCAAACGGTCCTCATTCTATTTCTTTTAGCATTCAAATTCTCAACATACAATTTCTGATGCACCAAAGTTTTTGATTGACGAAATCCGTTTAAATAACATATCATTTTTGTAATACTCCCTACCGTTTGGAATCTCTGTGAAATTGATAACTATTGTTGTAATCCTCACTTTCTTAAAGGCATTTCAACTTTTTAATGCAAAAATCACTATTTTCGTCATTTTTGTTTATTTGACAATTAAAAAGTTAATATTTTGATTTAAAAAAATACTACAATACTTCTACCTTTACTTGAAATAATACAAAAAATAAAAAATAAAAAATAAAAACTAGGAAAGGAAAAAGAATTGGGTGGTTATATTTCAACAACATTTTTTATTTGATACACCACGTTTTAGTTGCAGTTAAGCTCCTCAATCTTTTCTTATTGTAGTAATTATCTCTTACATTTTTTTCGTCGAATTCTTATCTTCAACTTTCCCTTAATTAATACATCTCATTGTTGATGATCATTTATATCAAATTATTTTATTTTCATGTTTTGAAATGAGGAAATATTATTTTTCACACTTTTATTTATTTATTTTTTTTAAATATGGTGAAAAAATAAGTTATTTTACGTCACTTCAATGGACATTTGAACATAAAATTGTTATCAAATATAAACGTGTTTATTGATGGAAAGTTTGAAGATAAAAATGACATGAAAAATTATTATGGATACAAGTGTTGTAATGAGCAAAAATCAATACCCTTAACTGCAATTAAAATGTGGTTCAAGAAATAAAAATTGTAATGTGAATATAATTATCCTAAAGAATTTAGGGGCCGTTCTCTTTGGCGTTTCCACCCGTTTTCTGTTTTAGATTTTTCAAAAATGCGAAAATGCGCTCTCTTCATCATTTTCGAAAACGGATTTTGGAAAATGAAAAAAAAATTGTGAAGAAAACACAAAACGACATTTCTGCCGTTTTGGGCCTTTTCTGCACAAACCCAGCAGAAATGGAAAACACGGGAAACAGGCCCAAAACCTCTCCTCCTTTCTTTTTGCCAAGCCACACTCCACCACTACTTTCCAACATCTAAACTCCGGCCATCCTCCTCCAAAACGGTCGGATTTATTACCATTGTGAAGCCCCCAATCCCTTCTTCAATAACCACACAAACCACTACCCAAACATATACCAAAATCGATAAAAAAAATTCCTCAAAAACTGATTCGAAGCTTACTGCTTCTGCCGGAATCTCAAGCTCCGACGACACCAGAGGTTGCGCACCACCACCGGTCGATTGCCCACCCCCAGACGACTCCAGCCATAGCTCCAATTTACCCAAAACAACATGCCATTATTCTGAATCTGCACCATTCGCACCGCTCTACAGGGTCGGAAAATGGCAGATTCCGACGCCGCCTAGTGGACCCATAGTCGTGGACCACATTAGGCTGTCGTTTATAGCTATAGAGAGGGGAGGGGAAGAAGAGAGAGAGACGTCGGAGAGTCCGAGAAGAAGTAAGAGAGATTCCAGAGAATTTCCATTTCCTCATTTTTGAAAACAATTGGGAAGAACACATTTTCTATTTCCTATTTTTTTTAAACAATTTTTGAAAATACCAAAAAGAACGCATTTTCAACTATCTCAAAATGGACACTAAAAACACAAAATACAAAATGAAATTAAAACACTAAACACAAAACTAAAACACAAAGAGAACGGCCCCTTAGTTTTTCATTTTCATTTTTGTTTTTGTTTTGGTATTGGTTTTGATTTTGATTTTTTTAAAATTAAAGTTAAGGATCAAAATATTAACTTTTTAAACTTTAAATAAAATGTAGTAGATGGAAAAGTGATTTTACAGAAAAATGTTGAAATATTGTTAAGAATATCAAGATTGATAAGGTAAGTACCAATACAACAGAGACCCAAATGAAGTATTTAAAATATTTCGAAATTTACTGAAGTATTTTTAAAAATAAGGGTAATTGGTGCAAAACGTCCCTACCTTTGCATGGTTTTGTGCAGAACGTCCTCACCTTTCATTTTTTGACACAGAACGTCCCTACCTTTCACATTTTTGGAGCAAAACGTCTTTTTTGTCTATTTTTGACCATTTTACCCTTCTATTAAAATAAAACAAACATAAAAGAAAAAAAAATAAAGAATAAATTATAACTATAACCCAAACTTTTTAAAAAGTGCAAATAGCACACCAAATTTCACATTCTTCCCAAAACTCACCCTTGCCTCCACCGCCGCCTGCTGGCCTGAGCCCAAACAAGTCCACGGCCCCTAAGAAACATAGAGGCAATTTCTTGTTCATTAAAAACAAAGCCAACATCCACTGAACTTTTCTTCACCTTTTCGAAAACTCGCTGGTTGTCCAAAATGCCGGCACCTCCCCTTTCCCCTTCTTGGA
Source organism: Fraxinus americana (assembly GCA_035079005.1). Classification (NCBI taxonomy): domain Eukaryota; kingdom Viridiplantae; phylum Streptophyta; class Magnoliopsida; order Lamiales; family Oleaceae; genus Fraxinus; species Fraxinus americana. The sequence continues at coordinate 12,779,453 of CM068725.1, read as the reverse complement.
AACACCATTATTTCTCCTATATTATTCCACCCACTCAATCCACAAACCATCCCAAAACAATCCCATTTCTAACCCAAAAAAAGCTTCAAAAGAATCCCATTATGGCATCAAAAAATCAACCCAATTTTCAAGATTTCTTGCCTCTCATGGCCGAGAAGCTCGGCGGGGACGATCTAATAGCAGAACTGTGTAATGGGTTCAATTTATTGATGGATTTTAGCAAAGGGGTTATTACATTTGAGAGTCTTTTAAAAAAATTCTGCTTTGCTGGGATTACAAGATTTGTCAGATGATGATCTTTATAGCATGCTTAAAGAAGGTGATTTTGATGGAGATGCAGCTCTCAATCAGATGGAATTTTGTGTTTTGATGTTTACATTAAGCCCTGATTTGATGGAGCAGTGTGAGTTTTTCTTGGAAGAAGCTCTTCAACAGCGAGAATTTCCAAGATTTTCACTTGTAATAAATATTCTTTTTGGGCAATTTTATATTTTAGATGTTCATTCTTCAATGATGATTTTTTGTTTAAACAGTATACAGGAATTCACAAGGAAACAAATTATTGAAAAAAAATTTGCAATATTTTATGTTTGGGGTCAGGCTAGCAGGCGGCGGTGGGTGTAAGGTAAGGGTGAGTTTTGGGAAGAATGTGAAATTTGGTGGCTTATTTGCACTTTTTAAAAAGCTTGGGCTATAGTTTTAAGTCATTCTTTATTTTTCTTTTCTTTTGTGTTTGTTTTATTTTAATAAAAGGGTAAAATTGTCAAAAAGAGACGAAAAGGACGCTTTGCGCCAAAAATGTGAAAGGTAGGGACGTCCTGTGCCAAAAAACGAAAGGTATGGACGTTTTGCATAAAACCATACAAAGGTAGGGACGTTTTGCGTCAATTACCCTAAAAATAATGTTTGTAAAATCTGCATCATGTCATCAAAATGGAATGTAATGAATTTATCACCCATTTTGTTAAATTATTCAATATAGCATATATATAAATTTGTCTTTAAGAGGAGTGGAGTATTTGAGAAATGTTGTTCCAAGCTTAACTTTAATTTTTAATTAAGAAAGTTATTTTTCTTAATATTTTTATTTAATTCACATCAAGACACCACTTCAAGATGATAATTCAGAAAAAAGTTTGGAAAATTAGAAATAATGACTTAAAAAAAAACGACTCTTTGATTTCAACTCATGATGAAAGAAAATACTTTCAACAACAATGTAAAATACAAGATGTATTAGTTCAATAGATTGTGCAAAGAGAGTAAGAGAAATGTAGCGCCCCGAGTTTTGTTAACCCGGATTGCCACGTTATCGTCTTTTACCCTAATTTTGTCAATCAATTTTGCGGAAATAACCTAATTTTTAAAATCACATTTGCAATTGAAAACTTCGTCGGCAAGAAAAATACATAGGATAATTGTTCAAAATTTAAATATCATGTTTTGGAATAGCAGAAACGAAAAATACGTTAACATACAAAACTTCAAAAAAATAATAATTTCGATAGTCAAATTCTTTTATGCCACCACTGTCGGATCAATTTCGATCGCCTCCGAAATCTGCAAATATTGTTAAAATAGTAGAATGAGTATTTCGAAGAAATACTCAGTAGACTCATCGCCGATAATTAATTTACAGAATAATTGAATACACACTTATGCAATATACAATGTGATCATCTTGGGCTCATTTTCTTGAAAATCATAGGCTCTTTAAAAACATGGGCTGTGGGTAGTCTTTCTTTCTTGTGCGGATGAAGCACATAAGTTATGTATAACATTCTCTTCTTATCTCATAAGAGATTCTTTCTTTCTTTCTCATGCAATTAAGCATATAAGTTATGGCAACCATAACAATATCATATATCTCATATGACACATTCTCATCCTATGCATAAAGCATATAAATCACGTAATTCACATAAAGCATGCAATTATAATTTAAACTAATTAATGGTGGCGAGTCTACCTCAATTATTTCGAGTTGCGTGAAAAGTGGAGCGGGAAAATAACTTCAAGCTCCTAATCGTTCGTACGTATCGTCTAGCCAAAATAGAAAATAAGTTTGAATTAGTATTTCGAATATTTAAGGCTTTAAAGTGATAAAATAAAGTTTAGGGATTAAATTGGAAGTTATTGAAATTGAATTTGACAAATCTAAGGGTTGAAAATACTATTTTCAAGGTATTGGGGCTAAATGTGAAAAATAGGAATTCTAGGGACTTAATTGAAAGCTATTGAAACTGGAAATAAAAGTTTAAAGTCTGAAATTGAACTTTTAGAAGTTAAGGAAAAAACTGTAAAACTGTTAAAACTGAAAATAAAAGTTTAGGGGCTGAAATAGTAACTTTTACAAGTTAGGGACTAAACTGTAAATCTTTTGAAGCTGAAATTAAAACTTAAATGACTGAAATAATAACTTATATAAACTAGGGACTAAATTAAATAACTTTTAAACTGAAAATAAGAAATGTAAGGGCTGAAATTAAAACACTTAAACTTAAGGGCTAAAATAAAAACAATTTAGGGACTGAAATAAAACAAATTTTAAACTTAGGGGCTAGGGGTTGATTTTCTAAAATCAAAACAAAATTAAAATCTCACATCTCTCACCCTCTCTCACCCATTTCGAAGTGAGCTGAGGGGAGAGACGAGGGCTGGCGCGACGGGATGGGGCGAAGCCCCTTCCTCCGATTGAAGCTGGCGGCGCCACCGTCGCGTGGTGGCGCCGGCGAGAGTGCGGGGTGGCTATGAGGGTTTGGGCACACGAACCGAAGGCTAGGGCTCGATTTTCATTTGGGTTTTTCTTGGTGTAATAAGGTAAGTAAATGGGTTTCTTAATTTTCTTGATTTTTGGTTGATTGGGTGTTCTTGTGGTGGTGTTTTGGAGCTAAAATAAGGTTGGGCAGTGGCGGTTTGGAGGTGGATGTGTGGCGGGTTCGGTGCTTGGTTTTTTTTTGTGATTACTTGTAGCTTTTGGTCTCGGTTTGGAGGTGGTGAGGTGTTGGTGATTCGATGTTTGCAGCTGGGTTGTTGGGGTGACTGGGGTTGGTCTCGGTTTGGAGCCATTGGTGGTTGTGTGGTGGTTGACTCGGTGAAGGTGAACTCGAATAGGTGGCTGGAACGTGGGTTTGGGCAGTGGTTATTTGGGTGTTTGCAGTGACTCGAGCTGGGTTTTTCGATTCTGCAGTAGTGGTTTGAGGTGAAACGTGGCTGTCGTTTTTTGTGTGAAGCAGTGAGTTTTCAGCTGGGATGTTTGGTGGAGTTGGCCGTTGAGGCTTGGTGGTGGAAACTGAGGCTTTCAGCCTCAACGTGAGTTTTCCAAATTTGGGAAGAACACTGTTGGTGCTAGAAATCGAGATTCTAGCATCAACCCGATTCTTGTATGTTAAAACTGCATAGATGAACCATTTGGGAAGAACACTGTTGGTTTCGTGAGTTTTGGGCAGAGAAGGTGTTGATGGTTTGGGGCTTGGTCTCGACTTTGGTTTGATTTTTGGTGAAAACTTCCTGTTGATGATGCTAGAAATTGATGGTTCTAGCATCATCCATAGTTTTCAGGTAGATGAAATGAGGGAGTCGAAGGAGGGAGAGATTTCCTTACCCAGTGACTGCTGCGTGCTTGTGATGATAGGAGGGGAAAAATGAGGCTATATCAATAGTGATAATTAGGGCACAAATCCCTAGACGGGTAATTGGGCCTGATTGTTGGGCCTTTGGATTTTCCAATTGGGCTAAAAGAATTCAAATTAAATCGGGCTTATGATTGGACCATAAATGTTGAATTTTAACAATTGGGCTCGAAATTAATAATTATTGGATTTAAATAACATAAATCGAAATTGATACTAAAATAATTATTCGAGATTGGATTCAATCGAATAGATTTGAATTCAATTTTATAACGGTTAGACGAACGTGCTTCTCTAAAAAATTAGGGTTAAAGTTTAGCGACACGTTTTTCGAGAAAACTAATTTTATATTATTTAAAAGTTTTCGGTCGCTACAGAAACCATATACTCTTGTAAAATTTTAAATATTGAATTTATTTGTTTAGTATTATTTTCAATATCTTCAACATTTTTTTTCAAGCACGTAAATTATTATAAGTTTTGTTATGTTACAAGTAGTAAGCACGTGCGTTGCACATCTTATATATATATATATATATATATATATATATATATATATATATATATATATATATATATAATACTTTTTATGTTATTCTGTATATAATGTGAAAAGTTGAATAAATTGGAATTTAATATTTTCATTAAAATAACCTTTCTTTTTACACTATTTTGTCAACGTCTTACAACTTTTCTTCTTTTTATTTTATGTTTGTAGCCTTTAATCAAGACTTTTGTTGCTTGTATTGAAACTCTGCCAAAAACAAAAAAACGCGAGATATAATGCCATGAGTTAATACATGTTCAGAAAGGTACATTCCAATAATGGGTACTGCTTGTCCTTGAGCCTTTTCTTTGATAATTGCAAGAATAGATGTATTGGAAATTGTTTTCTCTTGAGTTTGAATGTATATCCTTCATTATTTGTTGGAGTTAATGGGATGTACGAAAGGAATGAATGGATGATATGTTTCTTGAAATCACGACAAATTATTCTTGTTCCGTTGTAAAATTCGTTGGATGAGTTCAGTTAAGAGCATCACTAGACAATTTCTTTTCAAAATAAGCTTACGTGGTAGGATACCACTTGGTAACAATGTATTTAGGAACTCCTCTTGATAAAATTGATTTGTATTTAGATTCTATACAAAAGATAAAAAAAAGAAGAATCAAATATTAATTAATATTGAAGTAAAAGTCTCAAATTATTAATATTGAATTGAATTGACAATAAGAAAGCATGTCAAAAAATTACTAAATTCTACCACTTTTACAAACATCTGGCATACTCAAACTCATAAAATTGATTTATTTATTTTTAATCTTTTTTGCTTTATTTTGAATGACAACTTCAAATACATTATAAAATTCATACTTTAACGTAACAAAATTCTTAACTGATCTGTTTGAATATAAATATGTCAAATTAAATTTTAAAAGTAAAGCTTGTACATATGTTATTATCAGAACGCAAAAATTGATGCATAATTTATATTCATTCAATATATCCAAAATCATAAAATATAAAAAGCAATACCTCATTTAATTTGTCGAAAAGAGGGACACCTTTAGTCTCTTGTTTTGATTTGCCGAAAATTCAAATAAACATATTTGATTCATTTTGATTCGATTTGATCTTATTAGATTTTGTATCATTGGAGACATGTACTCTTCTCTAATAATCTCGTTAAAGCCAAAAGGAGATGATAAAAAATTATAAAAATAATTGGTAAGAACTTGAAACCAAAAGCTAGTTTTCTAAACATTCTTTGCACATGGTATGATACGACAAAAGAATTTATAATTTAATCAAAGTTATTAAGTCAAATTTAAGATCTTTCAACGTTTAATAATGCTGATATTCTTAGTAATATTTATATATCATATAACTTTAATAAGTATCAATGATACTTACCATTTTTAGTATATTGTATAAAACTATTTTAACACGACAACATTAAAATTTAAAATCTACACTTTTTAGATGATAATATGACTAATGTTCTATCGTTACAATTGATAAAAAAATAAAATAAAATAAAATAAAATAAATTTGAAAGGCTATAAAATTTTCAAATATCAAAATATTTAGACTAAAAATTATGGGATAGGACATAAACTCGAACTATTTCATTATGCAATTTACACAACTAATGTTTACCTATAGTTTTGTGTCAAAACCAAATATTCAAAAAAAAAAAAAGGAGTTGGGAGGCTAAGCATTCAAGAGCTTTCTTAATGAGTAGTAGTCATAATTTAGTTTAAAAAAAATAGATTTTCCTTTGAATTAAAGGTAATAATAGTAAGTGGATCTAAATTATGAAGCTTGTTGTAATCAATAAAATTTATAACTCAAAAATTATTAAATATTCTATGGAAATGTGTATTGAATCAAACTTATAGAGGTTAAAATTTCTGAGAATATGATCATTTGGAATTTGGGAGAATCTAATTTTAGATTTTGATGATTTTCTTCTCTTATCCAATGTTTAAGTGAAAAAAAAAATGCAAATTTCAATAACCACAAACTGCTTTCCAGACATACAACTCGTACATAAATTCCTTGCAAGTGAAAATGTGACATTAAAATTTCCGCTTCCTCAAAACTAACATTCGAACAATATAGAATTGTAACAATGAGGAGAAAAACATGCCCATTAGTCAATGAATATCATAAAGACAATATACACAAAATTCAAGATAAGAAAACAAAGAAACATTTTGTAGTGAATCGGATAATAGAACGCAAGTAAATTTCGGCTAAAAATGGAGTATTTGTAGAAAATAAATTCAAAGCTAATTATCCATTATAATAAATCTTCACATACTACTGAAAATTTCATCATAAACAAGAAATAAAAATAAAAAATCTATGATTGGTTGTTGTGCCCTATAAAAAAGATTCCCATTCGGATCAAAAGAGACCACATTTGAATTTCCTGTTATCATAAAAATAATATAATTTTGATTAATAAACCGATAATTAGTTACTAATATATTACATATCAACTATTAATTAGAGAAAGTAAAATAGGAACAAAAACAATTTATAAGCACGTACTCAAGATGTGATGTGTGAGCAGTAGATTACGAAGGACAAATTCATAATTGAGACTTGAAGATTAAGGGAGTTCTCATAAATTTATTTCCTTCCTTTGGTCTAAAACTCTTATTGAAAAATATCAATTAAAAGAAAAATATTTATATTATGGATAATGAAATCTTCTATAATTATGTATTTGATTAATAAAAGATTTAAAGATTACAATTGTCGATTGAATTTATTATTTTCAATAGAATTTTTTAGGAATGCAATACTAATTTTAATATGTAATATTAGGTTTGAAAAAAAAATTAATTGTGTGAGTAATTTTATTTTTTTATAAATTATATATATTAATATTATCGAATTAATAAAATATGATATTTCAAGTTAATTATATATATATAGTATTATTATAATTTCTTTTAATTGTATGTAATAATGTTTTAATTAATTGTGTAGTAATAATTGTGTTTAGTGGAAATTAATTGACTTAATTTTTGAAAGCAATAATAATTATTAATTATTTAGAGAAAATAAATTGAATGTTAAGGGTATTGCTCACCATAAAAATAAAAATGTAAAAGTAAAATGCCAAATCTAATGTTTATCACCTATTCACACTTGGGTTATTGAAAAATGACTTCGTGCCTCATAATTTATCAAATTAATGTAAATTGATGATGATTAAAGAGTTAACGGGCTATTAGAAAATGCCTTTCCATCTAATACCTATCAAGAATGTTAGTTAATGAGATTTTTTTAAAACTATTATGTTTTTTACGATGAAATCTTCTATGAATGCAATATTCTTTTAATGTGTAATATTAGTTTTAAAAAAATTAATTGTATATATAATTATATTATTTTTATAAATTCTATATATTAATAATAATTAACTTAGCAGTCTATGCCATTTCATGTTAATTATATATGTAGTATTTTTATAATTTAAATTTGTTTTTATGTAGTTTTTCTTTTCAATTATATACTGATAATTAGTAATAATAGTGATTAGTGGACATTAATTAACTTAATTTTAAAAGTAAATAATACTAAAATTAATATTATTGTATTTAGTTGAAATAAATCTAATTTTAAGGGTATTGCCACAAACATTAAAATTTTAAGGATAAAATGAAAAATTGAATATATAAGAATAAATGAGGGTATATTGAACCTATAGCTAAATATGTAAGAGTAAAATTGATATTCAAAAGTTTCTTATCAATCCCTCCTTTTTATATATTGTAGATAATTTTGTTGTAATTTGTTAAGCTGTCCAGAAAATGCATAAATGTGCATTCAAAAAGACTTGGAAGTTGCTGGTTCTCAATTAAAATGAGAAAAGGTATTATGTCAAATTGAACAGCAAAATTATCATAGGGGGAAATTGCAACCTTAGTCCAGATCTTATACACTTGGCAGCAAATAGGTTCTCTATTGACCATGGTTGATTTCATCCTTAATGTTTTCATCATAAAAAATATTAATATTATTTCTAACAATTGATTTTGAGTGGTAATAGTTCAATGTCAAAATCAACATATTATAAATCGGACTCGAAATGAAAATCAAAGCAAAAATTAAGCATTCAAATCAAATCATTCAAAACAAGAGTTTAAAAGACAAATGTCAAAAAAGATCAAGATCAAGAGTATGTGAAACAATATCAAAAAAAGATCAAGACGAGAAGTCTAAAAGACAAACTTCAAAACAAGACCAAAGACTAGACTTTTTAGTTCAAATATAAAGGTACTAATACTTTGATATTTAGCAATGAATGATAAAAATCGTTTTATGCATGAAAATATTATTTCATAAAAACACTTACATAAAAATTATTATTCGAGAAATTAAGCATTTCAACTTGATATTCAAACTCATTACAAGATCACTTACCTTGAAAAATAAAGTGAAAAAGTCTTTTAAAAGCCTACATTTTTCAAACGATCAATAAAGAAAAAGTCGGGAAATTTTTGTCTAAGCAGACGTCCAGTTCGTCCAATGATAACTTTTTTAACCGTTCTGAATTCTGATACGCAAGGCTAGTTTGGTTGTCCTATTTAGAATGCAGATGTCTTGATGGGTCATCCTGTCCGAAACAACTTTTGTCTTTTTTACTGCTATAAATAGTATTTTACTTTGCATTCATTAAACAATTAGAAAAGAGCTTTCTTGTGAAATATATTTGTGAAAATCTTCTTTGTACTTAGTTTTTGCATTCATTTCATTACTTTTTCATAACAAAAATCTTGATTGATTTAAACTATTTAATCATCATTTCCATTAAAAAAATTCATCTCTTTTTGTACTTAACTTATTTCTATTATTTATAAAAGAGATATATTTCAAAAAAGATCTTTGAACTTATATTGCATATATTTCTTCTACTTCTTCATATTCAAAATTTTGATTGATTGAATCAAACTTGTAAAATCATTATATTCATCAAAATTTCTCAATTCTCTTTTATTACTTAATTTATTACAATTATTCATTAAAAGATAGAAATATTTTGAGAAGATTTTTGAACTTAAATTGCATTTGATTTTTCTTCATCTTCTTATTGAAAAATTTTGATTGGTTGAATCTAATTTTTAACTATCATATTTATCAAAGTTTTTCACCTAACACTTGAAATATCATTTGTTGCTATTGATTGAAATGTTAGCCTCTTTTAGCACTTAACTTGTTTGTATTATTTATTAAGAGAGGGATTCTGTTGTAAAATTACCTTGATAAAGTGTGGGTCGTGTTGAAATCCCGTAAGGATCAATATTGTATAAAGATCATTGCTCATTGTTATAAGTCATCGTGTGAGTCATATTGAGATCTTGTAAAGTTCAATAGTGTGGATTATATTGAGGTCTAGTAAAACTCAATAGTGTAGGTCATATGGAGGTCCCGTGAAAACTCAATAGTAGGTCGTGTTGAGGTCCTGTAAAGTTCAACATTGTATAAGGATCGGCACTTTTTATTTGTAAGTCATTGAAAGCGTGACACATGGTTGGATTATATCATAAGTCAATCAATATAGTGAAAATGCGTTGCTTGTGTCGAAGAGTTTGGTAATGGATGACGTACATCATTGTTTTTTTTCGAACCTCCATAATTATATTGTTTGCATCATCTCTCCCTCTTACTTATCACTTTATATTTGTGTTTATTATTTGAATTAATCTATTTAGTCTTTACTTGCTCGAATTTAGATTAATTCTTCGAAAAAAGTTTTAAAAATCAATTCTTCCCCCTCTTGGTTAGTTATCATTGGGTTATTAATTGGTATTAGAGTAAGGTGTTCATTTTGAAATTAAGATTCTACAATTTTTAGCAATGGCTAACCACATTTTTCCAAATCTTGAGAGGCATTCTACAAATCGTCCTCCTTTCTTTAGTGGTACTCATTATAACTATTGAAAAGTTAGAATGATGATATTTATTCAATCAATAGATTATAATATTAAGAAGTTATTGAATTTGATCCCTATGTGTCTAAATATGTTATTAAAGAGGATGGTAAATCGGATCAAATAATTTCTAAACTTAGAGAAGAATATAATAAAGAAAATAAAAAAATTATCGATTTCAAAAGGAATAAGAAAAGGGCGAAGAGAAGAGTAGATTTATCAAAAAGAAAGCATTACAATCAACATGTGATGAAAGTGATGATAATGACCATGAAAAAGATGGAAGTTATGAAAAAATTGCCAACATGTGTTTCATGACTATTGATGATAGGTAAATTCAAATGAAAATTATTCATATGATGAATTATCTATCTCTTATAATGAAATTTTTGAAAAAATTTGAAATACTTGCTTTAAATAATTCAATCATTAAAAAAAAGAATTTTTTTTATTGGAAAATGAGGTAAAAAAAACTTTTTGAAAATTCAAAATGGTTTTAAGAAAGGAAAAGCCGATTAAAATTTTTTAATTAAGGAGAATTCCTCTTTGCAAGAAAAGATTTTAGATTTGACTCAAATTGTTCACAAACTTACTAAAGGCAAGAATTTTAATTTAATACTTGGTGAACAAAATTGTGTTTTTTGATAAAAGAGGAATTTGATAAAAACCATTTTTAAAACAAAAGTTTCTTAAAAATTTCTTTGTTAAAGTCTCTACTTCCCCCATTTCAAATGTCATATGTAATTTTTGCAATAAAAATGTACATGTGAATTTTAATTGTTCAATCAAAAAAAGGTTTCACTTTGAAAGCAAATACAAGTGGATTTCAAAATTCACAACCACTAACAATCAGGTCCCAAGGTGGTTGTATGGGTATCAAAGACCAAAAACTAAATTATTTTATAGGTACCAAATAAAATAAAGAGCAAATAGTCTTTGGATTGTGAATACTTGGAGCACATGATCGGAAATAAGCTCTATTCTCAAAAGGAAGGAATGGAGTTCAAAATGAAAAAAAGCTAATAAACACCGCAAAAAGTTCATCAATCAAATTGGATGATCAAGTTATATTCGTAAACATAGCAAAATATCGAGGTATGATCAGATCTTTTTTTTTTCTTAAACGCTAGTTGACCCGATATTATGTTTAGCATGTGCTTATATGCTATATTTCAATCAAATCGTAAAGAATAGCACCTTAGTACCGAAAAATGAATTTTTTTTTTTTTTTTTTGTATGTCTTAGTGGTACTAAAGCATTAGGTATCTGGCATCTAAATGCACCCACTTTGATTTACTAGCTATACGAAAAATCAATTGGCAGATAGTTCCACTAAACTTTTAGCTCTTAATAGATTTCCACATATTTGAAGAGCTTTCGAAAATTCTAGATGAATTTTAAATATATGGCTAATATGTTTATGCATTTATAAATTGTTGTTTTTACGCCTTTATGATGATAAAATTCAAAATTTCCTTAAAAATGGAGAAGTGAACGTCTAGATGAAAAATATGACGTTCCGATGTGCAACTGGACGACAATGTAGAGGTCCATATTTCAACGTCTGGATTGACAGAAAGTTGGGTATTTCGTATGCAGACGTCCGAACTTGTTAAGAGGACGTCCGATAGAGAGTAAATCCAGTTTTATGTATTTTGGAACTATTAGAAATATGCTATGAAATTTAATGTGCATATTATGTTTTGATATTAATAACTTGCATATATTTAGCATTTTGTGCTTAATTAAGGGAGAGTATTATTATTTACTATGATTAATTTTAAAGTTTTGATCTTAAATTATCATACTCTTGCTCACATATGTGCTACATTTTTGCTTATGTCAGAAGGGGGAAATGGAGTGAGATGATTTTGTTTGGAGTATATGGAAAATGGGGAAAGAGATAAAATCATTTATATACTTTGAATGTATGGTTACTGATTTGTAAAAGATATGGAGAATATGAATTAAAATCATTTATATTCATTGAATGTACGGTTATTGATTTGTAAAAGATAGGAGGAATATGAATTATATGCTAAAATTATAATGTATATTCCTTTATCAATTTGATATTAATTGTTCAATCTTACTTTGCAAATCATCTTGTTTGTCATAATCAAAAATGAAAAAATTGTTGAAGTATGATTGATTTCATCCTTAATGTTTTGATCATAACAAAAAAGAATAATAATATTTCTAAAATTGATTTTGAGTGATGATAGTTCAATTTTAAAATCAATCAAACATTGCCAAAATCAACACATTATAAATTGAACTCGAAATGAAGATCAAAGCGAAAGTTAAGCATTCAAATCAAATCATTCGGAACGAGAGCTTAAACGACAAATGCCAAGAAAGATCAAGACCAAAACATGTGAGAAGACATCAAAGAAAGATCAAGATGAGAAGTCTAAGAGCAAATTTCGAAACAAAATCAAAGATTAGACTTCTTAGTTTGATTACAAAGGTACTAATAATTTGATATTTAGTAATGAATGATAAAAACTTAAAAATCGTTTTATACACGAAAAGATTATTTCATAAATACACTTACATGAAAATTATTCTTAAAAAAGTAAGTATTTCAACTTGATATTCAAAATCATTACAATATCACTTACCTTGAAAAATAAAGTGAAAAATGTCTTCCAAAAACCTACATTTTTCAAAACAATCAAGAAAGAAATTTCGGAAAAATTATGTCCAAGCGGACGTCCAGTGTCCAGTTGAGCCATGCGGACTTTTGGTTCGTCCAACGGTCACTTTTTTAACCGTTCTGAATTCTGACGCACAACGGCTAGTTTGGAAGAATTTTTGGCGTTTAGACTGCTATAAATACTATTTCACTTTGCATTCATTAAACAACTAGAAGAGAGCTTTCTTGTGAAATATATTTGTGAAAATCTTCTTTATGCTTACATTTTTGCATTCGTTTAACTTATTTTCATAACAAAAGCTTTAATTGATTCAAACTCTTTAATCACCATCTTCATTAAAAAAATCCATCTCTCTTTTTGTACTTAACTTATTTCTATTATTCATAAAAGATAGATATATTTCAAACAAAATCTTTGAACTTACATTGCATATATTGCTTCTACTTCTTCATATTGGAAATTTTGATTGATTGAATCAAACTTGTAAAATCATCATATTCATCAAACTTTCTCATTTCTCTCTTAATATTTAATTTATTATAATCATTCATTAAAAGAGAGAAATATTTTGAAAAGATTTTTGAACTTAACATTTGAGCTATCATTTGTTGCTATTCATTCAAATGCTAGCATTTCTCTTAGTACTTAACTTGTTTCTATTATTTATCAAGAGATGAATTCTATTGTAAAATCATTTTGAAAACGTGTGGGTCATGTTGAAATCCTGTAAGGATCAACATTGTATAAGGATCAGTGTTCGTTGTTGTAAGTCACCGTGTGTGTTATATTTAGGTCATGTAAAACTCAATCGTGTGGGTTATATTGAGATCTCGTAAAACTCAATAGTGTGAGTCATATTGAAATCCCATGAAAACTCAATAGTGGGTCATGTTGAAATCCTGTAAACTCAACAAGTATATAACGATCGATGCTCCTTATTTGTAAGTCACCAAAAGCGTGGTAAGGTTGGATTGGACCATAAGTTAATCAACATAGTGAAAATAACTTGCCCATACCGTAGAGTTTGATAACGGAGGACGTAGATCATTGCTTTGAGTCGAACTTCCACAATTATATCGTTTGCATCATTTCTTCCTTTTACGTATCGTTTTTATATTTGTACTTATTATTTAAATTAATCTATTTAGTCTTTGCTCACTTGAATTTAGATTAATCATTCGAAAATCTTTTAAAAACCAATTTACTCCCCCTCTTGATTAGTTATCATTGGACTATCATCCTCATTCTATTTCTTTTAGCGTTCACATCCCCAATGTACCACTTCTAATGTGCCATAGTTCTTAATTAATGAATCTGTTTAATAAATAGTTAATTTTTGCCCCTACCACTTGTGTTCCCTATGAAATTGGTAATGAATATTACCATCTTGACATTTTTAACATCATTTCAACATTTTACTTGAAAATCATTATTTTCGTTCGTTGTCGTTTATTTGACTATTAAAAAATTAATATTTTAACCAAAAAAATTACAAGACTTCTAACTTTACTTATAATAGTACAAAAACAAAAAAAAATAAGAAAGTAAAAAATAGAAAAAAGAGCTCACAACAAAAATATATATAGAAAAAAGAGTTCATAGTATTTTTCTATTATATAGAAAAAAGACTGCATAATATTTTCTATTATTTTTCCTTTCTTAGATATTTATTTATTTATTTTTGGGATTGGTTCTATAACTAAACTAAAGGATATTGTAGTCTTTTTTTTTTTTTTATAAAAATGTTGACTATTTTGAAGAGATGCAGAGAATTCCAGAAGGTAGAAGAAGAAAGGCGGGAAAAACTGTTGGAATGAAATTCATTACTCATGAAGTGTTCCAGCTCACATATATATACACCAAAGCATCTAACTAACACGTCTAAAGGATGGATAAGAAATATACAATTACATAAATATTCTTTGCTAAAAATGGTTTAACACTCTCCTTCAAGATGAGGAGTATATGTTTAATACTCCCATCGTGCATAGCAGTAGTTTGAATCTGGCTCCATCTAAGGCCTTTGTTAGTAAATCAGCGACTTGCTCTTGTGATGTCGTGTATAACACTTTCAACTCCCCTGCTTGAACTTTATCTCTAACCAAATGACAATCAATTTCGATATGTTTCGTTCTTTCATGGAATACAGGATTACTTGTTATGTGAATGGCAGATTGATTGTCACAGAATAACAAGGCTGTTCTAGAATTTGTTACACTCAAATCATTGAGTAAATTCTTTGCCAACTTATCTCGCAAGCAGCAGCTGCCATAGATCGGTACTCTGCTTCAGCTGAAGATCTTGAGACCATGATTTCCCCAAAAAAATACAGTAGCTAGTGATAGACCTCCTGGTGTCTGAACAAGCTGCCCAATCTGCATCACAATAGCTTTTAAGGTGCAAGTCTGGTCTGTTTTCAAAGAACAAGCATTTTCCAGGTGTACCCTTCAAATACCACAAGACATGATCAGCCGCTTCCAGGTGAGGCTATTTTGGTGATTGAAGAAATTGACAGAGAAGTTGCACAACATAAGATAGGTCAGGTCTCGTTATGGTTAAGTAGAGGATTCTTCTGACTAGCCTCTTGTACTCACTTGCATCCATGACAGTGTTTCGTTCATCTTTGCTCAATTTTAAATTATGTGGTAGCGGGTTAGCTGCTAGTTTAGCTCCAAAGTAATTGTATCAGATAGAATTTCCAATGCGTACTTCCTTTAGCATACAGAGATGCCCTTTGAAGTTCTTGCAACTTCAAGCCGAAGATGGGAAGTATATATTCAATACTCCCATTTTCCATAGTAGTAGTTTGAATCTGACTCCACCTAAGGCCTTTGTAAGTAAATCAGCAACTTGCTCTTGTGATGACGTGTATAACATTTTCACCTCTCCTGCTTGCGCTTTATCTCTAATCAAATGATAATCAATTTCGATATGTTTCAGTCTTTCATGTAATACCGGATTACTCGCTATGTGAATGGTAGATTGATTGTCACAGGATAACAAGGATGTTCTAGAATGTGTGACACTCAAATCATTGAGTAAATTCTTCGGCCAACTTATCTCGCAAACATCAACTGCCATAGATCGGTACTCTGCTTCAGCTGAAGATCTTGAGACCGTATGCTATTTCTTAGATTTTCATGATATTAGGGAGTTCCCCAGAAAAATACAGTAGCCAGTGATAAACTTCCTGGTATCTGAACAAGCTGCCCAATCTGCATCATAATAGCCTTTAAGGTGCAAGTCTGGTTTACTTTCCAAGAACAAGTATTGTCCAGGTATACCCTTCAAATACCTCATGACATGAGCATCTGCTTCCAAGTGAGGCTATTTTGGTGTTTGAAGGAATTGCCTAAGAAGCTTCACAACATAAGACAAGTCAGGTCTCGTTATGGTTAAGTAGAGGATTCTTCTGACTAGCCTCCTGTACTCACTTGCATCCATGACAGTGTCTCCTTCATCCTTGCTCAATTTCAAATTATATGGTAGAGGGTTAGCTGCTGGTTTAGCACGTAAGTACCCTGCATCTGATAGAATTTCCAGTGCGTACTTCCTTTGGCATACGGAGATGTCCTTTGAAGTTTTTGCAACTTTAAGACCAAGAAAATATTTAAGAATCCCCAAATCCTTCAATCTAAACTGATCATTTAACTCTTTTTTGAATTGCTCAATGTAATACGAATCATTTCCACCTATGATAATGCCATCAACATAAACAAGTAGGACAGTGAATGAGTAGCCATTATGTTTACTAAACAAGGAATAATCAGCATTCGATTGTCTAAAGCCTTGTGATAAAACATATGAAGTAAACTTGGTGTTCCACTATCGTAAAGCATGTTTAAGTTCATAAATGGACTTGTTTAATTTGCAAACAAGCTATTCTCCATTCTCCCTCTGCTGCTCATAATCAAGAGGCATTAGCATATACACCTCCTCATCCAATTCACCATGAAGAAATGCATTATTTATGTCTAGTTGATGTAGATTCCATTGCAATTGAGCTGCAATAGCTAGTACAGTTTTAACAGTTACTAACATGAGAAAAAGTTTCCACGTAGTCTAGTCCGGCTATTGGGTGAAACCTTTGGCTACAATGCGAGCTTTCTTGCTTTCCTCAGTCCCATCTGAACGAAGCTTAACTTTGAAAACCCATTTGCAAGCGACATGTTTCTTATGATTTGGAAGTTTAACAATGTAACAGCCCAACCCAATTGGTACTAGGATTCAACTTAAGTCTCACATATGATAGAGGTCTTAGGTTCAAATTTTGGGAGACGCGTCGAAAGCCGTGAGGGATAAGATGGGACTTAAACCCTCCCAAAGCGGACAATACGTAAGATATGATAACGACTCCGGGGCGAGGTCGGGTCGTTACAAAAAAATGCACGTTATGATAGGGCATTGGATGACTACGAATCGAGCTCATTGGATGCTAGGGCAGCTGGACATTAATAACCTTTATTGTACATTTTTAATTCAAGCAAGAAATCGTACAGTGACAATTGGTTCGTGAAGAGGTATTACCACGTGTAAAAATTATTACACACTTGCAGAAACTGGTTGAATTGTGGATGGAATCTAGTGAAGTTGGAGATCATGAGTCCAGAAAGTTACATATTAACATTGTGATTGAGTTACCTCAATAACAAAATGGGTAAGTGTCATTCTTTATATTACAACAATAACACCTTTCAATAATATTTTGTAGTTACTAAGAATTGTATTCTTCAAATATTGTAGACATGATTATGGGGGGTTTTGTGATCAAGTATGCATTGTATTTGTTATAATACAATGATATTACTAAGATGTCAATATCCTTTGACACTGGGAATACTATGAATGAATTACAGTGTTGCTCTTCAAAAATAGGAAAACAAGGTAAGTTGGAAGGGGCAATCCAAAATCAGATGGAGTAACAATATGCTGATTTGAATTAATTCTATGATTGATAAAGTTTATGTATGTTGGAAAATACACTGACTCATGATGGTTTTTTGATGGAGTGGTTCTTAATGTGACAAATGTAATTGAATTTGGTATTAATTGTCGATGGATGTTTTACAACTTATTAGCATAATGAATGAATATTTGTATCTAGAGTTTGTGAGGAATTGTATGTTTGATTTTATTCATCGTAATACTGTCAGTTTTAAGGATTAAAAAAATATTTATTAAACGTGTGAACAGATTCTATCAAATAATAACATGTCACAACTACTCACATCCAAGCACAGATGTTACAAATAGTCACAATGACTACTGTCTTGTCACATACCACGAATGTTCAAATTTTTAAATAACTCACGATTAAGAGCAGATCATAGTTACTAAATAGACCACAAATAGCTAGTATTTAAACATAACAATTGATTCATCTTCGAAAAATTATCACCATGAGGTCATAGAGAGTCATACTCAAGCAATAACCCGTAGCATTTATTCCTAATTAATCGATATTAATCGGTCACATAGAGTTACAATATTAACAGACAAAGTCATAGATGGTCACAAATACTAACTGAATAATAAATGAAATACAACCCAAACAAAACATATCAAAACTTGAAATATTAAACTAAAGTGACAGAATGAGTTCACATGTAGTACAATATAATCATTTCCATGTGTCACATTCAATATCATGTTTACATATTATAAATGCTAAAGTGATAGAATGAATTCAGAATTCCATAACAATACTCTAAAGTCATTGCATTTAATTGTCAATTCATATAATCTAACAATATTCAAGTCATGAATCAGTAATAAAAGAATTTGGAAATACAATGAATCCATTTAAAAAGTATTATGCTAAGCTATTACATGTTTTTGTTGTTTCATTGCTTTCAATTTCCCCTTTTTCTGTTAAGTGGCACCGTGTTCCTCTATGTCCTACAATGGTGATCGGATTCACCTTATCTTCCACATTTTACAACTTGTGATCTCTCACACATTTATTTCTTCCTCATCTCAGTAGAGCGGCTAGAACTTTTATTTTGGTTTGGGGCTATTACAATTCTATTATTCACGTCTTCCAGTAAATTCCATTCTGCTCTATTACCTACAGGCAAAACTGACTCTCAGTAGGTATTCATATATGCATCTATCATGTAATACTTCGAGTAGAATTCATACACATCCAGCTTCAATGTTGCAAACATTGCTAGTGTGTGTGGACATAGAAGTTGATCCACCGAAGTATTCTACAACTACACGTGTGTTGCATTATATGAATCGTGTACGATAAAGAATCATCTATCACCTCAAAAAAAGTGACTTGCAAGGTCAACTTGAAAATAAAAAAACTAGCAATGCTTGTCAATTTAGGAGTGTTGTAGTTGTAAATGTGATCATCATAATCTATATATTAAACTTTGTATTTAGCTTTAGATTTCGCATATCATAGCTCATTTCTCTCAGCAGCTACTCGTATTTAGTTGCAAGTTTTGTGAAGACGCCATGTACGTTGTTTCTATTTTTGCAAAACCAAGACTGTCACAGTCAAAAATAAGATGTCATGGTAGAGTTTCTATTCGTTGGCATGTGCGATCTGGACCATTTTTCATATCCAACATCCACTTATAAAATAAATTTATTTTAATTGATATTATAATGAAATATTGTTAACAAAAAAGTAATATTGAAGGTGTTATATGTAACAATAACTTATAACTATCTCAGGCGTGTTCAAATACATTCAAAGCAGGCAAGCTCACGGATAGTCACAAATAAGGCTAAATTGGTCGCAGACATTCATTACTATCACATAACAAGTCACAATATAAGTTATAGACAGTCACATAACGATATTCCTTAATCTTTTTCATGCATTGAGTCCAACTGCATTTGGTATTCAAACTCATCCATTGTAACACCCCGAAAATTTTAGAATAAAATTTATTTGTTCTATATATTTTATTTTATGATTTTGAAAGTTGAGGGACTAAAAAGTATGTTTTAAATTCTTATATTTTAAATGGGTCAAATATTCAACTTTTTATAGAGTAATCGAAAGTATATCAATATTGGGCTCATTTTGTAACTCACATTAAATAGTGTTTATTGGGCTCAAGAAAATGTATGTTCAGATGAGTTAAGCCCAAGATATTTCAATTCAAAGAAGAATGATTAATATGAATTATTTTATTTTGTAAAATGTATCTTTTAAGTTAATTAGTAAAAGAAAATAATATAATATTATATAATCATGTTTATCTCTTAAAAAGTGGATTAACCATATCACATTGTGTTGCACGTGTAAATTGTGTATGTTCCTGCAATTATAATATTTTATTGGTTAAGCAGGTTTATCTTTAGTTTGAAAGGATTTAAGTACATCCAATTAGTTTTCCATTTGAAATCCACTCTAACAAAACCTGTTGATGTACACGTGCTATGTATTTATTTTTATCACATAGATCTGGAAGGATTTTGAACCGTTCATATTTCTACACGTAATGCAATTATTGAGGAATTCTAGGTATTTGATATCACATGAAATTGCATTAACTAAATAGTCATTATCTATGCAATCTAGGATTATAACAAATTGACTGTGATATATATCTTGACCTTAACCACTACTCTACCTTTACCTATAAATACCAAGGACGTGTAGGCTGCCAACAACCCCAATTTTCTTTGTTACTTTATTCCATCCTTGAATTCAACAGTACCTTATTGCATTTAGATAAAAATCTCTGTGCCTCCTTATTTCATCTGATATATGCAAGTACACGGCAGCCGTAGCAAAGGCAGAAAATATAAAATTCAGAACGTGAACTCTTGACTTTGTCTTTCAACATTCATCTAACAAGGTAGGATATTACGTGCAAGTAGTTATGTCTATGCAATATTTTAATTATTTACACATGATTTATTTCACGAAATACTAATAGACCTACGGGTCTTGATGAAATGAAATGTAATGTGAGATCTCCTTTGGGTTTTCTCAAAATGTTAGAGCTTTCGATTGATCTTCAATTGTTCTTGATGAAATGATGGTATGGAATGTTATAAATTTATGTTTGAATTATTATATTGTTTAGACGCACGTATCCTACTGAGTGTTTTTAAAATACTCATTCCTTCAAATTTTAACTTCTCAGGTTAGATCGGTTCAATGTGGCTGGTGGGGAAATGGTGCGCGGACTGCCAAATAAAACAATTTCAGGGAATCCATCAGTAATTTTAATCATGTTTAGATATTAGTATTTCTTAAATTGCTATTGAACGTTTATGCTTTCATCTAATGTTCTGGAACGATTTAAATTGGATGTTATGAAGTTTATTATTTATTAAAGTTTAAAGTTTTCAATTAAAATGTTCCGCTTCAATTATGTTTATGGAATGATATTGGTAACGCTCCAAGGTTTAAGTCAATTAAAATTTGGGGCGTTACATCCATCGTATAAGCTTATACTACAAAGTTGAATACATGTGTAATATTGTGCCCTGATTTTGCGTAATAGGTCATCAAATTTTTAAACAAATGGTACGAACAGATCCCATTCATTGCGTCTAGAAATACGAATTCAATTGCATTATTTATACTATTGTGTCTGTTTGTTACTATACATAATTCGTCTCTCAATCCATACGCCCTCTTCAACATGTGAAGAAACCATGTTCATGACCTATCAATTTTGTTGTCCCCAATCCCAAAAGCTAGTATGAAGATGTTTGCATCTTGTATACAAGTTGTGAAAAGTGTACCCCCCCTCCAATGGACACTTAGTCATTAACAACGACTGGCCTGCAATATTTCCAACCAGCGATTGATGCATCTAAAGCCATAAAGCAATATTTAAATATGTCCAAATGATCTATTTCTATTCTTGTGAATGTCCACATTTTCATCTATTGTAGGATATAGAAATAAGAAGGCTGCAACTCAAATAATATTATTAGATCACACCTCTAATTAGCTTCGATGTCATTCACGTGACCTCCATGCCTTCACGTAATTCACTGATACTCTATATGTATGTAACATATCGTTCGATACATCATTAGGAGTGTCTATTGTACATGATGATGTGTATTTGTACTTGATGCAGTTCAACACAATGGAGCTAGATGCTTGCCGATGAGATCTTAAAATAATGTTCATTGAGCATGTGTGATCACTACTCATTTCCCTAATCTTGAACAAGTTTGTTTCCCCAAACGTGAAGACCTAAATATCTATTTGCAATCGCTCTGCGAACACTTTATTACATATTCCTTCTTGTTTGATCTCAACGCCTTATATTCGAATTTATTTTAGATCGCATAAAAAGCCAAACTTATTTTAAGTACTTCCTTGTTGTGAAATACATTTCCCTCTAGCATTTCTCTTGCATCGGCATGGAATACTAGTGTCACATCTTCATCAATGTTTCTCTTCTCAGCAGTCACAATTGAGTCACAAATGTCAGAAGTTATTTGTTGCAAATAAAATGAACAGTAGTGGATGAAAAAACAACACTGTTTGATGACTCTAGGAATTGCAATGAACATCTTGATTGCAATAGATTAGCATTTTTAACATCAACCTTTGTAGGATAACTCGATATACTCACATCCATAGATTTTAGCCTCAAATACGTTAGGACATTTTATTACTTAGAATTCGGATTAGAGGCAAAGTAGAATCCAATGAACAAGTCGTTGTTACAGCTACTTTTGCATAATTAAATCCCCAATTCTGAAATAACAAGGTCAACTAATTTGTCAAACTTGCACGTATCGTTCATTTGAATTAGGGATGTATGACCTCCGTACAACAAGAAAACGTGCAAAACTCCCATACTCTATCACAAGCTAATAACATCATGTCGCATTCAATTCATAACAATACAAACATATGGAGCGAGCAACAGAGATATATCTCAGACAATATGTAGAAACCACGGTCACAATGAGTCACATTGAAAAAAAAAGTCCATAATTAAGCAAGTATACACAATAAAAGAACATTCTAAATGTTGACAAACTTGAAGAAACAAGTCACACATTTATCGGTATAGGCCACAGTATTGACATCAAGTTTAGTCAAATTCACATAAGGTCAACACGTGTCAAGTCAAAGAACGTCACTAAAAAAGCAATGAAATTGATCACATATTGTTCTGATTTCGTATGTTGACTAGTTACTATAACACAGAGGTCACAACATATTCTATTCAACAGTCACAGATAATCACAGTTAACAGAGACATGCTAAAGTGAATGATGCATAGGTAAAGTCATAGGTAGTCACATTGACAGTAAACGGTGATCATGGACGATTTTCTGTCTAGATTTGTATACAAAAGTTAATGGACATTGGTATGTTCAGAAATCGAAAATTACTAATAAAAAATGTGTACCATTTGTTCACAAAAATAGAAAATAGAGGTTACAAATTACGAAAAATGCACACATATTTTCAAAAATTAACCTTACTGATCAATGTTATAAGAAGCTTTCTTACTTTTTGAAAATGAATACAATAATTTCATAAGCTTTTGTGGACTTCTTTAAATGCATGCTTTGAATATGGACATAGAATATTTATATTTGGTTGTGGAAGATCCTCTTCGAGCTAACAACGAGATACAACTACTCCAGAAGTTTACATTTCATAGGTTTTTGTGTTGTATTGTGACTTCATACCTTGACAGTGTCTCAAAATTGAAATTTTATGGAGATTTTTGCTGAAAAATTGGTGAGATTGAGAAATTTGAGAGAGATTGTGAGGTAGACAGAGATCGAGAGTATAGAGTGAGAGTGAATGATTGTTTTTGGAAGAAGAGTGGTGAAAATATCTTATTAACGGTATATTTTCTGATTTTTTGGATATGTTTAAAATTATATTTTATCCTAATATAGAGCTTGTGTGTGTGTGTGTGTGTGTGTGTAGTTACAATTTTGGAGAGAAGCGTATAGATACAAATATGAGCTATAGGGGTAATTTCTACGGCCATTTCGTTAAGAGATCGTAATATGTAAAAAGGAGATCTTGGGTTTCGATTCAAATATCAGTGGTTATAAATACTTTTAATTATATACATTTGATTCAAAAATCAATTATTGCAATGTGCAAACACTTTCAATTACTACAAATATTAACATTGTTGTAAAACATACAAAATATCAGAATCGCTCTGATACCACTTGTTGTGTTAAGTATGCCAAGAATCTCTGATACCACTTGTTGCGAATTCAAGGATCACATATCGCTCGATACCACTTGATATGAAACCAACCACTGAATTGAGATATTAAAGTTATATGACACAATAATGAAATATTTGATCACAAGCAAAAGAATAAAAAAAGACAAGAAAATATGGCAAAAGAATTATGAGATTTTATGGCACCAATAATAATAGATAAATATACCATTGATCCTAAAGTTCTATTAATCTTTTTTCTCACATTATAAAATTGTATAGTAAAATCTAATATTTATAGGGAACGTGTATGGAATGTCCAAACTCCCCTAGTAGAGTTGTTGATAAAGTAGGATACCAAAAAATTGAGTCCAAAACAAATTACAACTCCAAATGGGCTTCCAAAATAAAACTTCAACTTAACATATGACTCCAATAGCATTCCAAACTGAATTTTTCTTGACGTGCACTTCAATTATAATTCTTCAATTATTTCAACATGAAATTCGGGTCACACAAAAACTCTAATAATCTTCACACTGACACGAATTCCACTGCAGCGAACAAAACTCCAAAATTTTCTCCACCCGGAGAAGGAAATTCGTGTGCAAGGAATTAACCGACTCTTCATTAATAACCAAAACTGATTTCTCCAACCTAACACAAAATACACAACCTCTTCCAATGAATCAAAACACTACTTTGCAGAATTACATTAGATTCTGAAAAAATCATAATGATTTTAAAATTCACCAAACTGGGCTATAACATCCCAAAGCAGAATCAAAACCAAATGTTTTTAAAAAATGCCCCTTACTAGATTGTACACCTTCTACTACGCTAAAAACATGCTCAACAAAATCAGCATCCACATACCTTTTACCAATGAGTCCATCCCTAGCAATTGAATACAACGGAACCGCAAGTGATGGTGGCAAAACGACATTATCCATATCTCCTGAACTCCACTTAGCAGTATTTTTCAAATTCGACCATTTACGAACTCCTAAAGGTATTTTACCAAACTGAATGTCCACCACGGTACTGAACCTGTGCTGATTGACTCTTCTAGATTCTGGACGACCCTGCAAGATGTTTAATTGAGACATTTTCTGTCATTCCAATACAACCTGAGCACCCTTACAAATCTTCAAAACTTCACATCTACCAAAGAACTCATAACCCTTTGAATTAAGGATAGACAACGAGATGAAATTCTTCTTCAAATCTGGAACATGTCAAATCAGGCCAAGTGTTCTAATTGTCTCATCAAATAGCTTCAATCTGACTGTACCAATTCCAGCAACCCGAGAAGTTATGTTGTCTTCTATAGCCAGACACATTTGGAAACGGTTTCATATGTAGTAAATAAGTTCTTATTAGGACACATAAAACACACAAGCTAAATTCAGAATCCAATCATCCTCTGGTTTAGACTCAATGTCAGAAATAGCCCAGAGATATCACTCACTTACAATGTTCTCTACAGTGTCTGTTTCACTTGAAGTCTCTGATTGGTTCTCATATCGACTTGTAGTCAACCTTTCTTTATTCTGCAATTTGTAGCAATCCTTCTTCAAATGCCCCTACTTCTTGCAGAAGTTATAAATCTGATTACTGAACTTAAACTTCAATCAGCCCCTTCGAGAACCACCATGAGCAACAATGCCTTCTTCATCTTTGACCTCTAAAACTAGATGATTTATCTTCTTTTTTGAAAATAAAGCATCATACACTTCCTCTATGGTGAGAGTATCACGACTATATAAGATTGTGTCTCTAAATGAAGAAAACGACGCGTGCAACGAATACAATAGGATCAATATCAAATCTTCTTCATCATACTTTACTTCCAAAGTTTCCAAATCAGCAACGATCTCTTTAAATATAGTCAGGTGATCTTCCAATGATCTTCCAGTCATTCAATGAAAACATAAACGCTATTTGAGATGCAACTTGCTGTCAGACTTTTAGTCATGTACAATTGCTCCAACTTCAATCATAAAGCATTATTTGTTGAACCCTCCTTCAAAACGTCCTAAAAATTGTATTCGATAGATAAAGATGAATGTGAGAAACTGTCTTCTTATTCTTTCGTAATTTCTCCAACGGGGTCAAAGTTGTGGACATCTTATCAATTCCTACAACGCATCATCCAAATCCTGTTGTGCAAGTACTGCACGCATTTTAACCTGCCATAACGAAAATCTAGTGTTTCGATCCAAAAGCGGAATGTCATACTTCATGGAAGTCATCACAAACAAAAACCTCGAATAAATCAAACCATACACTCTTGCGGAACTGCTGAACCTGGCTCTATTACCACTTGTTGTAAAACAAACAAGATACCAGAATTGCTCTAATACCACTTGTGTTAATTATGCCCTGAATCTCTAATACGACTTGTTCGGAATTCAAGGATCACGTATCGCTTGATACCACTTAATATGAAACCAACCAACGGATTGAGATGTTGAAGTTATATGACAAAATAATAAAATATTTGATCACAAGCAAAATAATAAAAGAAGACAAAAAAAATGACACGAGAATTATGAGATTTTATTGCACCAATAATAATGAAGAAATATACAATTGATTCTAAAGTTCTAGTAATCGCTTTTCTCACATTATAGAATTGTATAGAATAGCCTAATATTTATAGGAAACATGTAGGGGATGTTCAAACCCTCAAAGTAGAGTTGTTGATGAAGTAGGATACCAAAAAATCGAGTTCAAAATAATTTACAACTCCCAATGGGTTTCTAAAATAGAATTTCAACTTGACATAAGACTCCAATAGCATTCCAAACTGAATTCTTCTTGACGTGCATTTCAATAAGAATTCTTCAATTATTTCAACAAAGAATTCGAATCACACCCAAATTCTAACGAGCATAAATCACCGATTCATGACCTTCATGTTCTATTTATTTTGCATTCAAACTCGTATAATCCCTGCATTCTATTTAAATCCCATTTAGTATGAGAGGAAATAAGACATTCTATTTGTGACATACAAACATGTAACACAGCAAGTTGCTTGCTAAAATTAATCTTCAAATGTTTCATGACACTTCTGTTTGCAAATGCAAAATTTAAAGCACGAAGGGAAGATTAAGAACACAAATGAGTGGAAAAGAAACGAAGCCCCTGTTCATACAAGTAGCAAATAGAAGTTATATAGCCGACCTAAATGTACGCATAATAGAACTTAATTGAGGTGTAATATTTTTCACAATAGTCATACCTTATGCAGATAACTGACTGAAGTTTAGCACATCCAATAATTATTTCCCAGTAAAGGAAAGCTGCATGTTGGATTAAGGTAATACAGATACTAGTCTGACCGCAGATATGTTAGTTACACAACTAGGCCACGTAACCTCAAAAAAAGAAGCCGAATAGGCATTAGAAGCAGCAGTTACCATGATACAGGAATCAGCATCTCAGCAAATGGTAAATAATTATGTAACTCACTTCACATATGTATGTTTGAAAGCTGTATTTTGTGCAAACTAAAACCTGAACTTTGTTGCCTTAACTCTTGTACATTTTGGATGGCAGAGCAGGGCTCCGAGAATGAATAATTGCAGCAGCTATAGCAAAAGACTGCAGTGCCGATAGAGTTGATTGGAAATGGATATAATGCAAACCGTCGTGGATATTTAACATTTTCATGATAGGTGTGTTTTGCTTCGAACCCTGCAAAATAGGCAATGAGCTAATGTAATTTCAATTCTTTACGGAGTAAATGCATATTTTCCAGATTAAATTTTATAAGAACAATCAAAAGAAAGAAAAGGTCAGAGTTCCCATCAGGGGAGGACTTAGGGGGCTCCCCTAGGCCACAGCACTCACGAAATTTGGGAAACAAAATTTTGTGATATATACATACATACATATATATATATATATATATATTGTCCAGCCCAAAATATGATTTAGCGCACCCAACATAATTTTCTAGCTTGGCCACTGGTTTGAATGTAGAAGCATCATGTAACATTGGGCTAGAAAACTACAACAGTGAAAAAGAAGAGCCTTAAAAATGATATAAAGACATTAAAATAAAGAAAATGAAGGATACGAGACACTCCACAAACCTGTATAAAGAAATTGTACGACTTGCATTCCTCTGAATTTTCTAACTGGAAGGAAGCATCAGTGCCACTAGACGTGACGTTGAGTACTGTTAGCGGGCACCCAATATCCCATCCCCCACAGTCACAGCACCCACCTGAGATCCACCTATCAATAAGAGTTGAAGGACCACAATTTCTGGTTCTTGGTCCCCCATGAAAACCTGCTGGAATGAGAATGTTCGTGCTTGTTGAGCATTCACCACTGTTTCGTGGACATATTTCAGAAGGTATTGAGGTCTCTAGACATTGATTATTTCCAGATTTTTTTAGAAACTTTAGTCCCCATCCTCCAAGTGCTGCCTCCTTACGGGTGCTGCAAATATGGTCTCTCACAACAATGGCTGCCAACTCAAGATTTGCAACATATTGATTTTCTGCACTGCCATCATCTGGATCAAGACTCTTTTGCAAACCTCGAGGTGGTTCCCAAGAAGTATCTTCAAAGATTGCACTTGTCCCCTCAAATTTGGAAGACGATCTCTGCTTTGACCTGAAAGCATTCACTACCTTCCGTGTGAGTCTCTTATTCTTCCCAAGGGCATTACTTGAGGCCTGCGTCTCTCCTATGGGATTGCCATTGAAACCAAATAGAACAAAACGAGTTTCCCGTATTTCTGAGTTGTTTGAACATAATGTGATTGAAGTAGAAACTCGCATTTTCCCGAGGAGTTCTAACTCATGTTCACGAATATCACATTCTTTGTATCCATTTTTACTTGAATGAAATGTGTAGACATAATCCAAAACCTTATCTTCTGGTGACTCAGCTTTAAACAGACTGGCTACATAGACTTCCTTGTCATCTATGGAGAAAACATGGTGTGGCAACCCATCCTTCCATATAATTTGCAGCATTCCATGATACGTCGCAGAAGATACAGAAGAAGACGTCTGATCAGAACAAGTAGAGTTTGTGCTTGATAGGGATGTATGCCTTTTATGCGCACGTGCAGATCCATATCCATGATCAAGAACAGTAACCTCCTTTTGTATCTTATGCAACAAACTGCTAGAAGTCACAGAATCGGAACAAACTGGTCGACTGGAATCAAGTATACTTCTTCCAAAATTGACATTACTGTCTAAAGTGCCAAATTGGTGAAGTAATGGGCTCTTCAAGATGTTCATCATACTCTTGCTACCAGTCACCTTGCTTATAATCCAATCTCTAGTAGAGCGTACAGCAATGTTTTCAGTTCCCACAACAAAAGGAAATTGAGTGCCTAACCTAGCCATTTCATATGAACTTCTGTTGGTATCTGACAAAATATCCACTTTAGAAGAAAAACTCTGTACTGCTGCCCTCAACGCGTATGTGCGTATCATTTCAAGGCAACGAAGAACGTATTTCTCATCAAAGCTTACGATGTGCATTGGAATTTTACTATGTAAACCATGAACATTTCGAAGGAGGAACTTTTCACTGCAATTTCCACTAGTTCGTGATCTCCTAACATTTAACAACAGAGCATGCTCTGGCTCTATCTTTCTTACACATTTTTTGGACAAAATATTTTCATTAGCTGATTCTAAATTTTCACTCGCGCATGCCACTGACACTTCATCGTTCTGATCATCTTTCCCCAAATGGATACTTGTGTTTTCCATCTTCTAACTCCAAGTGGAAAATTGAAAATAAATGGACACTCGTTTACTTCTGGATTCTTGTCTGTATGCAAGCTAAAAGTATACCACTTGGCATTGACCTTTCTACTGTTTAATTGATCCTATGAAACAAGCTGGAAACGAATTGCACAAACAGTTGATCAATGTGTATTGAAGAAAATGCTAACTTTAATTGGAACAAGCATCATGGAGAAAAAAAGGGGCCAAACAACAACTAATCATTTACCAATAATGGTCGGCTACATGAATTTTTTTCCACCACCATGTTTAGTTCATTGCTTAATCCATTAACAACTACCACAGATTATGCTAGTTTTGATCTATCCTCCCTCTTCTAACAAAAACAAAAAGGCGTGCGAAACAATAACTAATGTAAAGTTAGACTGATGAACCTAAAATAAGAAGCAATCACAGATACTAAGAATTAAATATTTTTTTTGGAAATGATATTTACATTTGTTTATAACTAGTAGATAAAAAGGAAAAATGCTTAAGAAATTTTAAATATTACTTACCAAATAATAGAAGGAAAAAACCTAGGCAGAATTCATGTTCAGATTACATAACCCTATTTACAAAAGTTTCAAGTCTGTTGTCATTCTTATTACAGAATCTCCCCAATGGAATTGTTCAACTTCTCTCTCCATTAATATCCTCACCAAACATCAATATCCTGGGCAGTTTCGAGTTTGGATGAATAAGTTTTATTTTCGAACTCATTTTCAGTTCTATATCACCATACTGATGTTCTGATAACTTATGCATGAAGCTTAGAAGTTCATACAAATAGCAACAGCCCAGGCAGATTCACACATCTCTCACACTCAGAGAAGCGACAATCATATTAAAGTACATAAAAGGAAGCAAAAAGAAATTTTACATAAGCCCAAATAAAATTCTCTTTGCACATTAAATAAATCTTGGTAACTTAATCCAACAAAATAGCCACTTTAATTAATACAAAACTACATAAAGGGGAAAATAATATATCCAAACATAAATATATCTTCACTTGCTCTTAACTCTCAAAGGGAAAAAAAAAAAAAAAAAAAAGAAATATTAGAACAAATTACATTCCCAAAACATCCAAAGTATATTTGAAGTGAAAAATCAACATATTTTGCTCACCTAAACCATAAGATTGAAGATGGAAACCCTCTTCAGCTTGAAACTCTTCTTGAAAATTCTGCTGAAACCCATTAAAGAAACTCTTCTAATATTCAATTCCAAGAAAAACACAGAAAGTAAAAGATAAATATTATAAAGAAAAGGACAAATATTAACCCTTAAAAGGTCAGAAAAAAATCACCTTGTTTCCCAAGAACAAGCTCCAAAACTAGAAATAATTGATTTTACGCTACACAATTCTTAGTTGAAGAAAGATAAAGCAAACTACAAAAATAGAACCCACAAATCTAAAGAGAGAAATGAGAATCACAACTAACTGAAGTTTGGTTTCTAATGGCGTAAGCCACGTCTAGTTCTGGAAAAATTTGACATCAAAATCTTGGGTTTGCGTGGTAGGTCCCAATTTTGCCCAAAATGTGCATTTTTATGGTCTAATCAAAGACAAATAGATATAGCTAGATATTAAAATGCGTATATTCAAGAAAATATAGAGATATAGATATAGTTTAGGTGTATGTAGAGGAGCAGAGAAAAATAGAAATGTGTGAGCTGGTACGCACGACAGTCATAGACTAAATGCCCCCCACTATGCATCACCACCAACCCAAATACATAAAGGAAATACATAAAATCAGAAACTTCAGCTGAAAAACCAGAGATCAAAAAGGGAAAGTGGGCCCTTGATTTCTCTCAAACATGTGACTTCCATACATATTTACCAGGGTAAATTTAGCTAGAGGTTCTCAACCTTTTATAAACTTGGCAGTTATGTTTTAAATTTTTTATTTTTGACATTCATATCCTCAACCTTTTAGTAGTGTGTACAAGTAATATTTTTACTTGACCAAAAAACTATCTATTCAGAAATGTGTGACTAAAAGGGGCACTCAAAAGCAGATTTCCTTTACTCCGAAAACCAAACTGTGTTTGTTCAATTTACATGAAAAAAAAAATTTATTTTCTTTTTTTACAATTTTACTCTTCTAGTTGGACATTACGTGCAATGCATGGTCATATAACGTCTATATAGACATTTTTCGTCACGTAGAGATATCATATATATAGTGCTAAAAGGTTGGGATATATATACACACACATATATATGAGTGTGTGTGTATATATATATATCTTCTATATATTAAAAGTGGCTATGTAATGGAATTTCTTATTTTTAACGGAAAAACTAACGAAATTTGTTATTTTAACGGACTATGTAACGGAATTTCTTGTTTTAAACAGGTAGCTGCACCTTCTTTCAGTGTTTTTATCATAACTTTGTATTCCGATATCCGATTGAAGCGATTCAAAATGCATTGGAAAGCTAACTCATCTGACTACAACTTTGATTCAGACATCATTCTCCAATTCGATCACTTTCTATACCAAAAATAGGTCTCAATATGAGACTAAAACATCGAAGCATAACTTTTCGGTTGGACATTGATTTGTGATTATCTTTTGACTAAATTTGATTCCATTGACGTCTTCCTTTATCCAATTGATTTCGAGCACTCTCAAATCTTCATCGTGAGGTTTGTCACAACTTTTAAGTATTTACATTTTAGTCCCCGAACTTAGGATCCCTTACAATTTAGCTATTTCTCCAAATTTGTCAACTTTTGTTTATTTTTTTCGATCTCACCAACTTACATCACAATATCAAAATCACACATCTAATTATTTATCAATTACATAAACATTACATCATTAATTATTTAATTAATCAAAAAAATTACATCTTTATTAATAACAAATTAATTCTTAAACAAAACTATTAAATATAAACTAGGCAAACGTGCATTACACGTTGCTTGCACCTAGTATATATATATATATATATAGAAATGATCTAATGAGCACCGGTGCTCATTAGATCATTTCTGTATATATATATATATATATATATATATATATATATATATATATATATATATAGTTATTATTTATAGGTAGATGTAGACTTTTTTGTTTATTTTGCCGCTTAGGGTCAAAGAATATAAATTTTGGAGGTGTTATGTTCCATAGTGCATTTAATATATATTTTTTAAAAATATTTTCTATCTCAAGCATAGAATATTAGTATAAAAAATACATGAATTGATACTTTTTACTAAGGATTGTCGTCAATGAAGTCAAGGAAAGAGAAATTTAGGGGAGAGAATGATATTATATTAATGATTTTAGCCGAAAAGGTAGTGTTTTAGCATATTGAGTTGGCTCACAACCAATTCAATGTTATAGCTTATATCTTAATTTTATTATTTTAGAATTTTAACTTTATCGACACATAAATTGAATGCGGAGCTTAGAATAACCAGAGAAGGAAATAGAAATGAAGAATTAACTTTATCTCTTAGAAATAATTTTTTTTATCAACTTACTTCTGCGAAGTACTCTAAATTATGGCCTTACCAAACAATTCATGGTAGAATTTGGTAAGAGGAGAAAGGAAGAGAGAAAAATAGAATAGAGAAATGAAAAACTAATTATTTTGAGTAATTCAAATATTATATATTGTCTCTTAAACATTTATATTTTTATTAAACAAGAGGAAAAATATGCTTTCTTCTTTAGTCAATGAGAAGGTCCATCCCTCATTTTCCTTTCCTATCCCTAATTTCATCCCTTTTTATCAAATAAAAGAAATACATGCCTCCTTATTAGAGATGCAAAATTAGACCAGCAAAATATTTGGTACACTTTACTCGATATAATTAAAAAAATGATAATTTTTTTTTTATTATTTTTACCTCTAGTACAAAATACGGGCAAATATAAATTAATTGTCATTTGTGCTAATTCGAGGTTAATAAAATAATAACATCTTCTTGTTCCTGTCTCGGTATTTTATAGACATATTCGATCATTCTTATCAAAATATACCAAATATATAATTTGTTAGTTTGTGAAAATTATTAATTTATATACCTTGAAAGAGGGTGGAAACAATATTAAAGATTTCAAAGTCCCAATATATCTTATTTAATATAGAATTAGAAAAGAGGGAAAAAAAAAACCATTTTTCACTCAATTATCAATGTTTCTCCAGACAAGGGAAAAGTCAATAGAACTTTCATGTTTAACGTTTATTGTTTCTTCAAAAATGTTACTTGTACACACTTGGTACACAATTCTCTCACATGTATATGAGGTCCACAATGGGGCCCACATTGTGGGACTCATACACGTGTGAGAGGGTTGTGTACCAAGATGTGTAAGTGTAACAAGGTTCATTGTTTCTTTTGTCCAATTGTTGAATTTGGTAGGCATTGACACGATGGTTAGGAAACTAGGAATCGTTAAGGATAAAGATGACGGGATTTCAAATTCTTTGTTTTATATATATATATATAATTTTGACACTGTACAAAAATAATTCGATCTCAATTTATATATAAATTAATTGTTATATTTATTTAGATTTTATATTGTAGTTTATTATTTTTGTTTTGTACGCGAAAGAGAGAAACAAATAAGTACAAAACAAAAATTAACTATGATTTCTGCAACTTCAACAAGATTTGCTAAAAGGAAAAGAGACCTACCCATTTTTAACACAATAAAATCTTCATGTTGCATTTCTCCTATGTTTGCAAGGTGGTCTGGGCAAATATTTCCTCGTCTTATTGTGTGTGCAATATCTCAATATTGAGTCTTAAAAGCAACAATCGGTAATTTTCGAGAATGCTCTATTGAGATTATGTGTTATGTCTACATCTTTTAACAAATAAAGGGTTTTGTTGAATCAGTTTTCTACACAGTAATTCTCCCATCAAGCTTCATGCATGTCAATTATTTCTGATGAAACCTGATAATCCATTTTCCTTGGTCACATTCCTAATGGGAAATTTAATTGACTTAGGACCCGTTTTGTGTTTATTTTTTTCGAATGGATTTTGTGAAATGAATTTTTTTTTTTTTCAGAGAAAATATAATCAAAAGTAGAGAACATTTGTAGATTCATATACAAAATTATTTTATCGAGAGTGCGTTGTTGAAAATGAAATTCTAATTTACAAGAATTGCTTACTATTAAATTTATCTCGCATCGTTTGTTCAAAAATATCGAATTAATTTCTAAAAATAGATAAAAAAATCACTCTTTCTATAGTATTGGAAAAAAAAATTGTTTGCTAAATTGATTTGATATAGTGCTAAAAAGAGCCAATGTGTGAGATTGTAGTAGATGGACGACCAAATAGATTCAAATGAGGACAATGGATGGAGACTCAATATAATGTACCTTGTGCAGATTTATTGGTACATTTTCAAGGAAATAATATTTGTTGCTTATTATTTTCCTGACACGATGAATTAATATAGCAGTTTTGTATTATTAAAGGGTATTCAAAACGGGTAAGAAATTACAGTTGTCTAGAAATAATTTGAACCTACTTTGATTTAGATGGTTTTAATGGGCATTTATTATTGATTTAATGCCAATCTAATTTTAATATATATTACAACGTTGAAAGAAAATTTGGGAAATTTTATTTGAACCAACTATAGATTTTTTTCCCCTTCAAAAATAAATTCACTTATTTTGTTGCATAGACAAGTATCCTTAAATTCGTCAAATATTTTATATCTGTTTGAAGTGAATATTTATTATTTTTTTGACACTTTTTCACTTGAATCTTGCAATATTTACAATTTCACAAAAATGAAAATAAAAGGAAAAAAAATGTTCACCCAATTTGTAACGATTTCAAGTTGCCTTAACCACATGTTAATTAATTTGTAATGGTTCTAGTCTCAATCATCCAAGAATTATTTCCCAAAGAAATTGACTTAAAGATAAGGTTCCAATTCACCACATCGATATTTAGGTGAAAGGCAGATGAAAGTGTTAAAACACTACAAGTATAAGCGTCAAATTTGGAAAATTATAGTCTTTGCTTCACAAACTAATGAGACGTGCATAACAAAAATTTAGGGATGGCAAAAAAATACGACAAATCCGATATCTGCAGGGGGACATGGCGGATACGGCTAACGGGTGTCCTGCCCCATTTATTTTTTTTAAATATGTTTTTTAGAATTTAATACTTTAATGGAAAATTTCTAGAAATTTCATTAGATCTAATAGAAAATTACAACTAAGATTATCTAAAAAAAATATGACAAACAATAAAAACCTTAGTTCACCAAATATACTTGAATAATTTAACTTTTAAAAATAAATTAAAAATTAAAAAAATATAATATTGTCTCAGTTTAATAAATAGGGATAATAAAATAAATTATCAAAAACTTAAAAAAATTAAACTAAATTAAACGACGCAGTAAAATGGGAAGGGCAGCGCCCCACCTTAAACGGGTAGCGGGGCGGGGATGGGACAAGAAATTGTCTGACGTGGCGAGGGACGGGAGAGGTTACCCCGACCCATCTTGTTATCATCCTTACAAAAATCAACTCGTACAATTATATATTCCCGTTGTTTATATAATTCATAAAAAGGTAATTTTGCGAGTTCAATTCCCTTTGAAGTGTTTAAGCTCCAAGTCAAACTCAATGAGTTAATTTTTACGTTTTACAATTGTACATGGGATACCGTTTCATTAAGTTCCTTTCAAAAATTGATTGGTTGTAATAGTTATTCCTAAATTTGAATAAAAAAAATTTGTGTTGTATATGTCAAAGAATAAAGCACGTAAGTGTATTGTATCGAAGCGTAGTAGGCAATATTATTTTCTTTTATCAATATTGTCAACACTAAAGTTAAGGAATAAAATCTCATATCGAATAAAAATGAAAACACACACCAGTTTATAAGAGTTTGGGTTACTTCTCTTAACAAGGTTAACCTTTTAAAATGGAACTCCAAATCTTAATATGGTATCAGAACCCGTTAAACTCCAACGAGCAATTCGATCTGATTAAAACTCAAAAAAATTGAGTACACGGATTTCAAGATCGGTCTGTTCAAATGAGCTAACATCTTGCATGGACATGTTAAGTGATAAAATCTCACATCAAATAAAGATGAAAATATAGACCAATTTATAAGAGTTTGATATACTCCTTTTATAAGGTTGACATTTTAAAATGGAACCCCAAATTTTAACACACTATTAGATCACCAACGGTTGCAATTGCTAGTGACAATCGTCACCCGTTATTCATCACAAGATACATACTTGTAGAGGCCGTTACCCACAAGCTCTACTAGTCTAAGAGATTAGCTGAGTTCATGGCTCGTCAAAGATGAGTCGAGCCTATGCTCAGCTCGGCTCTTCTTTCAAAGATGAGTCGTGCCTATGCTCAATCCTGACCCAAGAGCCGTCATTTTATTTATTTATTTTTGAAACTCTTATTATTTTCTCCTGGTTTGGGATCGACTACTATTTCGAGTATGGAGTTAAAATTTTATATGAACAACTTGTTATGTATACAATTTTTAAAAAAAAAAAAAAAAAAAAATCAAGCATCTAAAAACAAATATATATATATATATTTCCTCTAGTTTCAAGTATTGTCAATGAAGCGTACTGCCAAACACATTTTCATGCTTTTGGCTACATGCTTCATTGACGGTATATGGAACTTGAGGAAATTGGTTCTTTGTTTTCAGAAGCTTGAAGCAATGCTTGTTTTCGTTAAATTGAATGTACATGATTGATTTGAGATTTGAATAATTGAATTGTATGAATAAGAAATGTATAAAGATGTAGAAGGAGAATACATAAATAATAAATTGAAATGAGATTTGAAATTAGACTTTTTTTTTTTTAAATTTCATTTTGAAAACCCTCCTCCTTTTCTTCGAGTTCGGGATTAGCTACTTAATTTTCAAGTGGGAGGAATTAAAATTATATACGAACAAATTATTTTGTGTACAATTTTTTTAAATCAAAATATTATTAAGAAAATAGAAAAGTTTGATCATAAATTTCTATGACGAAATTAAATATCATTTACCAGATTACAAGCAATTTCGACGTACTTATGTTGTATTTGAAAATGAGAGTCTTACCAATCATTTATGCACACTAATGCTTTGAAAATATCTTCTTTTAGTCGACTTCTGACATTGGATATAGTTCACTTACTTATACTAAAAGAAAACTTTGAAGGTACAGTGCTAACCGGAAGTATTAGTATAACTTTTGTAATCGCAAAAATAATTGGATATATTCATTCGTTCTTTTGCCAAAAATCAAGTATGTCAATTTGTATTGTATCAATAGGCTCTACATTCTTAAGCATTTGATGATTAAAATATTTTAGTGATTTAGCAAGCATTTTAGTTGGACTTGTGTCCGACGTCTGATTATATGCATGAGACATATTAGAAGAATTACTTGTATTAAATCCTTCATCCCTAACGCCTTCAAATAAATTCACTATTTTTGCATCTTCTTCTTCAATATTAGTGGAATGGGTGGGTATGGAGGGTGCCAAACTAACATTTGCACCCAACCGCTCTGCAAACAATTCATACATGAAAGTTAACGTATTTTCTAAGTTAGATTAAGTGATCGTTGCATCAAAGTTCAAAGAGTTTGTGATTTGTCCAGTAACATATTTAGTACCTTTAAAATTATATCGGGGGTCCATTACGCATGACAAAGGGAATAATATAGACAACTCTTTCGAGAACTTTTTAAACTTCAATTCCATAGAAGATAATATTTTAGTAAAAGTGGGATCATTTGTGTATTTATTAATAGTTCTTGCAATGACAAAAAGACATTCAAGAACACATGAACTAGTGTAGTAGTATATCCAATATAAAATAGTTTTGGAATTATAAAAACTTGTTAAAAATCTTTTGACTTTAAAGGCTAATTCCCAATTAGCATCAATCAAAACAGATTCATCGTCATTTCTTATATGCGAGAGTTATAAAATTCAGTATTTAGATATTAATATCCTTCACATTATTTAAATAGTAGGTAAGTGGAGTTCCATCTATGTCCTACGTTAGTTATAAATTTTTTAGAATCTTGGCCAAATTTTGCACAATATTGTCCAAATGCTTATTTCCTACTTGGTGATATATATTAGTGCATTTCTAATTCTATCAATTTGATTTTTAATATGTTTCATACCGTCTTACACAATTAAATTAAAAATGTGGCATACACACGAACATGAAACAAAAAGTCACCAAAATCAGGATTAAGAACCCTACAAAGTTTGTCTATAACAAACTTAGTAATACTAGTGTTGTCAACGTGAAAGGCAAATTTTACTTTCACAATAACATTCTTTAATAATTTGCATAAGAGCGTTAAAATATTATTAGCATTACAAGGAAGCTCAATTATCTTAAAATCAAATTATTTTTTATGTATAACCCAAAGTCGTTCTATGTAATGTACAGTTGTTGCTATATAACCTTTTTTTTATTAATACATTCCCGTAAATCCGAAGTAAACAATATAATATCACCATATTTATTTAAATCATGAATCAATTGTTTTTGATTTTAATGAAATAATCTATGGTCTGAGAATGAGGAGTGTTTCTACTTACCTTTACATACCTTGATTGTAATTATTCTTTCATGAATTTTGTGAAATGGTCATTGTCTGCTTAGCTGCCACTTAGCATCGACAACAAATTTTACCATTCCTTCACAAGTTTTTTTCCTCTGAATATATCTATGGCTAAGTTATGTAGAATCGGTACCTAAAGAAGGAGTGCAAAT
The DNA here is from genome assembly GCA_035079005.1 of Fraxinus americana. Taxonomy (NCBI): domain Eukaryota; kingdom Viridiplantae; phylum Streptophyta; class Magnoliopsida; order Lamiales; family Oleaceae; genus Fraxinus; species Fraxinus americana. Next base: position 12,740,008 of record CM068725.1, on the reverse strand, counting down.
TATAGTTGTGTTTGAGATCTGCCAAGCAGCCCATGTTGGTTGTACTTTGAGGTAGTAACGATTGATGTGGATAGCATCGATACCCTTTTGCCATACCAATCGTGCTTTACAGTATTTACATACTACTTTACACTATTGAATTCCGTCGAATGTACAACGTGTTGAAATCAATTTAAAGTTTTCTCAACACTTCTCAGTTTTTTACCCTTTCGCTTCCCTCTTGAATCATGAATTTCTTGTTTCGGTTCGCCGTATCTTCATCAATGTCATCCAAATTAATTGGATTACTACTTTCGTGAGCCTCGTCAACGTCCGTTCTCCACAAATCTTCAGGAATGAACATGTTGAGATCGAAAAAATCATTGTGAATTTGAGATTGTGGTCATAGGTGAGTAGCTACCGAGCAAACCCTCAACAAAAGCATTAGGACTCGTGTATATAATAGAATAGAAATGCATAAAGTTGAAATAAATTATAGTAGGGAATGTAATTTGAATGAGGATGAAATGTATAAATTGGATTACATAAAATGTAGTGTAGAGAAGAGAATTCAATGTAATAGAATGTGTATGTGAATGTAATAGAATTGATAGTAATTTGATATTTCAATTGTAGAGAAAATGCAGAAGAGACTAGACAATTTGTGTGAAAAATAGATTGAAGTTTTGAAGAGAAGAGACTAGACAATTTGTGTGAAAAATAGATTGAAGTTGTGAAGAATTTATAGAGTTAAAAAAAAAAAACTCAATAACAGTTGGGGAACACCAACGGTCAGATATAAAGTTTTGTGACCGTTTTAAATGGTCACAAAACTTGCAAAAAGTGACCATTTACTTTTTGTTGCCGTTAAGCTTGATGAGCCACGAGCATGGCTCCTGGGCAAGCTTAAAATGGTAGAGCCGAGCTACTGACACCCCCTGCTCGGCTCATGCTCAGGCTCGTCCTGAAAACGAGTCTGTGTCTCCCATTGGTCGAGTTCCAATGAGCCGACGAGTGGCTCGACCCTTTTGCCGCCTATAAAATAAGCAAAATGATCCTTTGAATTCCAAGATCAATCTTTACTTGACATCAAAGAAACACTTCAATAAATATATATGATGTCAATCTATTAGGACTTTTAATCAAATAAATCATAATAGTCTAATGGGATGACACCAATTCAAAATATTGCTTGGTGGGAAATAAATCTTAATATAAATAATAGCAGTCTAGATGTATAACACCAATTAAAACATAAAGTAAAATTGATAGATGGGGAAATATATATATATTTTTTTCTTATGCGTGTATCCAGCAACCCTCAGAGAAAAAAAAAATAATGAACAAACCATTTGTCGTTTTTGGAATAATTGCATCAGAGGCCCACCTTTAAAAAATATGTAGATTACATTCAACCCTTTAAATTATAGCAGCGGATGTCCCAAATCTTTCAAAATTGTGCGATGAATGGACTTCTAAATGGTTCTCATCCAAAAATTTGTTAGTTGACCAAAAGTTAGTATTTACCATAATCTGACGGCCAATTTTAAAGGGTAAAATGGTCTTTTAACTTTAAATTAATTTAAAAGGGAAAATTTTCATTAGAAGTCCCAAAACTTTTAAAAATATGCAATTGAGGTTCTTAACCTCTCAAAACTATGTGACGGAAGGAGGTTCCAAAAGTCAGTCAATTAATATTCATCTTTCCCAAGTCTCCCAACCACCCAACATTAACGAGTAAATTGTTTGAACAGTCACTGAACTTTAACATGGTCACGACTTACTCACTGAACTTCAAATTGCCTCTAAATGGTCATTGAACTCGATTCCAATTGCCCACCGCACTGCCCTCTGAGTGTTGGATGTGGTGCAATTAATGAAAGTTCAGTGACCATTTAGAGGTAATTTGAAGTTCAGTGAGTAAGTCGTGACCATGTTAAAGTTCAGTGAGTATTCAAACAATTTACTCCAACATTAACCCATAACTCAGATGGAACAAACCTTCTCTACCCCACTACAAAACATGAATTGTTGCCACTGCCTCATTTCCTCCTCTGCTAATAACATTTTCTTCATCCCATCAATTTCATTTCCCTATAACAAGAACCTTTAAATGACTAGAAAGAAATAAATAAAAATAAATAAATTCTCTTCAAAGTTAACAATAGCAATGGTGGCAGAGGCCTCCTCACCTATCAATGAGTGGAGTTGGGTAGGTTAGGGATTAGGTGTTGGGGTTTGATAAATCAGTGAAGATGAATATTTTTCGTAAACAGACAAATTTTTGGACGAAAATTGTCCAGAGATCCTTAGGCGTACAATTTTGAAAGGGTTGGGACATCTGATACAAATATATCTTTTTTAATTAATAAAAGTTTAAAAAACTGATTTGCCCTTTTAAAGTTTATTAAATTATGGTCAAACACCGACTTTTGGTCAACTAACAAATATTTGGATAGAAATAGTCCAAGTGTTTCTGTTGCACAATTTTGCAAGATTTAGGACCCGTGCCGCTACAAATTTAAGGATTAAATATAATGTGCACATTTTTGAAAGGATTTAGCTATTTGTACAAATAAAATTTGCCATCCTAGTTGATATATGCAACGTTGGCACTAGATGATTGGGTGCAAAAAATTGACCATTTTTTAAGTAGTTCAATAACAGCGTATCAAGTCTCCTCTGTGGAGTTTTCTCTCTCCTTTGTGGAGTTTTCTCTCTCCTCTGTGGAGCTTTCTTTCCCTTCCTGCGTGAAGGGTTTCTTGGTTCTTCTCTGGGATTCTTCCTCAGTGAAGGTTTCTTTCTTTGGTCACTCCATCTGGTCACCTGGGTCTTTCTACTTGGTTTCTTTCCCTGGGCTTTATTTTATCTATCGATTGTTTGCTTTTCACCAGCCGCAGATTGTTTTGGGGGTTTCCTTTTTCTGCATCTTTGCCGGTTGTTATGAGGCTCCTCAGCTGGAACGAGGCCTTGGGAATCCTCGTGGTATTCGAACGCTCTCTGACATTGTGCGGCGAGAACACCCTGACATCCTATTTTTGCAAGAGACCCGATTATCTTCTAAGGAGTTTGATTTATGTAAGTATAAATTGGGTTTCGGTAATTGTTTCGCTATTGATGCTATTGGTAGGAAAGGAGGTATTGTGTTATTATGGTCTACAGAAATTGATTTATCTGTGATTAATTATTCTCCTAATCACGTTCATGCTTGTATAGAGTATGATGGTCATAACGTGAAAAAATGGTTTTTGTCTGCTGTTTATGGATTCCCTGAAACCCATTTGAGATTCAGAACATGGTCTCTTCTCCGATACTTAAATAGTGGTCCTGATCAACCCTGGCTCCTCATGGGAGATTTCAACGAATTGCTGTTTAATCATGAGAAAAAAAGGGGATTATTGCGGCCTGAAAGACAATTACTGCAATTCAGAGAATTTGTTGAGGATTGTGATCTTAGAGACCTGGGGTATTCTGGACAGAAATTTACATGGTGTAATGGAAGGTCTAATCCGTATAGAGTTTGGGAACGACTGGATAGATTCCTAGCTAACTCTGCTTGGACGAATGTTTTCAATACAGCGAGGGTCACAAATGGAGTAATCTCATACTCTGATCACTCCCCCATTTGGGTGGATTTGGTTAGGAGCAAGGGCTTCCAACGATTTGCAAAACCCTTCAGATTTGAGGCCATGTGGGTGGATGCTGCTGCGTGTGAGAATATTATCAAGGAAGTGTGGGCGAACAATTCTAACTTATCCAATCCTGCTGATTTAAGCTGTCTTTTTAAAGAATGTGAGCTTGTTTTGAAGAGATGCAATAAACATATGTTTGGTAATGTGAAAAAACAACTGTCGAAAGCCCAATCTAATCTCAAATTTTTGCACGAAAAAGATCATTTACTCGTAAATAATGATGAGTTGAGTCAGGCTAGAGAAGAAGTGCAAGTTTGGCTTGAAAGAAATGAGATTATGTGGCGACAAAGGTCAAAAGTTTTATGGCTTAAGACGGGAAATAACAATACAAAATATTTTCATATGAAGGCCACACAAAGGAAAAAGAAGAATCAGATTATCAAAATCTTAGATGATGAGGATTGCTGGAAGGCAGGTGTAGACAGAGACAGGGTGATCATCCAGTATTTTCAGTCCTTATTTACTTCATCAAACACCTCTGATTCCCTGGATTTCTTAGCCCCTCTTGCAAACCGAGTCACTGATCAAATGAATACGGATCTCACACGTGAGTATTGTGCAGAAGAGGTGAAAATGGCACTTTTTGAAATGGATCCCAATAAAGCTACTGGGCCGGATGGAATGTCACCTATATTTTTTCAAAAATACTGGAATGTGGTGGGCCCTTCAGTGATTGAGGCTGTTCTTCAAGCTCTTAATTCCGGTGTTTTTCCAGCCTCTTTCAATCATACCTTTATCACTCTTATTCCGAAAAAGAGAAATGCTATTAGAGTGAGTGATTTTCGGCCTATAAGCTTATGTAATGTGATTTACAAGCTCATTGCTAAGGTTCTCTCAAATAGGCTGAAAGTGGTTTTAACTAGTGTTATTAATAAAAGTCAAAGTGCTTTTGTCCCTGGGCTTCTTATCTCTGACAATGTTTTGATTGCTTATGAGTTAGTTCATTTTCTTAAGCACAAAAGGAAAGGTAAAAAGGGCTTTATGTCTTTAAAACTTGACATGAGTAAGGCTTATGATAGGGTGGAATGGAATTTTATTCAGTCCGTCATGGAGGTTTTGGGGTTTAATGAGACTTTCATTTCTACTGTTATGTATTGTGTTAGGTCTGTGTCTTATTCAGTTTTGATTAATGGAGAGCCTAACGGTCCGTTTTCACCATCTAGGGGATTGAGACAAGGGGACCCACTATCTCCTTATCTTTTTCTTTTATGCACGGAGGGTCTCATAGCATTGCTTAAGGAAGCTGGAATGAGGAAAGATATTTCTGATCTTAAGATTTGTAGGGGAGCCCCAAACATCAACCATCTGTTGTTCGCTGATGATAGCATTATTTTTTGCAAAGCTGATTTGGATGAGAACAGGAGGATTCAATACCTTCTGGGCAAGTATGAAGCTGTGTCAGGTCAGAAGATTAACAAGGAGAAGACTGCAATGGTTTTCAGCAAAAATGTTAGTGAGGCGAGGAGGAATGCTATAAAACAATTGTGGACTAATAGTGAGATCCAGCAGTATGAGAACTACCTGGGACTTCCCTCTATTGTTGGAAGATCGAAGAGAAGAGCTTTTCAGACTATTAAACAGAGAGTTTGGCAGAAACTTCAATCTTGGAAAGAACGGCTATTATCCCAAGGTGGTAAGGAGGTTTTGTTGAAAGCTGTTGCGCTCTCTATTCCTACATACACTATGTCTTGTTTTCTTCTCCCTTCTACTTTCTGCCAAGAGCTTGAAAGTTTGATGTCTAATTTTTGGTGGGGACAAAAAGTAAGGGAAAGAAAGATCCACTGGAATAGTTGGAGCAAAATGTGTCAACCTAAAGCTGTGGGAGGAATAGGATTCAAGGATCTTAGATGCTTCAATCTTGCATTGTTAGCCAAGCAGGGGTGGCGGTTGTCTCAAGAGAAATCCTCATTGCTTCATAGATTGTTCAAAGCCAAATATTTCCCAAATTGCAATTTCTTCAAAGCTGGATTGGGTTACAATCCTTCCTACACATGGAGAGGCATTTGGGAGGCTAGAAAATGGATTCAAATTGGTTGTAAATGGCGCATTGGAGATGGAAAATTAGTCAATATTTGGCATGATCAGTGGATTCCAGGACATCGCGCTTTGTTGTCAGAAGGTATTGTGGTTACAGGAAATTCTAGGAATGACACAGTGGATTCACTTTTTAATCAAAATGAGAAGTCATGGGATTGGGACAAACTTCAGACTCTCTTCAGCCCATGTATTGTTTCTGATATTGGAAAAATCTATCTTAGCCCAGAGGAAGCAGAAGACAGAATGTTCTGGTCGCTTGAAAGAAACGGCTGTTTTAGCGTTCGTAGTTGTTATAGGTTGATCTATAGCTACATTGGACAACAGCAAGCAGGCACATCTGAGGGCTCTTCTGAGAGGCTATTGTGGAAACATTTATGGAAGATGAAAGTGCCGAGTAAGGTTGAGATTTTTGCGTGGACAGCATGCAAAGATGGGCTTCCCACAGCTTTAAATCTTGAGAAAAAACATATCACTAGACAGCGTATTTGCAGCCTTTGTAATGCAGAAACTGAGGACCTGAACCATGCTATGATTTATTGTAAAATGATTGAAGGGTTCTGGAACAATTTCTTTCCTGAACTGGTCAAAAACAAATGCAGGTCAATTAAGGAGAAGGCACTTGTTTTTTGTGAGAAAAAAGAATTCTCAAAGTTGGATGTTTTCTTTATGCTGATTTGGAGTTTTTGGTTCAGAAGGAATAAATATGTGCACGAACAAATCAGGTTGGATCCCCGAAAGATAGCTGATAAGGCCTTGGGTTTGTTAGCAAGTTTCAATTCAGCTAGGAAGACGAATTGCGTTCAGATCCGAAAATACTTCAAATGGTCACCTCCAGATATTAATTTTCTGAAATTAAATGTGGATGGGGCTACATTCAAAGAACTCGATCGAGCTGGAATTGGGGTTGTATTAAGAGATTATTCAGGCAAGGTGATTATGGCAATGTCAAAGATTGAAATAAGTGTCGAAGAGAGTGAAGAGATCGAGTTGCTGGCCATTTTTAGAGGGATGCAGCTGTGTGTAAATTTGGGAATCCTAAACATTTTGATTGAAAGTGATAGCAAGTTGATTATTGAAGCACTTCAAACTGATAGCATGCTAAATTCTTCTTTAGGAGTGTTGTATCAGGAAGTGAAACTCCTAGCCACCCGCTTTGTTAACTGTAAATTTTCCCACATCTATAGGGAATGTAATAGGGTGGCCCATAACCTTGCTAGGAATGCAAAATTGGTTGATGATATTTGTGTTTGGTTGGATAGTATTCCAGACTGTATTTCTCAAGCCATCTGGCTTGATAATTGTCTGTAATCGGTTTATCCAGTTTTATGAAAGTTTCTTTCATATCAAAAAAAAAAAATAACAGAGTATCATTTGGTATTCTAATCAAGAAAGTAAGCAAATAATTCTGTACACCAAGAATGATTGTTTTTGAAAGGGTTATAACTTCCATTACAATTATCCCTTTTTTTTTTGAAGAACTAAAAGTCAACAATTTGAAACATGCAAAACACAAAACCTATTTTCAAACATATTAAAATAAAATATAAATTTCTGCTACCTATTACCTAAATCCAAGATTCATATATTGTAGAACATTGGGGAAGTTCAAAATAAATATTGGTCCATAAATATTTTTATATTGTTATTTTTACTTTGTTATCAATGTAAGTAGGGGCAGAGTTAGGAATGATGGATACGGTGGGCTAAAATTTTTAAAATTTAATGTACGAATAAAAGTTATATATAACAAGAGAAATTGTAAAGTCCTATAAATAGCAAAGTCCCATAAATAGCAAAGTCCTTCAATATCCTATAAATTTTTGTCATCACAATCCATGTGAACAAATCCACAGCACAATTCCATGTGACAAAACATAACATGTGAACAAATCCACAGCATCACATCACATTCTATCATCACAATCCATAGCATATTCTTGACCTATTCTTGACAATTCACAATTCTTGACCTATCATCACATCACATTATCCCCAAATTATCCCCAATTTATAATCAATTTATAACTAACTTTCATCCCCAATTTATAAATCATAATCATTCCCAATTTATCTCCAAGAAAATCATTCATAAATCATAAATGAAAATCATAAAATGAAAGTTTTTTTACTAGAAAATAAAATGACCTCACCGCTGCTAGGCTGCTCCACTACTCGGTTGCTCCTGCTGGCTGCTAATTCTTGAAGAAGCCGAAGTCTGAAGCGCGAAGGTTGAAGCGCAGAAGCGGTGAAGTCGGAAGAGAAGAACTTCTAGGTTCGAAAGTCGAAACTGAATGCTGAAGCAGTGAAGCCTCTGCCGGATTCTGCTGACTGCCGACTGGTTGAAGCCTTGAAGGAGAAGACTTCGAGCTTCGGCTGTTCGCCTGTTCCAATTCGCTACTTCGCCAGACGGACTCTGCTTTGGCTGCTCAAACCGGAGGGAAAGGGTTTGGGTCTTTGGGAAGAATTCGGTGTAAATTAGGGGAGGATTGGGAATGAATTGGGTAATGGGTTTTTATTTGGGCTAATGGGCTACTGGGTTAATAATTATTACATCTGGGCTATTGTGAACTCAATTATTACATCTGGGCTTGGACTACACTGGGCTACAGCCCAGTGCAGCCCACCCTTGAGTCCGCCCCTGAATGTAAGTAACTTATTTTTATGAGAGTATATGTAGCAAAGTTATAAAAAATTAATTCATAAACTGTAATTATAAGTAGTAGATTTTGCAAAATAAATATATAAGTAGATTATATTGTTAAATGATCAAAAAGTCCATTAATACATTGTTATGCGATAAAGTTTTGATTGGATAAGGTATAGTAATTTTTGATGAATGATTGGTAACATAGTTATTTTTTTAGTCAAACTTGAAAAGTAAGTTAGACCCTAAATTAAAATAGTAACTTCCAAAAAAAAAAAAATTAAAAACAAGAAGTAACTTTTGAGTAAATCTAAATATGTAGTTTATACACGTTACTTGAAAGTAAGTCTAATTTACCGGTAAGTTGAAAGATACTAAGAAAAAGATAACCTATTAACTAAAATATAAAAACATAAATTTGTTTCAAAATTAATTTAATGATTTCACTTAATTTTAAACATAGCCTAACATGCATTACTCTATGTAAAATTCCCACAAAAAGAGAGAGAGAAAATAGAGGGGAAAGATGTCAAAGCAGTCTTATATTGGATTATTTGTTGTCACGATCGAATGATAAAGTAGAGTGAGTCACTTACTTAGTCACAGTGGGCCATGGCCAATTGGGGAAGTACTAAGATAGTTATCCGATCATCCAAATATGAGAATAGGTGAATAGAATATCAATAAAGAATTTATGTAATTGATTTTAAATTTATTAAAAATAAAATTTAGCCATGTTTGGTACAAATTTTTTAAAACTCGTTTTTCTCAAACTCATTTTTAACCACATTTTTCTAATAAAATAAATTTGCACATGTACACATAACATTTTAGAACTTTATAACTACACAATCTTCAAAAATTTCATTTTCTACAAACTTTATTATCAAAAAAAATCTAAATAAAAGGGCCCTTAGTTTATTGTTAGTGGATATTACACCATAACGGGTATTTAAAGATGATAATTCTAAAGTCGGGTATGAAGTTTAATTAAGCATAAATGAGGTATTAATTCCAAACCCTAAAAATCATTTCCGTCTCTCCATCTCTCATCTCACTCTCTCTATCTTCACCCGTCGCACACATGGAAGGCACCGAAGACATGGACAAAATTGGAGACACCGCAACAGCTAGCTCTCTCTCTCTGTCTCTCTCTCTTCCCTAGTTTTCATAGATGCGACGATTTCCTAGCATTTTCATAGAGGGGTTTTACAAAATCGAAGGAATAGAATTTTGCCCAAAGGGAGTCATCGGAGGCCCAAGTGTGAAATCTCTTTCTGACTAAACTCATTGATGCAGCATTTGATGGACCCAATTTTGAGATTATTATGTGCATCGCCAGACTCTCAACTCTCTCCAATTTCATCTTTCTTTTCCTTTTATTTAGCTTATGGTAAATTGTCACTGGCCAATTTCACAAGTTTAAGATTTTTGTCTTCCTTTGAAGGGAAATGTTTAAACATATACATTCAATTAGTGCCACAACGAATTTGGGTTGGGGTAGTGTAGTGGTGTGGTTGTATGGGGATGGAGGTTGTGATTGTTGGTGGTGGTGGTGTGTAGGTCACAACGAATTGAGTTTCTATGACCAAATCTCTTGAATAGGTGACATGTCAAATGCACGGGTCATCATATGCCAAAGTGTGTAGGTCACAAATTCAAGAGATTTGGTCACTGAACATTGGATCAGGTCACAAATCCAAGAGATTTGATCACCTGCCATTGGATTAGGTCACGATAACATGTAACGGGGGGTACATGTCAAAGTGCATAAATTACAGGTCACATATTCAAGAGATTTGGTAACAAACCTAAGATATTTGTTTACGGGCCATTGAATTAGGTCATACGTCGCATGTCAAGAGCATATCTCACAAGTCACGGATTCAAGAAATTTGGTCACAGATTATTGAGATTTCGTGGTCACAAGCCATTGAATATGTCAAAGTGTATAAGTCAGATGTCACAAATTCAAGAGATCTAGTCACATGCCATTGATTTCTCTAACCTCAATTATCCGAACTTGTCACAAATTCAATTAACCAGATTTCAATGGTGAGAATTCAAGTTATTTGCTTTGATAAGCACTCTGGAAATTACACAAGGAACTATTTTTCTATTTTCAATTCTAAATTATACCAGCATTATTGAGTCGTGAATGAAGAAGATGATAAGTCGTCAGTGATGTTCATTCATTGCTGATCGATGATCAGTTCGCCGTTGAAGAAGTTGTAGGCGGGGTGGATGTTGGCGGGTGGATGCTGACGGGTGGGGTGGGGGCGATTGTTTGGTGGGTTGGTTGTGGGTATATTAATTTAATTTGATAATATTATTATTTAAAATTAAAACAGAAACCTGACTTTTACATTTTTAAACTTAATGTCTAGAAATTGATTTGGTGCATACTTAATACCCGACTTATTTTTTTCCCCTTATTGTTATAATTTCTATCTCTTTTACATTTACGATGACATCTAACAGGAGTAAGGATTGCAACGGGATGGTCAGAACTTTCGGGGGATGGATCGGGCATATTGAGATCAGGGCGGTGTGGGGATTCATAACATATTTTTAATTTTTTTTTTATATATATTTTTAAAAAATTACTATAAAATGTAAAATAAAATAAGAAATAGTAATCAAGGGAATGGAACATGTTCCTCGACATTGCTTGGATTACCTAACAAGATGGGAAATCGCAGTCCCTTCGGGGTGGGATAAGGGATAGGTCAGAAAACAACATTTTTGTCATCCCCAAACTGGAATCCACTACATCTATACGCGTCAATCTAGGTCTCAACTTACGAAATATGGCATTTAGGTTTCCTAATTTTCACACTTGTAGTAGGATATGTTACGGTGATTGTTATACTATTTTTAAAATTAAAAAAAAAAAGAAAAAAAAAAAAACAAAGAATAAACAATGGAAAAAGTAAATGAAAAATGTTACAACCATTTTTTTTCCGAGTTTTAATCTTCATACAAAATAAGGGTATTGTTAGTACAAAGAAAAGGGGAAAACTGCATAGGTTTATTGTATTCTCTTTACAATAAATAGTATCATATATGAAAATTACAAGTATGAAAAGTTACAACTATGGAGATATTTTACAGTATTTACATAATCGTCTATAATGAAATATTATAATTGATTTATTCTAACATTCTCTCTCAAACTCATGATGGTGAAGGTACTACCAACTTGAGCTTTTTAGTCAAGTCATAAAATCTTTCACGTGGATCAAATTTAATAAACACGTCAGCAATTTGATCAGCCGGGGATAAGGTGACAAGACGAACAATATTTTGCATAAATATATTGATGAGTAAAATGATAGAGATTCTTAATATGTTTTGTGTGCTCGTGAAACAAATTATTATGAAAATTTTGAATAGCACTTTGATTATCACAATAAAGAGGCGTCACAAAAGAGTGAATAATCCACATGTCATGTAATAACCATCTCAACCATGAAGTTAAGAGGTAGTATCTTCTAAATTCGGATACTCTACTCCAGTACTAGAACGAGCTATGACTATTTGCTTCTTACTTCACCATGAAATAAAGAGAATCACCTAAGAAGAAACGATTGCTAATGTTTTATCATTTATTAGTATGACCACTAGCCCAATCAACATCTAAGTAGGCTCGTAACTTAAAAGAGAAGTGAAGTTCATAAAATAGAGTTCCTTTTATTTAGCATAGAATGTGAAGCACGACAAGTGAGTAGCCTGAGGGGCTGACATGAACTAACTAACTACATAAACTTCGTATGCTATGTCCCGATGGATAACTCTAAGATAGACCAAACATCCAACCATCTGTCTATAAAGGCCAAGGGACACACTATTAGCAGGGCTGACGTTGGTCTCGATAGGAGTAGAATTAGTTTTGTTATCACTATAAGTTTGCGATAAGTAGTATCTTGAACTGCTATAAAAGACTTCTAATCCTGAGAAATACACAAATGAGACAAAATCCTTCATATCAAGTTGTTCATTTAGCTTCACCAAAACCTTAAAAGTCATCAATCATAATAATTATATAATTAACATAAATCCTTATTCTCTGTGTTCCGATCCTAGCGATGGCGGGCAGGTAATCCCAAGTCTCCCGGTCCACCGGCTGGAAGCAATCGTACGGAAGTTCGAACCGATTCCTCTTCTCTTGTGCTAAGCGCTGGAAGCGAGTTTTTGACTAATCAGTACTAGTAGAATAGAGTGCTACTACAGGAGAGAAGGAAGTAATGAATATTTCAATCGCGCTTAACTCATACTTCAATACATAAAAGAAAGTCGAATCTTCCTCAAGATATATTCGAGACTTCAAACACAAGAGATTAGTATATTCCGTCACGTAGTATCGGATAATACCCGAGTTTGAAGCCAACGTAATTTTTCCTTAGCGGGGGTAGAAGTGCATCTTAATATCTTTCTTTCATCCCAAGGCCTTGTTCAATTTCTCCACTTCGCCGACGCCACCACACCACAAGAGAGCATTGTCGGGGAGGTAAGGAGATCTATAAAGGAGAAGAAGAATATAACATTTATCAGTTTTGCGAATTAATAGAGGAATATTGAATCCTTATATGGATTTTAATACAATATTTTTTTTAAAAAAAGTAGTGAAGTATGGTTTCAAAACGAGACAATCGATTAACCGATTGAGAACCTTCTATTAACAAATGGTCAACGTAAACAAACGATCTTGTCAACAGGTGGTATGTTAACGGACTATTAATAGACGGTTAACAAACCGTCTAATTATCAATGCACAAACTGCATTTTTTCCCATAAATTTGCTCAAAAATTTAAATTCGGTCAAGTAATTCATACTCTTCTCTCTAAACACGCTAAAATAAGCCACATTGCATTTAACGATTATTAGCAAAACTCAAACTAACAAGACGCATGAAAGTGAAAATATTCTTACTCATTAGAAATGTCGAAATGTTAACTTCTATAACTGTTCACGAAATGCTTGTATTGAGTTTTGAATACAGGTATGAGCAAGTAGAATAGAAATTAGTGAGGCATTAGTGTTGGTTTGTACTCCACCAGGTCCAGAGATGAAGCTTATCGTTGGGTATTGCAATTTGAAAAGTAACTCCACACTACGATCCATACACCTTACCACTTATTTTCCAATAGTTCACCCTGCCTTGTGTTGGTGAAATTTCAATAATAGAAAATGGAGTTACAAAATAAATAGGAAAATAATGAAATCTGACGGATTGAGGCACATATATCTCGCTCTCTTATAAAGAGATTCAAGCCTTCTGCGGTTGGCAAAGTCTAAAACACGGTGTAGCAGAGCTTTTCTATAACTTGTCCCCTCCAGGATACAACAGCCCAACTAAGACGTATAACTCAAGCAAACACTGCACAAGTAGTTGAGTTCAAAACTCTACTAAAAGAATATCCTTCTTTGCTCAATAACTTCTCAAAGAAAATGAGTGAGAATGTCAAGAAAAAAATAAGAGAATTGTGATTGTTGTGGTGTTGATGAATGACCAAGGAAATGAGCTATTTATAGGTAAAATTAAGCCACCCAAAATAAAAAGTTGTTATAAACACATGAAAGGTTACATATTCAATTCCCATCTATTCACCTTTCATTTTCCTAACCTTCAACTTCTTCACTTTCCTAACATCTAAAACCTAGAAACCTATTAAAAGAAAATATAATGAATGAATTCAATATAGGAAAAATTGTAACAACGATCCCTAACCTTTCACTTTTTTGCAGACTTTACCCCCAACCTTCATTATGTGCCACACACAGTCCCAAACCTTTCAAAAATATGCATCTGGGTCCTTTCCATCAATTTGACTGTTAGTTGACCAAGAAAAATAATTTTGACCAAATTAAGTAAGGGCAAAATGGTAAATTCAAAATTATTACATAAAATAAATTAATAAAAAAACCAAAAATAAAAAATAAAAAAAAAATACCAAAAAAAAATAAAAAAATAAAAAAAATAAAAAAACAAAAACTCCCCACCCTCACCCATTTCCCCCCAAACCAAAGTCATTCTTGACCACTACACCATCTTCCATTACCGCAGCCACCATCTTCCACCATCGCCTCCATCACTATTGTAACCATCAACCTACTTTAACCCCCATCCCACTACAAGATTTAAGAATTGCAATATTCAAGACTCAGATTGGAATAACTCTTGGTGACTTGCAATCGGGGGGTGAACTCTATGACTTTCAGTCTATAATTTCTCTATTTCTAATAGGTGTTGTCTCTGTTACCCCTACGTTGATGGGAAAACCATGAGATCGCTCCTCAATATTGCAGGAAAAGTTTCGAAAGATCTCTAAAGACGGTTTGTTGTACAAAAATTCGTGGGTTGAGAAAATTGAGCAAAATTTTAGAAAACCTAGAATTTGTGAGTTGAGAAATTGAGAAATAGAGTTTCAAGCTATGGCGTCGATTGAAAAATTGTTGGTTTTATAAGACTTAGGATTTTGGAGAATTGGAATTGGGTTTGAGCTTTGGAGGGAGTTCCAAGCTGTATAACGTAGAAAATTCACAATTTATCACGCAAAATTTGGAATTGGAAATGGATTTTTGTTCCAAGTTGTATAATGCAGAGAATAGGTCGTTTTCTTGGTTTGATTTTTGGATGTGCAATGGAGTGGAAGGTGGATGTGGAGTTGTGGTGGCGACGGCTATTTCTGGATGGATAAGGTAATGTTTCTGGCAAGTCGTTGCTGAAATACATGGAAATAACATTTTCATTGTTGTGTATTTCCAAACTAACCTTTGACTAGGAAATAGAATTAAAAAAGAAAAAAGAAAAAGGTGAAAATATAGCTTTACTTGAAAAAGGTCAAAAATACCCTCACTTTGTCAAGAGGAAAGCTTTCACTCACGGATCTAGACCGGCTGTTACTTGGGCCACAGCCGGCCCAGAGCATTAAATTTCTGGGCCGGCTATATATATATATATATTTTTTTTTTATTTTTAATTTTTTTGAATAATTTAATATAATAAATGGTATAATAAATAAATATTTATATAATTAAATATTTTACCCATTTCATTAAAATTAATATAATTACATAAACGATTTACGTAATTGAATATTATATAATTATTTATACAATTAAATATTTTACTTAATTTAAGAAATCGAATATGAAATAAATATGTATAGAATTAAATATTTGGCGTAATCGAAAAAAAAATTATATAATTAAATAATTAATTTTAATTTGATAATTACTAATATCATTAAATAAATCATTTTAATTATTAAATATTATATTTTAACATATTAGCAACTTCTTCTTTTTTTCCTTTAAACTTTATTAATAATTGAATAAATCGAATATGAAATAAATATTTATAGGATTAAATATTTTATATAATCGAAATTTTTTTATATAATTAAATAATTAATTTTAATTTGATAATTACTAATATCATTAAATAAATCATTTGAATTATTAAATATTATATTTTGACATATTAGCAACTTCTTTTGTTTTCCTTTAAATTTTATTAATAATTGAATAAATCGAATATGAAATAAATATTTATAGGATTAAATATTTTACGTAATCGAAATTTTTTTATATAATTAAATAATTGATTTTAATTTGATAATTACTAATATCATTAAATAAATCATTTTAATTATTAAGTATTATTTTTTAACATATTAGCAACTTCTATTTTTTTCCTTTAAAATTTATTAATAATTGAATAAATCGAATATGTAATAAATATTTTTAGAATTAAATATTTGATGTAATCGAAAAAAATGTATATAATTAAATAATTAATTTGAATTTGATAATTACGAATATCATTAAATAAATCATTTTAATTATTAAATATTATATGTTAACATATTAGCAACTTCTATTTTTTTGCTTTAAAATTTATTAATAATTGAATAAATCGAATATGTAATAAATATTTTTAGAATTAAATATTTGATATAATCGAAAAAAATGTATATAATTAAATAATTAATTTTAATTTGATAATTACTAATATCATTAAATAAATCATTTTAATTATTAAATATTATATGTTAACATTTTAACAACTTCTTTTTTTTCCTTTAAATATTATTAATAATTGAATAAATCGAATATGAAATAAATATTTATAGAATTAAATATTTTACGTAATCGAAAAAAATTTATATAATTAAATAATTAATTTTAATTATTAAATATTATCTTTTAACATATTAGCAACTTCTTATTTTTTCCTTTAAATGTTATTAATAATTGAATAAATTGAATATGAAATAAATATTTATACAATTAAATATTTTACGTAATCGAAAAAAAATTATAATTAAATAATAAATTTTAATTTCATAATTACTAAAATAATGAAATTAATAATTTTAATTATTAATTATTATGTTTTATCATATTAGCAACTTCTTATTTTTTTCCTTTTAATTTTATTAATAATTGAATAAATCGAATATAAAATACATATTTATAGATTTAAATATTTTACGTAATCGAAAAAAAATTTTAATTTGATAATTACTAATAGAATTAGCAAATTCTTGTTTTCTTTTATTTTTTAATTTAATTATTTGTTTTGTGTAGTTGTTACAATTCGATTCACTTAATTTTATGAGATTATGCTGTATTTCATTATCTTATGTTCGAAGTGCAGATATTTAATGGGGGGTTTTTTTTTTTTTGCAGCATGGAGTATCACTTAAACCTAATATTGAGACAGATGCCGGATAGGGCTACCTGGAACGGTAACTCTCGTAGTTACACACCCGTATTGGAGTTGTTGGATGAGCAACATGCAAATATGCTTCGATGTTCGTTTCTTTGGCCCTTGTACGAGTTGAGAGATGTACAGTTCTCGGGCCAGATCCTCGATGCCCTACTGTGTCGGTTGCGTAGTTGTCGAAGATGCCCTCCACTTCAACCTCGGGGGCAAGGTTGCCAGTTTTTTCATGTTCGATTTTGCTCTCATCACTGGACTAGAGATTACGTTTTAAATTCCTTTTGTTTTAATTTTTGTATAAAAAATGAAATAAATAATTTTAAATTGATAATTACGAAAATGAAATATTATTTTTTAACGTGTTAGCAAATTCTTTTTTTTCCTTTCAATATTTTAATTAATTTAAAATTCTTTAATTAAATATAATTTGTAAACTAATCTTTCGTTTTTCAAATGTAATTAAATAAATATAGATTGTTTACGGAATTTTTAAAAAAAATCCTTTTGTTTCAATTTTGATATAAAAAGTGAAATAAATCATTTTAAATTGATAATTACGAAAATGAAATATTATTTTTTAACGTGTTAGCAAATTCTTATTTTTTTTCAAATGTAAACTAATCTTTCATTTTTCAAAATGTAATTGTTTACTTAATTTTAAATTTTTTTTTTTAAATTTTGATATAAAAAATGAAAGATTAGTTTACAAATTATATTTAATTAAAGAATTTTAAATTAATTAAAATATTAAAGGGAAAAAAATAAGAATTTGTTAACACATTAAAAAATAATATTTCATTTTCATAATTATCAATTTAAAATTATTTATTTCACTTTTTATATCAAAATTGAAACAAAAGGAATTTTTTTAAAATTAAATAAACAATCTATATTTATTATTACATTTGAAAAATGAAAGATTAGTTTACAAATTATATTTAATTAAAGAATTTTAAATTAATTAAAATATTGAAAGGAAAAAAATAAGAATTTGCTAACACGTTAAAAAATAATATTTCATTTTCGTAATTATCAATTTAAAATTATATATTTCACTTTTTATATCAAAATTGAAACAAAAGGAATTTTTTAAAATTAAATAAAAAAATATATTTATTTAATTACATTTGAAAATGAAAGATTAGTTTACAAATTATATTTAATTAAAGAATTTTATATTAATGAAAATATTAAAGCAAAAAAAAAAAAAAAAAAAAAAGAATTTGCCAACACGTTAAAAAATAATATTTTATTTTTGTAATTATCAATTTAAAATTATTTATTTCATTTTTGTAAAAAAATTAAAACAAAAAGAAAATATTAAATTATGTCAACAATCTATATTTATTTAATTACATTTGAAAAATGAAAGATTAGTTTACAAATTATATTTAATTAATGAATTTTAAATTAATTAAAAAATTTAAAGGAAAAAAAATAAGAATTTGCTAACATGTTAAAAAAATAATATTTCGTTTTCGTAATTATCAATTTAAAATTATTTATTTCACTTTTTATATCAAAATTGAAACAAAAGGAATTTTTTTAAAATTATGTAAACAATCTATATTTATTTAATTACATTTGAAAAATGAAAGATTAGTTTACAAATTATATTTAATCAAAGAATTTTAAATTAATTAAAATATTGAAAGGGAAAAAAAAAAAAAGAATTTGCTAACACGTTAAAAAAATAATATTTCATTTTCGTAATTATCAATTTAAAATTATTTATTTCATTTTATACAAAAATTAAAACAAAAGGAAAATTTTAAATTAAGTAAACAATATATATTTATTTAATTATATTTGAAAATGGAAGATTTGTTTACAAATTATATTTCATTAAAGAATTTTACATTAATTAAAATATTGAAAGGAAAAAAAAAAGAATTTGCTAACACGTTTAAAAATAATATTTCATTTTCGTAATTATCAATTTAAAATTATTTATTTCATTTTTTATACAAAAATTAAAATGAAGAAAATTTTTAAATTAAGTAAGCAATATATATTATATTTTAACGTGTTAGAAATTCTTATTTTTTTTCCTTTTAATATTTTTATTAGCAAATTTCTACATTCCGCGTTGTCCTTCCTCACTAAAGTGACGCAAATTAGTGTCATTTGCATTTTATTCAACTTAAACAAATAATTCACTTTAATTTCAGACGTAACCTTCATATGTAGAATTGTAAATGACAAATGCTCTTTGAATTGAATTCTCAGTACCATATCTTATCAAGATGAATCAACGTTTAGCTTGTTCTATATATCAAGGTACTCAAAAGTTGTGTTGAAACTCATGATGAAGATTCGAGAATGTTAAGGGTTAAATGGATACAACTAAAAATCAAAAGGAGTGAAAACCAATCAATTTTCCACCGCACAAGGATGTCCAATTTTTTAGTTGGAGATCGAAATTCATTTTTGGCCTAGTAAACATTCGAATTGAAAAAGAGCTATTTCTAGTAAAGTTGTAGCCATTTGAGTTATCTTTCCAATGCATTTTAAATCGACTTAATCGGATATTGGAAACAAAAGTTATGATAAAAATACTCAAACAGTCTCAGCTTAACAGCCGACTTTTGTCGGCTGTTAACAGCTGATTTTTTCGGCCGTTAACAGTCGAATTTTCAGCTGTTTGTGCTGATTATTTTTTCCGTAACAATAGTTTTATTTGTTAACTAAAAGGGTAGTATTGTTTTTTTAATACAAACATGTTTTGTAATTGTTTTAGTCACTTAAGGGCGTTTTTGTCTTTTTATAGTAAATATGTCATTTTGGAAATATTTTTAAGTGAAAAAGTCAAAATGGAATTATGGGGCTTTCACTAGGTTATTTTTAAAAGTACCCCGCTGTTTCTGGGGGTGGGGTTTATAAATTTATTTTTATTTTTTTTGGTTTTTTGATTAATTTATTTAATGTAATAATTCTGAAGTTAACATTTTGCCCTTACTGAATTTGATCAAAATCATTTTTCTTGGTCAATTAACGGTCAAATGGATGGAAAGGACTCCAAGTACATATTCTTGAAAGGTTTGAGATTGTAGGTGACACAAAAGAAGTTAGTGTAAAGTTTGCAAAAAAGTGAAATGTTAGGGATTGCTACTGCAATTTTCCCTTAAATATATCAAAATACACCGACTCACTCATTTTAATACAAAACAGACAAAAAGATTACAAGACAAAGAGGGACTATTATGCATCATGAAGGTATGCTTTGCATTGAACCTTCACTTGGTGAAACATAAATCTTTACTCTAGAGACAAAAGTGTACTCAACATTGAACTATGACTACTTA
The DNA here is from genome assembly GCA_035079005.1 of Fraxinus americana. NCBI lineage: Eukaryota > Viridiplantae > Streptophyta > Magnoliopsida > Lamiales > Oleaceae > Fraxinus > Fraxinus americana. The sequence goes on along the minus strand of CM068725.1, from coordinate 12,719,619 downwards.
AGAGAAATAAAGTATTATTGTCCACACATAACAATCAAGTTGTTGACATAAGCTTTAATAGCCATCACGTTATGGCCTTGTGCTAATCCCAGTTTCATGAATGTATTTGAGAATAAGCCTAATTCCCATAAGAACCGACCCCACCTCCACACTCATATACGTGAAATCTATCGAGAGTACTCCTATAATACTAGCTCCACTTTTAAGGATAAATGCAATCACACCATAGGGACGATAATAATAAATAAAATAAATAAATAATGCATTTTTTCAACCATCATAGGATTCGTTTTGTCCATTAATCCCAGTTCTCAGGATCTCTGGTCCCCGAATTGAGTATCTTCATACATGGCTCTTGTTTATATAGGCTTCAATCCCATCCCTCTCGATATGCTTCAAACTTTCTCTTGACTAGGCGATTGTTAATGGATCTGCAAGATTATTACAAGATTTCACATAATCAACATTAATGATGACATTACTTAGATAAGATCTTACAGTACTGTGTTTTCTGTTTATATGTCTAGATTTACCATTACAATAACGATTATGTACTCTACCAATTATTGAAGTGCTATTGCAATGAATTAACATAGATGGAATTGGTTTTTCCACACAGGAATTTCAATAATAGATCCCTTAACCAATTTGATTTCTCACTTGCTGATGCTAAAGCTAAAAGCTTAGCTTCCACGGTTGAGTTAGCAATAATGTTTTTTTCTTAGATTTCCAACATATAACACCACTACCCAATGTAAAAATATAACCAGTGGTAGGGAGAATCACCTGACAAAGTATTCCAATCGGCATAACTGAATCCTTCAAGTACAACATGGTACTTTTTATAAAACAAGCCATAGTTTTTGGTACTAGATAAATATTTCATTAAACGCTCTATGGCATGCCAATGATCTCTCCGTGGCTTGCTAGGAAATCTAAGTATTACTACTGCATATGCAATGTCAAGTCTAGTATAATCATTTGCATAACGCAAGCTTCCAATTTTGCTAGCATATTCCTTTTGATTAATCGCATCATTTTCATTATTCAAAGGAAATAAGTGAAAATTAGAATCAAAAGGAGTAGTGACATGCTTGCAATGATAGTAATTATATTTTTTCAACATTCCATCGACATAATACAACTGATCAAGAAAAATGCCATCACGTGTTTTTGATATTTTCATACCCAGAATGAAATTATCCTTTCCAAGATCTTTCATATCAAAATAATTACAAATCGTGATTTTTGTCTCATTTATAACATGCAAGTTTGAACAAAATATCAACAAATCATCCACTTAGAAAGTAACAATGCCATGAATTTTCAGAAGAACTGTATTATATGCATTTATCACACTTGTTGGTTTTAAAACCATTTTTAATAATGCAGGAATCAAATTTTTCATATCATTACTTATGTGCCTATTTTAAGCCATATAGGGATTTATTCAGCTTATACATTTTGATTTCTTGTCCAGGTTCTACAAAGCCTTCGGGTTAATCCATATAAACTTCCTCATCTAGATTCCAATTCAAACAGACAGTTTTTACATCTATCTAATGAATTCCAAAATTATAAATTGCAATCACTTTAATCAACAATCTAATGGATGTGATTCTAGTTACCGAAGAAAATGTATCGAAAAAATCAAAGTTGGTTTTTTGTTTAAAACATTTTGCAACAAGTTTAACCCTGAATTTATCAACTGTACCATCCAGTTTATATTTCTTTCTAAGGACCCATTTACAACCAATAGTTGTACAACGTAGTGGCAATTCTACCAATTTCAAAGTGTTGTTGGAGATTAGAGAATCCATCTCATTATTTACAACCTCTTTCCAAAGTACAGCATTAGGTGATGTAGAAGCTTCTTGTAAAGAAATTAAAGTTTCCTCAGTATTGAATACATAGTAGTTGGGACAAAAATCGTTTTTCAACTCTAGCTCTTTTACTCCTAATTTCAACTTTGAAATTTTCTTGATTTGAAACAAGAACAGAAGAATTTAATTCTAATAAAATATTTTATCTTAGTTATTTACCCCCACTATTTTTGGTTTTGAAAGGAAATTTATTTTCGTGAAAAATAGCATCACCCGACTAAAAGATATTATTATTTTCAATATCTAAAAATCGGTACGTTTTACTAATTACTGCATATCCAAGAAAAGCACAAATGGTAGTTCTAACACTCAATTTTGGTATTTTAGGATTTGTTAGCCTTACAAAAGCTAAACAACATCCTGATTTTTGTTTTCTTGTGGGACACCCTATTCAACACATAACATGCAGACCCCAAAGATTTGAAGAAGCACGACTCAATAAGTATGACATTTGTAAAATTAATCATATTTCTTTTTTTTTTTCTTTCAGCAACACCGTTAGATGCAGGTAAGTATGGTGGAGTAGTCTCATGAATTATTCCCAAATATTGAACGAGGGAATTAAAAGCAATTGAATCATACTCTCGGCCGCTATCACTTCGAAGTTTTTTAATTTTTCTAATGAATAGATTTTCAATTTCTTGGAGGAAATTTTTGAATTTATCAAAAGCAACACTTTTATTTTTCAATAAATAAACATAAGTAACTTTGAAAAATCATCAATAAAGGTGATAAAATATCTGTTTTTTCCACAAGTTAATTTTCTTCAAATTCATAAAGATCAATATGAATTAATTCTAATAATCTGGTATTTATTTCAATACTAACATGAGGCGTCTTTGTAATTTTTGTTTGAATGCAAATTTCACATTTTTTAAAATCAATTTTTGGTCTTGGGAGTAATCCTAAACTACTCATGATTCCCATATATTTGCTTTTTATATGACACAAATGAGTATGTTAAAAATTCACAGAAGAAAGCATGTAAATAAAAGTAGATGATGTTTTATTATTTTCAATATTCAATTTGAACATTCCATCACAAGCATAACCCTAACCCACAAATAATTTTTGTTCATCACATATTGATCAGATTCCATAGCTTGTTCAAAGCCAACCTTATTAAGAAGAAAACTTGACATCAAATTCTTTCTCATTGATGGTACGTGTAAAACATCTTTCAAGTTGGCACACGTTTAGATGTGAATTTCAATTCAACCTTACCACTCCAACAATCTTGGTTTTGCTAGAATTACCAAGAATGATGGTTTTCTCTTCCTCGAAGGGAGTATAGTTCTTAAACAAATCTTTATCATAGCATACGTGACTATTGATACCAGAATCTGTCCACCACCCTTCAACATACTGTACCAAGTTAATGTCTGTAATCATTGCTACAAGTGGCTCTTCAATTACATTAGCTAGAGAAAAAGACCGCTATCTGCAATTTCGAACAATATGCCCACTTTTGCCACAAACAAAATATACATTATAAATTTGATTTTGAGGAAAGCATTGGTTCTTATTTTTGTGGTTCGGGTTTCCCTGATTGTGAGGTTTACCATAAATTTTCATATTTTTCTTTCTTGGCTTCAATTGACTATTTCTAGAAAACTGATTTCTGGGCAAGTGATTATTTGCGGAAAATAAATTAACCTTTGTTCCAGAATGTCCACTGCTTTGTGATATAAGTGCATCTTGGCCTCTAGCTCCCTCCTCTATGCAGATACGAGTGATCAAGGTCTCTAGAGATGTCTCTTTCTGCTTATAGCTCATTGACTTTGGAACTCTCTCCATGATGGTGATAGTTTGTCATTTAGTGCAGCCAAAACAAGGTTGTCCCCAATTTTGATGCTTTCAGATCTAACCTCTACAACAATCATTTGAAAATCTCGCGTTGTTTCTCCCAGATTTTCAATCCACCATTTGATAGCGGAGAAAGCGACTAGCAGCATATTTCTTTGTGTTGGTTCCTTAGTATGATATTTATTCTGTAAAGCTTTTCACATTTTCTTTGCAGATGAGTAAGTAGTTAGTAATCATAAAAATTATTAGCTAGGCAATTCAAGGTATAACACCGACAATTATACTCATTTCTATTATATTTTCTACCTTTCCTTGATGAACTTGAAGTTCATCTTCATTCATATTGTCTATAGAGACCTTGTTTGGATTCTGAGTAAGAGACTTTGCAAAGACTGAGGTAAATTAGGACTTCGCTCTTCCACCGTTTGAAATGGGCTCTCTTAAAAGGGAAGGGTTTGTTGAGATCTCTGACACTGTCAACGGGCTACTCAAGTGCTAACTCAATTTGTTTGAATATCCTTAAAATTGTTGGTGAAATTTCAATAATAGAAAATGGAGTTACAAAATCCTTACAATATATAAAAGAGGAGACTTACTTGCACTATTCCTAAGCCATTTGGCCACCCCAGCCGAGCCGTTTTCGAGTCGAGTCATACAAGCCGAGCCAGCCAATTTTTTTCCCATGCCATTTTTTCCTCCGTACGTCCCTTTTTTTTTTTTTTACTTCTCTCACATTTCTCTCTCCATTTTTACACTCAACCTCCCATACTCCTCCATTCCTCACCTATCTGATTTCTCGCTCGAGATTTCTCTCTCTCTCTCTCTCTCACTTTTCCTTTTCATTTTCTCCTATAGAGAAGTCTTCCCCTTCTACGTCTAGAAACAGGCCCTCATCTTCCTCCTCCACCTCCACCGGTACCGGGAAGCACATGGACCACCGCCATGCCCGAGCGCCGTCAGATCTTAATACCAGCAAGAACAAGTGCTCCGATGGTACGCAAGTTTTTATTTTTTTTTTATTGGGATTTCTCGTGCTTCTGATTATTGCGGTGGACACCTAGAACGTTTTCTTATTTATATTCTCGATTCTGGTTGTGTTCTTGTTGTTTTTAGTTGTGCATGTTTACATAAGTGCATCGTGGCATCTGGCTAGAGTGGTGTCTGTTCTTGAGCCTATTTATGGATTTTCAGAGATGAAGAAGAGCTACGAGTTGTTGAAGGGGAAAATTGGCATAGGATTTGTACTGGTTTTTGGTTACTTGGCTATTTGTGTAGTGATTAATGGGCTATTTGGTTCAATTGTGGTGCATGGGGGAGAGGATTACAGGGTGTTGACAAGGATTGTGGTCAGTGGGTTCCTCGTTGGGATTTTGGTGATTGTGAATCTAGGGATATTGGTGCAAAGTGTGTTTTACTATGTCTGCAAGAACTATCATCATCAATGGATTGATAAGAGTGCACTGTGTGATCATCTCGGTGGATATCTAATTCTCAGGGAATATGTGCCTCTCAAGAGCAGCATTCAGATGGAAAACATGGATGTTTAACACAATGTTTGTGTGCTAGAGAGGGTAAATTTCTGTGATTTCTTTAGCTTTTATGTTACCAAAAAAACAATGTGTAGATAAGAAATTATTTGAAATGGATGAGTGTTTTGGGACATTGACTGTTACAATAAGAATTGAGGTGGTTCTTGTCTTAATTTTCTTGCAATTTGCTTGATTATATTGATTAACTATGATGACAAATGCTCTTGTGACAGGATTCATTAAGACTTTGAACAGATAGTGATGGTTGTATTATTGTTATTTGGGTAGTGATGTCTATTTATATGCTAAATTTGTTATAGTTTTTCTCTCTGTCTCATGCTTTTGGCTTGGATAATTTGGAAGTTTTGTTTTTCATTTGTCCCATTAATGCTTATTTCTTGTATCAATATTTAGTCTATTCATCTTAATTAGTTACTCTTGACTGTGTAGTTTGTTCACCATGGTTGTAAACCAACACAGTTGTTATAACCAACTTGGTTCGGACAAAAAATGGAAGGGAAAACGCCAAGGAAAAACAGGCACAATTGACTCTATATTTGTTGTGCTAAGTTGCTTGGAAAAAATGAATAGATCTGAAATGGATAGGTTAGTTTCGTGGTTTGACCATTTATGTTTATTTTGTTAAAATAATGTCGGGCATACGTGTCATTTTCAAAGTTTTAGGTAACACTTACTGAGCTATTATCATTCACTGTAATAACATGTTTGTGTCAAAATATTGGCATGTGAATGGACAAACTTCTTCTTCATCAGGCATTCTTATTGAATGGACAAAAGGGTTCGTCATCAAAGACATGGTTTGTTATAACATGTTTATGTTACTTCAGTGCTTAATGAATCACTCTCAATGGTGTGCAGAAGAAAGTGTATATTCCCCTTTTCTTTTATTCTTTTCCCTTATGTGAGACACAATACGTTCACGTGCATGTTCTAAGATGGAGTTTCACTATAAGTACAGGAAACTACTACCGAATGGCTACAGGAATTCAAAACTTACACACGTGTACGCTTAAAATCCCTACTTTTCACATGAAAGTGGACCAAAATTAAAACTCTTCTTTAGAATTAGAATTAATCGATGGCTTTTTACCATAAAATAAGAGAAAGGAAACCCATCTAGAAACTCCCATTTCCCCCAAATCAAAACTCTCGTGAAATCAACCTCTTATCGGTTTGCGCCGGCGGGTTGTGAGAATGGGTACGGTCACTGGATTTGTGGGAGAACGAGAGGTTGATTTCACGAGAGTTTTGATTTGGGGGAAATGGGAGTTTCTAGATGGGTTTCCTTTCTCTTATTTTATGGTAAAGCCATCCGGTTAATTCTAATTCTAAAAGGCAGAGAGCCGGGTTTGGTTTTGGTCCACTTTCATGTGAACAAATTGGGATTTTAACTGTACACCTGCCACGTGTGTAAGTTTTGAATTCCTGTAGCCATTCGGTAGTAGTTTCCTGTACTTATAGTGAAACTCTCTAAGATGTGTTATGTCAAGCAGTTTTTAATTAATGAATGTACTAGAAGTGTACTTTGTTCTTGCATTTCCTTTTCTGGCTATACAAGAAGGGGTGTTAGGTTTTTACTTTTTATTTTTGCTTCATTTATGACAAATGCCTCTACACTAGCATAAAAAGCTCTGCAGGTATCTCTTCTTACTAATTTTGATTTCCGTGCTTTAATGGTAGGAAGGCAGACATAATGACGGGTTTAATCTTTCTATCCGGCTGCAAATTATGGCCTATCAAGTTCAATGAAATAAGCTCTGGCTAAAATGTTTTTGGTGTCTGCTGAGGTTTGTACTTTTCTTTTTGAGACTTGAACGGTTATTATTTTTTATAAGATTTTAAATGAAAAGAAAATATACTATTCGATGATTTCAGTGGAAAGCTTTATTATTCCCATTATCTGAAATTTCAATTGCTATGGTCCAGTAAAATACAAATACTTTCCATGTTTTCTTTTTTTCCCATAATCTTTTGGCTAGATACTATATATTTCTTTCTATTTTTGTTTCTTGTGTTTAATTATCTTTATACCAGTTCAATTTTTGTTCTTATAGTACTTATTGGTACTGTGATTTCTCTGTTTTGGCTCAAAAAACTAAGAAGAGGCTGCTTCTTGTAGGGCGATTACGTGGCACTTATTTCTTCCTTTGCTGAAATGGGACTACGTCTGCGCTTTGACATGTCGGAGCAAGCGATGGAGATCGCTTCTGTATTCTTTCGTTCTTCAACACCAGCAAGTGAAGCTCTTGTAAAATTTAGTGTTAAAAATGGTAACCATGTAATCCTAAATAATTTTCATTAAATCAGATACTTGGAAAATTGGTTTCCATCAATTTTTGCTTTCTTTATTGTGCTTCACTGCTATGAAAAATAGAGGTCTAAAGAGGAACACCCATATCTTTCATTCATATTTTTTTCTAGGCTTTTTTTCGAAATGATGTTGAACTATGAATGGAGTTACTGACAAGCGCTTGGATGGGAATAATGCTCAAAGTATTTGACAAGGAGAATTCTAAGCTGGATCTTATCGCTAGGACATAAACCACAAATTGTAAGTACAAGACATTTCCATGGGAATTGACTAAATTTTCAAATATTAGACCCAGTTTGAGTTTTCCTGAAAGTCTACAAGATTAAATTCTTTCCATTTTTTTTTAAAGCATACAATTATAGGGAAAACAACAGCCCTTTGTTGGACAAGAATTTCAATTATATGTGCTTTCTTGGAGGAAGTAGTGGTTACTAATTTGGAGTGAATACAACTTAACAACTCTTCTCATTGGCTGGAAGCTTTATGGAAAGGTGATTGTCAATTTAACTGCACATTTCCTGAGTTAAGAGTTTGTAATGGCTATCAAGTCATTTGTTGACAAACAATCCTATTATTATTTGCTGATGTTTGCATGTTGGTGTGTATATAGGCCGTTAGCAATGTTAACACCATCATTGGCCCTGCACTCATTGGAAAGATAAAATGTCTTGACATCAGTAATAATAAAGTTAATGATTAGAAATAGAATAACGTAATAGAGCGCAAAAGTTTCTTTCCTCTACATCATTCAAACTCTCTGCACTTCATTTTCTCAATTTCAATTTAGTGTTTGAGAAAATGTTAATTATATTTAGAACGAAGTAAAAAAAGGATACCTATGTTATAACCATGTTTGGTGATGATCCTCGGTAAATATGCAAGGCCCGATAATTGTACACGGGACCCCCACTTTCACATAGAACATTGTCCCCTACCAAATGATTAACTCAAGATAAGAACACAAATTATACAACATTATTTGAATATCTTTAGCAAATGCATAACCCATGTTTTGACTGGCAGAAGAGTTGCCAGAAAGTTGTAATTTCTGCAAATGGAAGATCGTTAGCATATTTTAGCTGCAAAATAAATATGCCCTGCTTGAATTAAATAATCTGACTTTCAGTTTCTTATTATGCTTTAGGATGCCTAGGAGAATAGATTCAACTATGCAAGAAGCATAATAAATATGCCCTGCTCGAATTAAATTACAATTATTTTGCATGCTAAGAGATAGCATAAAACTTCAACCTGAATGTGATAACGAAATCCAATTAATTTTTTTTTTGTTTTGGTATGAGGATTACATGTTAAGCAATCTATTTCAGTAATTACAGCAAAGAATATGTGTACTTGATTTCAATGACCAGTCACATATATGTGCAATTTCTATTCTAAACATAATTTCTTCAGATTATAATTTCTATTTTGATGGGTTCTCTTCTTTCTCGAGATTTTATGAGCTATGGATGATTGACCTTTAACAGGGCTGAACTGAGGAAAAAAATCAAATGGCCAGTTAAGTATTAATATTTGCCACTAAAACTATATGCCTTTTTTGCTGACTACAAATTTATGTTAAAGAATCTTCTATTTTGTACTCATTTTCTCTTTAGGTAGTTAATTCAATTGTTTAATATGTGCCCTGTGCAGAAACACTTGTAGTGGTTTGCCCAGCTATTGTTGGCAGTTGAATATCTGCATTCCAATTTCATCCTCCTTCAGGATCTAAAAGTATGGTTCTTTGTTCATTAAACGGTTTATCTATAGTTTCTCTGTTATGTTAAATGATTTACTGGGCTGATTTCCATTGCATTTTCTCGACAATGCTCCAACATCTTTCTTATCAAAGATCAAGATGTTCGAGATTTGTATAGAAATGCCAAATCTGAATAAATGATCCCTTCTGTGAGATCTTCGTAAAACTATTGAATCATATGAGATCGATAACTGCTTTTCCTGTATGGTTCTTAGAACTGGGAATGTTGTGATATGAATCATTGGGTAAAAGTTAAAAGAACAAAATGTTGTGAATCTCAATTTTCCTATAAATAATTATATGACTAAACCTGTTGAAGACTTATAAAATAAGAAACTGCTATTCATCTATATGAAAAATATAAATATCAAATCATTGTGACCTTTGATGTCTTGAAAATAATATGCTATTTTATTTGTTTAGATTTTACAATTTCTTCAATCAGCGCTGCATAAGAGAATTATGAGATACAGTTGCCCATGGAGAAGATCCAGCAAAGCTGCATGAGTCTCAAGCTCAACAAGAAAACCCAAGTCACGATCAAGGTACCCAACACCATTTAAGCATGATGAATGGAAAAAAAGGGTAAATGATGTTGTTTGTACAATAGTCTTAAGCATCAACAGTCTCTAACATGAGAAAGAAGAATACCTTGCTTTTCTGCTGTAGATTGAACTAATTTATTGAATGATAACAGGTCGTCTTCAGGGGAGCTCATACACAACCCGGTACAATTAAACTTGATGAGGGGGAGTGTCATCCATGTCTAAGGATTAGCACCAATGTAAGCTTCTTTCTCTATGAACGTGGTTTTATGCCTCTTCTACTCAATTAAACTTAATGTTCACACATGATGATAATGGCTGAAGATGAATATGCAATCAAGTTTGTTCAATGATTGTATTTATTAATTTCAAATTAGAGATTGTATTTATTAATCTTTCTACTTCCTTTTTTTCTATACTTTTTTGTCTTACCAAAAAAAAAAAAAAGGAAAGGAATGAAAGAAGAATTATTTATTCCCCTGCGAAAATGTGGGAATCTTTTGTTGATCATTTGTTTACTCTCTTTATTAGTGCTGGGAGATGTGTAGTAAAATGTATGCAATTTTAATGAAATCTACTTTCCAACTTCTTGTTTAAGCTCTCCCTATCTTTGTGTGAATTTTATTTCAAGATTTTGTTTAATGAATTCAAAGTAGTCTGCAACCATTCCTTCGTTTCTTTTTAACTTCTTATACACCATTTATATTTGCAACATAATTCAAATTGTTAGTTTTTCTATCACTTTTTGTTTTCTTTTTCAGTATAGTTGCACTTAGGAAATATGTGATTTTTTTAGTATACTTGAAGTCAGATGTTCTATTCCTTAGATTTTAACACACCTGGAAGTGAGATTTATCTCTTTGTACATCGAACATTTATTAAATTTTAAACCTTGCAATCTAAATATGGGACTTTAGTTTACTATAATTATGCCATATTCCTTTCATATTATTGATGGAGGAGACCAATCATGAAATTGACGTAGCATTTTCTAAGGAAGCAAAATAAAACATTTTAAATAGTATAGGAATTTTCATTACTTGAAACAATATCATGTTATTTTTTCCATTGTTCAATTCTGGAATTATAAAAATTATAACGGTTATCGTGCAACGCACGATCCCCACTAGTAAATAAGAAAAGTGATATGATTCAGGACAGACAATACATAAAAAATACGGGATTCCTTTTTTCGCGGATTTCCTTATTTTATTAGAAATCTATTTTTTATCGCAATCTTTTGTAATCCTAGCAAGTTATTTCAGGTCCAACTAGGGTTTTAGGCTTTTCCTATAAATACTGACATTATATTCATTGTATGGACAACCTACATTATTATTATTGAGAATTAATCGTGAGACTTTTAGCTTTCAAATCTATTGTTCTACGTTGAGCAATTACGAACTTATAAAGAATCGATTTCTTGTAGCGTTCAAACATCTGGGTTAGATTTATAAGTCGTGTAATCAAGATGTCAACATATTGTTGGCGATTGTGTTGGTTAATTGGTTCATTAATTTTGAGTCGAGTCCAAAACCTCAATTTATTAGCTTTCTTGGGTTGATTCTAATCTCGTTGTGGGTTGCGCAGCTACTATTGCTACTTGGTTCTCATCAGTTGGTATCAGAGCTTAGACTCCAAAAATTAAGGTTATATCAGTTTTCTTTTATTCGAGTCCTTTTTTTGTTCATCGTGTTCTTCGTCGTTCTTGAGTCTTTAATCCATAAAAACTCCCCAAAAAATGCAAAGGTCGTTTGGTTGCTCGTTTAGCATCCAAATCAGTTTTTATTTTCTTTGTTGGTCTCGTAGTTGAATTTTCGAGCAAAAAAAATTCGAATTTTTTTTTATTATTTTCGAAAATTACCAACAGTTGTAAAAAATTATCTTGAGTAAAAAAAAAGTGTCAATTTCAAATTCAAGAACCACTTTCTTGAATTAAAAATAGTCCCCCTTCTACTGTAACCAGTTCTTTTGCTATTTCATTCCATAGATCTCTTGAATTACACTTTCATTCATAACCCAGCTTGAATTTCTCAAGAATAAGATTTTGTTCAGTTTGGTATTGTCTTTGAAGCACTTGGGCGAAAACATTGAGTAGAAAAAGACGGAGTAGTGAGACTAATAGAGGGAAAAATGCAGATTGAGTGATACACGAGCGAAATACATGGGGCATATAAATATTTTAGGGTTAGGATGTCTGACAAAGACAGTTCTACATCAAGCAGGAACCATAATCAAGCTACCATGACGGATGAGATGGTTTAGCGGTTTGAGAGGTTGTTTGGTGACATGAGGGACATGATGGATCGACAGGATGCATTATTTGCTAACTTATGTAGGGATCGCTCTAGGGAAATTCCTAATACAAGGAGGCAAGGTAGGCAGGGCATAGGATGAATTTTGATGATGAATTTGAAGCGGTAAGTAGAATGGATGAAGATGCATTGGCGGATGTTGAATTGGGAAGAATATGGGATAGATGAGCTAGGTATGAAAGAAGAGGTTAGGATCGTGATGGAGATGGGGGTAGATGGAAACATGGGCAACATCAAGATGACGATTCCAACATTCAAGGGGAGGAGTGATCCAAAAACGTATTTGGAGTGGGAAAACAAGATTGAATTGATATTCGATTGCCACAATTACTCGGAAGAAAAGAGGATAGAAATTACAGTCCTTGAATTTATCGACTATGCTATTACTTAGTGGGATCAAATAGTAACTTCAAGAAGGCGGAATCGACAACGGCCTGTTAATACTTGGGAAGAATTGAAAACCATCATGAGGAAGAGGTTTGTGCATAGTCATTACTATAGGGAGCTTTATCAAAGTTTGCAAGGCCTCTTCCAAGGGTCTCGGAGCATGGATGACTATCACAAGGAGATGGAGATATTGATGATTAGGGCGAATATCGAGGAAGATGGGGATTTTTGAATGGTTTTGAATAGGGAAATAGAGAATGTAGTAAAATTACAACATTATGTGGAGATGGATGACCTACTACATGTGGTTATGAAGGTGGAAAAACAATTGAAGAGGAAGGGGACAACTAGGTATTCATCAGGTTCTTTGGGTTCTAATCCTCTATGGAAACCGAAGTGGGATAACAAGGGTGATGGACCTGTTTCAAAAGGGAGAGCTGAATTTCCAAAGGGAAAAGAGGAAAATGTTAACAAAGTCCTAACCAAGGCGTAATCCTAATCATCAAGGAATCGAGACATCAAATGCTTGAGGTGTTTGGGGTCAGGTCACATCGCTTTTAAATGTCCAAACAAAAGAGCGATGATTTTGCAGGATAATGGAGAGGTGGTGAGTGAAAGTGAGAGTGATTATAAAAGCATGCCAGAATTGGAAGAAATTAGCGATGAAACAAAGACGGAGTATGCTGTTGGTGAGTTATTGGTCACGAGGGGAGCTCTTAGTGCTCAAATCAAGGCAGATGACCTGGAGTTGCAACGGGAGAACATATTCCACACAAGGTGCCACATCAACAATACGGTATGTAGTGTTATTATTGATGGGGGTAGTTGTATTAATATAGATAGCACTACACTTGTAGAGAAGTTAGGGCTTACCTTGTTAAGACACCCCAAACCATATAGATTGCAATGGTTGAATGATAGCGATGATATTAATGTGAATCGGAGGGCCTTGATTAATCTTTCTATTGGGCGGTACCAAGATGAAGTTATGTACGACGTAGTTCCTATGCATGTTGGACATATATTGTTGGGGAGACCATGACAATATGATAGGAAGGTAATGCATGGTGGGTATAAAAATAGGTACATCTTTATAAAGGATGTGAAATCAATTACTTTTGCACCATTGACACTACAACAAGTGTTTGATGATCAAATTAAGTTAAAAGGTGATGAGAAAATGAGGGTGAAAGAAAAGGAGAGTAAGAGAGAAAATTGTGAGGTGACTAATAGAGAGGGAAAAAGAGTGGAACCACAAGAGAGAAAAGAAAAGGCGAATGAGAGAAAAGAAAAAGAAGATGAGAGAAAAGACAAAAAGAATGAGAGAAGAAAAAGAGAGGAGAGAAAAAACGAAAGAAAACTTCTTTGCAAAGGGGAGTAAGTTGAAAAGAGCGATAGTCAATATGCAACAAATGATTCTTTTAGTATACAAAGAATTACTCCTCAACTTTGAGAGCCTGACATATCCCCCTAGTTTGGCTACTACTTTGTTGCAGGGATTTCAAGATGTATTCCCGGAGGATATGCTGGTTACCACCCATTCAAGGCATCGAACATCAAATTAATTTTGTACTTGGAGCTGTCATTCCAAACAGACCAGCGTACCATAGTAATCCCAAGTAGACTAAGGAGCTACAAAGTAGGTGGAGGAGTTGTTAAGCAAGGGGTATGTGCGGGAAAGTATGAGTTCATGTGCCATGTCGTACTACTTATACCAAAGCAAGATGGAACCTGGAGTATGTACGTGGATTGCAAGGCCATCAACAACATTACGGTAAAGTATTGTCATCCTATCCCTAGGTTATAGGATATGTTAGATGAATTACATAGTGCATGCATATTTAGTAAAATTGATCTTAAAAGTGGTTACCATCAAATTAGGATGCGAGAAGGGAGTGGAAAACTGCTTTTAAAACCAAATATGGGCTATATGAATGGTTGGTTATGCCATTTGGACTTACTAATGCACCTAACACTTTCATGCGATTAATGAATCATGTTTTGTGTGCATTCATAGGTAAATTCGTAGTAGTATACTTCGAACACATCTTGATTTATAGTAAGGACTTGAATGAGCATATAGAACATCTAAAGTGTGTGCTTGTGGTTCTAAGAAAATAACAACTTTGTGCTAATTTTAAAAAGTGTACATTTTGCATGGAAAAAGTTGTATTTATTGGATATGTTGTTAGTACTAAGGGAATAGAAGTAGATGAAGATAAAATAAAAGCTATTAAAGAATGACTAACACCTAAAAACATAACTGAGGTTAGAAATTTCCATGGTTTGGATAGTTTTTATTGGCGATTTGTTAAGGACTTTAGCACACTTGCCACACTGCTCACGAAAATTGTTAAAAAGAGTGTAGGATTTAAATGGGGCGTGCAACAAGGTCTTGCATTTAAAGCTATTAAAAATAGATTGTGTAAAGCACCAGTTTTAGCACTACCTAATTTTGATAAAGCTTTTGAGATTGAATGTGATGCGTCAGGAATAGGTATTGGTACTGTTTTGATGCAGGATACAAGACCAATTGCGTACTTCAGTGAGAAACTAAGTGGGGCAGCATTTAATTATCCTACATATGACAAGGAATTGTATGCACTTATTCGAGCTTTTGAGGCCTGGCAGCATTATCTATGGCCAAAGGAGTTCGTGATCCATACTGACCACGAGTGCTTGAAGCATTTGAGGGGCCAAAAAAACTAAACAAGAGAAATGCATGCTGGATGGAATTCATTGAGACATTTCCGTATGTCATCCATTACAAATAAGCTAAAAAGAATGCAGTAACAGACGCGTTGTCTCGGAGGTATGTGCTTTTTACTTCTCTGAGTGCAAAATTTCTTGGATTTGAATACGTTAAGGACATGTATGTGAATGATTCAGATTTCTCTAATATATATGAGTCATTTAGTAAAGGGGCCGTTGATAGGTTCTTTAGGCATGATGATTATCTATTTCGGGAAAATAGGTTATATGTTCCTAAATGTTCAATGAGGGAGCTGTTGGTACGAGAATCACATAGTGGGGGTTTGATAGGTCATTTTGGGATTAAAAAGATTTTAGAGATGTTAGAAGAATATTTTTATTGGCCTAAGATGAAAAGTGATGTTGAACGTGTTTGTAGTCGATGCATAATGTGTGAAAAGGCTAACTCAAAGGCTTTACCACAAGGATTTTATACACTATTACCTGTACCTAGTGAACCTTGGGTTGATATTTCTATGGACTTTGTTTTGGGTTTACCTAGGATTAAGAAAGGACGGGATTCGATATTTGTGGGGGTAGATAGATTTAGTAAGATGGCACACTTCATTCCATGCCATAAGACTGATGATGCTACGAACATTGTAGATTTGTTTTTTAAGGAAATAGTACGTTTGCATGGGGTTCCTAAGAGTATTTTGTCGGATCGGGACGTTAAATTCCTTAGTCATTTTTGGCGAGTTTTGTGGAATAAGTTAGGAACTAAGCTATTATTTTCTACAACTTGTCACCTACAGACCGATGGACAGACTGAAGTAGTTAATAGGACTATGATCCAATTGCTAGGCACTGTGATTAATAAGAACTTGATGAGTTGAGAAGAATATTTACCTTTCATTGAGTTTGCATATAATAGGGCCATACATTATAATACTTCGTTTTCATCATTTGAAATTGTTTATGGTTTTAACCCACTAACACCATTGGATTTGATTCATTTGCCAGTTAATGAACGTGGTAGTCTAGATGGAAAGAATAAAGCAGAATTGGTAAAAGCATTTCATGAAAAGGTAAAATTACAAATCGAACTGAAAAATAAGCACTATGCTTCACAAGAAAACAAGGGCGGAAGAGCGTTACATTTGAACCTGGTGATTGGGTTTGGCTACATTTGAGAAAAGAATGTGTTCCAGAACAACGAAAGTTGAAGTTGCAGCCACGAGGAGATGATCCTTTTCAAGTCATTAAAAGGATCAACGATAATGCTTACAAGTTGGATCTTTTTGGTGAGTATAATGTGTCAGCTACTTTTAATGTAACCGATCTCTCTTTTTTATGCAGGTTCAGATTCGAGGACGAATCTTTTTGAAGAGGGAGGGGATGATGAGATCTAATGTACGGATGCAACGAGGGTAAGCCCGAGGAAGGATCCGTTGATCATCGAAGGAGGACCAATGACTCGATCAAGGGCAAAGTGGGTCAAGAAAGCAATGGGGTTGTTGGCTCAAGTTACGATGGACGAGACATTGATTGGGGAAAGCCAAACGTCAACTTCCATGTTGGGCTCGGGGGCGGAAGTCCATGGATCACGTTGATCGAGGCGGGAAACATGGAGGCTGAAATTCATAACTATGCGACCGCATAATTAGAAAATTTCCTATTCACGATTTTTCCTTATTTTACTAGAATCACAAGGCATGGATTCGAGGACGAATCACTTCGAAGAGAAATGGGATGATATGATTCGTGACAGGTAATACATAAAAAATATGGGTTTCCTTTTTTCGCGGGTTTCCTTATTTAATTAGAATTCTATTTTTTATAGCAATCTTTTGTAATCCTAGCAAGTTATTTCCGGTCCAACTAGGGTTTTAGGCTTTTCTTATAAATATTGACATTATATTTATTGTATGGACAACCTACATTATTATTGAGAATTAATTGTGAGCCTTGTAGCTTTCAAATCCCTTGTTCTTCATTGAGCAATTACAAACTTATCAAGAATCGATTTCTTATGGCGTTCAAACATCCGGGTTAGATTCATAAGTCGTGTAATCAGGAGATCAACATATTGTCGGTGATTGTGTTGGTTGCTTGGTTCATTAATTTTGGGTCGAGTCCAAAACCTCAATTTATTGGCTTTCTTGGGTTGCTTCTAATCTCGTTGTGGGTTGCGTAGCTACTATTGTTACGTGGTTCTCATAAAAAATAACGAAATTGGATGGACTAAGGCACATATATCTCGCTCCCTTTAAGGATATTCAAGCCCTCTGCAGCTGGAAAAGTTAAAACATGGTGCAACTGAAATTCTCTATGACATGTCCCTCTAGAATACAACAGGCCAACGATTCGTCGCCAGCTCAAACAAATTCTGCACAAGTAGTTGAGCTCAACGCTCTATGTCACACCCCATTCCTACAGTACACTAACTTAGTGTGGAAATACCATCATTGACTTGACCTAGACATCCAAATTCACCCACATCTTTTTTTTTAAATGAAGGCATCTCTGAAAGTATATCCAAAACTAAAGATTATAAAATTATAACCCAACATATTTATCCTGCGATTATAAAAGTATTTACATACTACTTCAAAAGTCATATAGGATCCAAAAATATAATACAACTGGAGTCCACAAAATAACCCTACAGGTCGTCATCCATGTACATAAAACTTCGGAATCCCGTAAGAGCTCCGCAGCTAGCCATAACTCCTAAGAAGTTCCATGCTCACCTACAATACAAGAACTACATAAGTCAATGCTTAGTAAGCGAGAATCATGCAGGTCATGAGTATGAGTGATAATAGTATATGACACCATGTCATTTACTTTCAGTAATATGCTAAAGACGTATCATGTTCAGATAGTCATCAAAGTCGACTCGAAATAATCTCATTTGAAATCTTTCATTGGGCCCTTAACACACCTACTATGCACTGGATAGAGCTCTGTACGATATCAATATCAGTAATCAATAATCAAGTGGCCAATCTGACATCTATACCGGTGAGTGGACCATCATTTTATGATCACTAGAGGCCCATCCCCTAACTGCCCCTATGATCACCCAAGAAGTATCCCACCCAGCACCGTAAATAATCAGAGTATCACAAAGGCACAATCGAGTGGTCCGCCCTCCTGTGATTACCAAAGGCCAATCTTCTATCCACCTTTGTAATCAACCAGGAAGTATTACCCGTGGTGCTAAAATATATCACATAAGCATGCCTCACATGCCTCGGTGCCCTAGTAGTGGTCAATAAAACATTTTATAAGAAAACCTCAATTTTACAATCAGGTTGTGCATGCTAGATTTTCAACAATGGGTGTATGTCGTGCATGCACATGAAAATACTCGTGAGTAACATACTCAATGATCCTAACCGCCAAATGATACACAATAAGCTCCTTATCCAAAATTATGTAAATATTCCAACACTACCATACTATATTCTTGCACTGTAGTTGCAAATGGATTTTCACTTACTTTTTGTTCTTGTGTGTGTGAGCTTCTATAAGGTGTAAATTAATTCTCTTTCCCACTTAAAGTCAGCAAATCACCTGTATTACCATTTAATATTAAACACAATCCTAAATTTGATAATCGTAATGCACACACAATCCCATGCTACATCTATTCATGCCAAAATACATTAGATGACATTAACAATTTCAAGTTATCGATTGCATTGCAAACTAGTCCCAAAAATACACTATTTCTCGGGTCCAATTATGAACGTCAACGTCATTCAATCGTTGTTTAACCACCTAGCAATCCTTAAAATGTATTTTTCATACCTAAGAGACAACTAATGGACATGTAAAGGTTGAATCTAAGCTAAATACACAAATGGCCAGAATCTGTTTTCAACTTTCCATTGCTGTTCAAGTACTTTTCCAATCCTTTTTCACCCCCTTAACATTATCCAAAACTTCCCAAATTTTTCCCACATTTATATAACATGTAGGTAAAGGTAATCATGCCATATATTAGTCAAAAATGAAGGATTTACATCTTTGAAATCGTTCCTTTTTCAAACACCAAATCAAACATCTTTCTCCTCATGACTGTTTTGAGTTTCACTTGAACAAGACTTTCAAAAATTGGATTCCAACGTATTAAAGATCATTTCTATACTTCTAAGTCATGTATAAAAACATTTATATTAACAAATATAAGTTATACCTAAGGGATTACTTAAAATAAAAGGTTAAACCCTTCAAATCTATCAATCTCCCATTTTGCTCAGGTTATGTTCTCTCAGATTCTCCTACTTAATTGCCCCTATCTTTGCCATCATAAAACGTGAAAACACCCCCAACATGATCTCAATCAAGTACAGAGATTCAAGAGGTTATAAAACTCTCAAAAACAATAAAGATATACCTCAAAACAGTGAACAACTTCAACTGTCCAGAAATTCCAGCTTTCTGTTTTCTAACTTTCTTTGGCTCTCTTGCTTTCTTTTTTCACTTGGGTTCATTTGGGGATAACTTGATGGGAGAAAATACCTTAAGTTGGGGTATTTATAGAGTCCTAAAGGGTTGGGGTCGTGAATCTTTCTTAGAGACTAAGAAACTACCTCATGCAGCCAGGTTGACATGTGTTAAGCAAGAGGTGGCTTCCTGCAGCAACATTTGACTTTTCCCTCATCATATTTGGATCCATATGTGACTTATAAGGTATTTATAACGTCGTATAAAACCCATATTATGGTGTAGTGGTCATGTTCCTTCATGCTTCATGTCCTAAATAGGTCAATTACCCATCTAGGGTTTATGATGATCTCGATCAAGCGAACGGAAAGTTTAAAACTTTATCGATACTAATTCCGGATTTTGTAAAATTCCCATTGCTTAGCAAACCAATCTCCAATACCTAACTTAACCTGATTTTTCTACCATAACTCAATGTAAAACTCACCGCTTAGGTCCAGTAGCCGAAGAATAAAACCATATAAAAGTCTTAGCACCTGGACTATCAAATGCATCAGTTAAAAGAAAACAATCAGGAAATTTAATGTAATTGACATTATCAAGCATGAAATGCATGAATCATATTGGCCAAACGTAATGTGAAATTCAGGGTATCGGGGTATTACACTCTAGTAAAAGAAAACCCTTTTTTGGTCTATAATCTCTCAAAAAAAAAAAAAAAAAAGAGTGAGAATGTAAGGAGAAAAGATAAGAGAATTGTGATTGTTGTGGAGTGGAGTGGATGAATGATCAAGGAATGGTCCTATTTATAAGTAAAAATAGGCAACCCAAAATAAAGAGATGTTATAAATACATGAAGGTTACATATTCAATTCCCACCTATTCACCTTTGATTTTCCCAACCCCCAACCTCTTCACTTTCTTAACTTCCAAAACCTATAAACCTATTAAAAGAAAATACAATGAATAAATTAAATATATTAAAATGCACCAACACCTTGACTTTTTAGTCCAACAATGTCACTTGTGCTAGTCTTCCTCAATCGAATCCAACTACTAGAACTACCAGTAAGCCTAACTTCATTTAGTATTTTGTTGTTACTATGTCCACCTCTTGTTCATTTGCTTCCAAACCTATATATCACCGTTGTCACTTGGAAGGACATACATGTTTCTCTGGTCCACGACATGTTCATGTCCAAAAACTCCATTTTGATACCCTAGACCAAAAATGGGATGATATTTTTTATTGTTGAGCATATAGATTGTTCTGATTGTGAGAACAAAGATAACTTTCACACATTCATTAGATGCTATATATGTGAAACTATCTTGTAAGTCGTACTTTCTGTAGATATCTCAGACGATACAGACTTAGTACCAAGATCTTTTGTTCCTACTTTGTCCAATGTTAGGGCGATTCCTAGGTTTTGGTAAGGACTTAACATAAACTTTGTCTTACCATTTCCATGGCTGAAGGTCATTGACTACTATTAGTATAGTTCGAAACAAACTTCCTAAGTTGCCACATATTGTAGATTTTTCTATAAAAACTTAATCCTCTTATGTTGCTTTATTATTTTCTAAAAGAACTTAGACTTGCTATCCCTTTGGACTTGAATGATGAGTTCCTACCTTCGATAGACACTCACTATGCCATCTGACTTTGTACCACGATCCCTATTGCTGAAACTTTCCAACATCAAGATAAATTCTTCCGTAGTGCATGACTTTAGCAGGAACTCTATCCTACGATTATCTCTCACTCTTAAAAGTCATAATCTAATATTAGTAGTTGTGGACGAATGTTTTAAATTAGTTTCTCTTTTTCATTGTTCAAAACTTTCATACTCTATATGTTGCTACATCACTTTTCAAGGCAATAATCAGTTGACCTAGTTCCCCTGTTGACCTCGAAATGTTTCTTACTAATTATTGCCACATTTGTTCATTTACATTAATCGATCTAGCCTATTATAGAAAATTGATTTTTGATCATAACACTAAACTTAAAAGTATATATCAAACAATGCGAAACATTTTTTCATAAGATAAAGCCACGTGTAATGAAAGTGATAATCCAAAAATATCACAAAGTACTTCGACCCTCCATAATGTTCATAGAAGAAGTCCCTTAAATATTTGAATTAACTAATACAAAATTTGTCACGACCCGTCCCAAGTCACTCTAATAGACCTGACACGTGTCGTGCGCCGATGATAGATACCAACTAAGTGCTGGACCTACCACCAAGGCGTCTATAACTTGTTCTAACTGTGACTCACTTTTATAAAAATTTTGACAGAGTTTCCCCTGTAATTTGGACCAAAACCACCTGAAAAATAATAAAACTTCTCCAACCAGAACATATATTTTTAAATAGGGTACACCAGCCCCTCAAAAATCAAACCATTCAAAAACAAAGCAAGAAAGTCAACAATTACAACCATTTTACTTCAAAAGTCTCAAAATACTCAATATGCAATGAGCCCATGACATTGATACATGAAATTACAACCTTAACTTCCTGACAACTAATGCATGTACCCCAAAAATATGTTCCATGTAAATTGACAAAATGAGTCATACAATTATAGACAAAATGTGGCTCTACACGGTGGACAACTAGGCTCCAATGCTGCTCAACTCAGCTGCTATCTGATAAGAAAAGGAGTGGAAAAATATGTGAGCTTACAACTCAGTGAGTGGATAATTATAAATAAGAATATTTCCTTTCATTTATGCACATTTTCTGAAAATCCTTCATCTTTTGGAACTTTAAGAAAATATGAAATCAAATAATTCTTTAAAAAAAAAAAACTTAAAACATGACTGCATCATAAAATCCTTTAATCTTCATTCTAAATAATTTTCTATAAAGCATAACGAATGTAAGCTATCTAGTATAAATGAAAATCTCTGAAATCTTTTGCTGATCAATGCTATAAGCTGAAAACTATTTACTGAAAACTGACTAATCTGAATTCTATAACTGAAAATCCAATAAGCTGTAGAATTACTGAAATATCACACCAAAAGGTATCCTGAATAACCTTACTCATGTATCGATAAGTACCGATATACATGACAAAGCTATTCGATTCTGAAATTCTGAAATTCTGGTCATACGCGCGCAGAGCTATAATCTGGTCATACACTATAGAAACACATTCACAATAGTGCAGAGCGGGTAAAATCACCATAATTGACCATACACTGTGGAAACACATTCACATCAGTGCAGGTTGGGTAAAATAACCATATGATGTCATACACTGTGGAAACACATTCACATCAGTGCAGACTTGGGTAAAATCACCTGGGTACTTTCTAGTGGTTTTAAGATAACTTTAAATATACTGAAATGTAACATATGGAGACAACATGCTAGAGAAATGATCAAATGAACTTAATTTAACTTTAAAAGAATTGAATATAAAATCCATTTGATTCTGAAAAATCATGCTTTTAAACCACTTATATAAAATAATTAATTTTCTAATACGATATAAATTCAGTAACTATTTATTTCTGAACAATAAGCTTTTCCACTCACTCAAAATAAGTTAGTCTAAGAAGATCGGTAGGCTTTTCCAATCTCTGTGTCACTACCTGAAAAACTATACAAGATAACTAATTCAACCACTATCAAGTTAAGAAACCTCTAAAATGCAATGTTATAATACTACAACTAAATTTCTCGATACTTGACTAGATGTCCCAAATTATTCCTTTAATCAAATGGAACCAATTTCATTTTCTAGTCCATTCACTAATACCCAATAAATCAACATAACCTTCATTCTAAGATTAACTACAAATATCTCCTTCAATCAAGTAACAACTAATAATTAACATCCAACCAATTAAACATACATATTTTTCCATAAAATCATGCATTCTTGTAAGTATTACATCACCACTACAATTCCCACTAACAATACTTATACAAGCATCCAATAGAAAATCTAGGGTTTGATCCAAAAATAGCATTTCTTACCTTAAATGTAAATGGAAGCTAACCACCAAGGAAACTTGAACTAAAAATCATGATTTGTCCCCTAAAAATTGAAATTTTCGAACCCAATTAAAACCCTAGAAATTAACATAATATATCTCTACTTCTAAGAAAATAGCTAAAATAAAAATCGAAATCAAGTTTGATAACCACCTTACCTTCTTCTCCTTCCTTCCTCTTTTCCCTTTCTTTTCCTTCTTCTTTTCCCTTTTTTCTTCCCTCTTTTTCGGTCTCTGCTTCAGTTCTGCGTGTGTAGGTAAGTTTGAAATGGAAAATGGGTTGTTAAATTACTAAAGTTATGGGCTTTTGCAAAGTTAGCCCCCAACTTCCAATGATAAATAAGTAAGTCCTCAACTTCCAATTTAAACCATCTTAACCCTCAATTATCTTTAATATAACATAAGCCCCAAGAAAAATAAATTATTCCAATTAAGTCTATATTGACCTTGACCTTGACAATTCAACCATTGACTTTTGACTAAAAATTTGAGATGTAACAAAATTAGCCATTGAAACATACTCATTCTGATTACAGGGTAAAGCATGACTCTTTAGCAACTGATAAGACACATATCCAAGACGAGAATAATAAGTTTTAAACGACAGTGAAATAACACAAGGACCCAATAGTTGAGAAGGAAGACGCAAAGAAGTAAGTTCAAATAGACGACCAACTTCATGCATGTCTCGCCTTTTCTGCGGATCATGTTCACGGCAATCGCTGTGAGAGAACTGTATGTCAAGATGAAGATCCCACAATTGATCGACTGGGATGACATTAATACAAGATTGGGAACCAAGAATATAATAAGGAGAGAGACGGTAGGGATAATAATATCTCCAATACGACTAGCATGTATTTTAGAATTACATGCAGTATAAATACTAGGTGAATGAGAGATAAGTGTGTGTGGACTGAACTAAGAAGGAACACATTTTATGATATTACAACAAGAGTCAAGGAACCAATATTTAGATATATCTGGGATGGTAGAGAGATAAGTATTGAGTATGGAGCCTAATTATTGTCGATCCTAATTATTGTCACTTTGCGAACTTTGTACTAGTGTAAGATTCTATTAAGGCATTGGAGTTCTTATAAAATTCGATTTTGCCCTAATTTATCTTATAAATAGGGAGCCTTCCTTAGTATTTATTATTATCAACAAAAAAGAGCAAAAGTGAGGTTAGAGGAAATATGTGTGCAATTTTCTCTTGTAAATCCTTTTTCATCATAGTAAATTATTGTAGCTACATGTGAGGACGTAGTTTTACATTGAAACGAACCTCTATAAAATCCTGTGTGTCCTTAAGTTTTATTTTTCTTTCTTCGAATTTATTGTTCTCTTGGAATAGAATTAGGGTTTATAAATCTTCAACAACTAGTGTCAGAGTTTTTGGTTTTTATTGAGAGCAATGACTAGTGAAGAAGGAACGTCGCTGGGAATCTTCAAGTTTGATAGTATGGATTTTGTGTTCTATAGGATTCAAATCAAGGATTATATGTAGAATAAAAAAATTCACCATCCTATTTCGAAGAAAAAGCCAAAAAGAATGAAGGAAGATGAATGGAAACTCCTTGATCGTCAACTATTGGGTGTTATTTGATTGACACTATCAAAGAACGTTGGCCACAACATGGCAACTGAGAAAACCATGACAGATTTGATAAAGGTATTATCCAATATGTATGAGAAGCCATCTACGTGTAGCAAGGTACATTTGATGAAAAAATATTTAATTTAAAGATGACTAAAGGTGCTCCAGTAGTAGAACATCTCAATAAAATGAATACAATTATTAATTACTTGGCCTCTGTCGAGAATAAATTTGATGATGAGGCATGTGTCCTAATCCTATTGCTATCACTACTAAATAGTTGGGAACCTATGAAAGATGCAGTTAGTAACTTTGTAGGCAATATAAAATAAAAATTCAGTAACGTTCTTGACTTGTCAAGGAAGTCCACAGGAGATTTTTGAGAAGTACCAATATCTAGTTATGCTATTAATGTCGAGAATATGATAAGGTTTTTCGAGAAAAAATCCAATAAAGGCAACCGTAAGAAGTGGTGGAATTGTTAAAGCAAGTTCAGACCTGAAAAGAATATGGAATCATGGAACTATGGCAAGACTGGTAAGATGAAAAAGAATTGTAGATCACCAAAGAAAAAGGAAGAAAAGAATAACGACAGTACTAATGCGATGACCGAAGAGGTAAAAGATGGTTTACTCTTGTCGGTTAATAGTTCTATATATTCTTGAATGATGGATTCGGGAGCTTCTTTCATACCACTGCACATCATGAGATTATGAAAAATGATGTTGCTGAAAATTATGAAAATGTATATTTTGCTGATAGAGAACCTATGAATATTGTTGGTATTGGCGATGATGTCAGATTGAGGATATCAAATGGGTCTGAATGGAAAATTCATTAGCTGAATCATGCACCTAAATTCATGCGTAATCTAATCTTGTTAACTGAATTAACTAAACTGATCCTAATCAGCTCCACATCATCAAACAGAAGTTCCAGCTGAAGCATTCATCAACAGCCTTGCCTTTTTTTGATTCCGTTTCTCTTGCTTGTAGTGCTACCACTAAATTTGTTGTAAATATTCTAGACATGATCCACTATTTTAGGAACTAACTTACAGCTGCAAATTCTAGATCCTTTCTGCACCTGCTTCACTCTCGAGTAGCACTGCTACTCCATTGATAGACAGCAACAACATTTCACCATTTGGAGTGAACCTCACTCGTTGTTTCAGTCAAGCTGGACAAAAGCAACTTTCTACTATGGAAAAATATGATTCTACCAGTTATACGTGGACACAACCTCGATGGATACATCTCAGGGACAAAGGAGTGTCCCCAAGAGTTCATTGGCAGCCAAGTCACAGAAGAAACTGGAACCAGCATCGAGTTGGTTAAAAATCCTGAATACAATCAATGGGTATCCACATATCAATTGCTCATGAGCTGGTTGTACTCTTCAATGACTCCAGACATTGCAATAAGAGTCATGGGTGCAACAAAGTCGAAGGAGATGTGGACAACAATTGAAGAAAGCTTTGGTGTACAAAACAGGTCAAGAATCACCTTCCTCACTGGTGAACTGCAGAAATTAAAGAAAGGATCAATGAATATTGATCAGTATATTAACATGGTGAAGCAATTGGCTAACAACCTTGAAATTGCTGGAAAAACAGTGGCTCATACTGATTTAGTCACTCAAGTTTTGGCCGGCTTAGATGACGATTATACCCCTATTGTAGTTCAAATTAATTGTAGAGATTATATGTCATGGGGAGAACTTCAGTCTACACTCATGACCAATGAGAGCAAGCTGGAACATCTCAACTCACTGAGAAATGACATGGAAGAGATCAACATCAACTAAACCTCAACAAACTTCTCCTAAAGGTCTAGTCCTAACTATCATGTCTCCAAGTCTTATAGACCAGGCTATGGTGGAAAATTCATCAACTTCAGCAACTATAGAGGTAGGAGAAGGGGCAGAAATAGAGGAGGCCACCTATATGCTGGTAATGACAGACCAATCTGCCAAGTGTGTAGAAAGGTTGGTCACAAGGACAACATATGTAACTTCAGATATGATGACAAATATACTGAATTTCCACCAAACCAGAAGACAGGTTACAATACCTCACTAGCAGCCCTCATTGCATCTCCCAACACCTTGAATGACCCTGCATGGTATGCAGATACTGCAGCTACGAATCACATCACATCAGACAAAGGAAATCTCGCCTCCATCAATGAATATGCTGGTAAGGAGGAAATCATGGTGGGAGATGGAAGTAAGTTACATATTTCTCACTTTGGCACTTCACACATTCCAGCCTTGAATGATAAGGTTTTAATCTTGAATATACTTCTTCATGTACCTAAGATTAAGAAAAATCTCATCAGTGTCTCTAAATTGACCTGTGATAATGATGTTTACATGGAATTTCATCCTGATTATTATTTTGTAAATGACAAGTCAACGAGGGCAGTGATAATGCAATAAAAGCTTAAAGATGGGTTGTATCAGTTGGATTTCCCTCAGCAAACCACCAAGAATTCTAGCCAAGAGTCAGTTTTCAAAAATAAATCTTCCTACAACTTATCGTCTGTTGTTTCTAGTCACGAGTCTTCAATTTCAACACCTGATGGTCACCCCTCTAATCAAGTGATGAACCAAGTACTAAAATCCTATAATGTCAAAATTAAAGGAAATGAAACCAAATCGTTTTACAATGCTTGTCAACTTGGCAAATCCCACCTGTTACCTTTTTCTTTATATTCTTCTCATGCTAAAAATCCATTAGAACTTGTGTTTACAGACATATGGGGACAGACTCTTGTCTTATCCACCTATGGCTTCAAGTATTATATATCCTTTCTTGATGACTTTAGTAGGTATACTTGGATTTATCCACCTAAACAAAAGTTTAAGGCCTTAAACGTATTCATTTAGTTCAAGAAACTCATTGACAACATACTAAACTGCAAGATCAAAACATTGCAAGATGACTGGGGTGGAAAGTATAGAGCTTTCTCAAAAATTTTGAACCAAGAAGGAATTGATTTCAGGTACCCTGGTCCTTATACCTCAGCTCAAAATGGTAGGGTTGAGAAGAAGCACAGACACATCACTGAAATAGGTTTGACACTTTTAGCATAAGCCAAACTACCTCTAAAGTATTGGTGGGAAGCTTTCCAAATAGCAACCTATCTCATAAATAGGCTGCTAACACCTACACTCCAAAAACAATCACCTTATGAAACTCTGTATAATAAGAGGCCGGATTATCAAACCTTAAAAGTATTTGGCTGTTCATGCTACCCACGTCTAAGACCCTATCAAAGTCAGAAATTCAATTTTCATTCCACCAAATGCACCTTTATAGGTTATAGTGAATCCCATAAAGGATACAAATGCCTAAGTGAAACTGAAAGATTATATATCTCCAGGTGTGTGGTCTTTAATGAATTAGAATTCCCATTCGAGCGCACAACAGTCACCAAGAGTCATTCAGAACGTATAGCATCAGAAATCACAACTTCCTACTTTCATTTTCCTTCTGATCATAGAGTGTCTACTGGAAATCCTACTGATACTACTTATACTGAAGCTACTCAAGCTGATTATCATTCATCCTCTGACTTAAATTACAATCAGTATGATGTTCTTAACAATACTAAAGAAACTGATGAAATAGAACTTGAAGTGCCAGAACAAAACATGCCACAAATTAGTAAGGAATCTCTGGAATTAAATGATGATGATGATAGAATAACATCTCAACACAGAGCAGATAATGTGGCTAGACATCCCATGATTACTAGAGGGAAATCTGGAATATTCAAACCTAAGGTTTATCTTGGAAAGCTGACTAAGAATCTATCAGAACCAAGGAGTGTAACTGAAGCCATGATGAGTATTGACTGGAAGAAGGCAATGAAGGAAGAATTTGATGCTTTGACAATGGCTAAAACCTGGGAGCTTATACCTCCACCTTCTTCCGGAGAAAGGAATCTTTTTTTTAACAATGGAATCATGACAACGCTGTCATACAACAGTGTTGGGAACAAATGGGTTTTCAGACTTAAGCAAAACGCAGATGACTCAATACAAATGTTCAAAGCCAGACTTGTAGCAAATGGATTCCACCAAACTCCTAGTGTTGATTTCTATGAGATGTTTAGCCTTGTGATCAAACCATCAACACTCAGAATTATACTTACCTTGGCAGTAACAAAGGGGTGAACAATCAGGTAGGTAGATATCAATAACGTTTTCTTCAATGGAGAACTAAAGGAGACTGTGTTTATGAATCAACTTGAAGGATTTTTAGATGAGTCAAAGCCTAATCATGTCTGAAAGTTAAGTAAAGCACTCTATGGATTGAAACATGCACCTAGAGCCTGGAATGAGAAGCTGAAAACCACATTCCTGGATTGGAAATTCAAGCAATCAATGGTAGACACTTCATTCTTCTAGTTAAAAAATGAAAATCAAATAATCTTTGCACTCATCTATGTAGATGACATTGTAATTACAGGTAATGACAAAGCTTTACTAGAGGAATTCATAGATAACCTGAATTCAACTTTAGCATTGAAGGACATGGGAAGACTGCATCACTTCCTTTGAGTTGAAGTGTTATGGCACAATTCTGGAATTCATCTCACACAAGCTAAATATGTTGCTGATCTACTTGAAATGTTTGAATTGTAAAATATAAAACCCTGCATCACACCTATCCCAGCTGGCAAGTCAATGTCCAAAGGTGATGGAGAAGCTTTGAAAAATCCTACAGCTTATAGAAGTGTTGTAGGAGGATTGCATTACCTCTAATATACTAGACCAGATATCACCTTTGCTGTTAATAAATTGAGCCAATTTCTGCAAGCTCCAACCTCGCTACACTGGCAAGCACTGAAAAGGGTATTGAGGTACCTCAAAGGGACAATAAACCACGAACTTTGGATTCAAAGAAGCGACAGACTCACCCTGAATGGATACTCAGACGCAGACTGGGCATCTTGCCCTGATGACAGACGATCAACCACTGGTTATTGTGTCTACCTAGGTGATAATTTGATTAGTTGGTCTTCAAAGAAATAGAAGGCCGTGACATGCTCAAGTACTGAATCAGAGTATAGGGCCCTTGCTTTAACTACTTCTAAAATAGCCTGGATTCAGTTACTCTTTAAAGAACTGGAACTACCATTGGCTGAAACTCCAACTATCTGGTGCGATAATATAAGTGCTGGAGCTATAGCAGCCAATCCGGTATATCATGCCGGATAAAACATATAGAACTAGACGTACATTTCATCAGAAACAAAGTATTAGCCAAGGAACTAGAAGTAAAGTATGTGCCAACATCAGATCAAATTGCTGACTTATTAACTAAAGGACTAAGTCATTCAAGGTTCCTCTTCTTGAAGGACAAGCTTGGAGTTACTCTAGCACCTTCCAGCTTGAGGGAGGGTGTTAACTGAATTAACTAAACTGATCCTAATCAGCTCCACATCATCAAACTGAAGTTCCAGCTGAAGCATTCATCAGGAGCCTTTGCCTTGCTGTTGATTCCGTTTCTCTTGCTTGTAGTGCTACCACTAAATTTGTTGTAAATATTCTAGACATGATCCACTATTTTAGGAACTAACTTGCAGCTATAAATTCTAGATCCTTCTTTTGTAAAGTTCATCCATTATATGAAGCTCAAGAACTCAGCAATGTAGGTCACGGTATTTAGCATAATTTCATCTTTCTCTAAATTTTAACTAATCTCAATTGGACAACTTGATGATGAAGGTCATAATTTGACTCGGTACTGGTGCTTGGAAAGTTACTAAGGGAGCTATAGTTGTTGCTTACGGAAATAAATCTGAACTCTTTACATTAATTTCTAGTGTAGAGACATGGCTGCAGTTGCAAAAGAAGCAGTTATTTTTGATTTATAACATTGTAGGCTAGGAAACATGAGTGAGAAATGAATAAAGGTGCTTCAATCTAAAGGGAAGCTACCAAGGTTGAAATCTATTGAACATAGTTAGTGTGAAGGCTATATTTTCGACAAGCAGAAAAAAGGGTTGGTCTCTATAAAATTGGAAGGGAGCCAAAAGCTACAAAATTGGAGTTAATCATATAGATGTATTGAGACATTTAACTGTTGTTTTCCTTGGAGATTTCAATTATTACTTGACATTTACTAATGACCTAAATAGGAAGGTACAAGTCTATTTTCTGAAGAAGAAATCCGTTGGTTTTTTATGCTTTCAAGCAATGGAAAGCGATATTTTAAAATACAAGAGAATTGAAGATGAAGTGTATACAATCGGATAATGGAGGAGAGTATGTAGATGATGATTTCAAGAAGTACTGTGCTAATAGAATCAGGATGAAGACAATTCTAAGAACGCCTTAACAAAAACGGTGTGATTGAGAGGATAAATAAGATTTTAAATGAGTGTGCTAGAAGTATAAAATTACATGCTGGGTCACCAAGATGTTTTTGGTTGAGCCTATTAATAATGTAGCTTATATGATATATAGAGGTCTTCAACACAATTGAATTGTAGAATACCGAAGGAGGTTTAGAGTGGCAAAAAGGTAAAACTTCCACATTTGAGTTTTTGGTTGTGTCATACATTCACATTGATTCTATTACAAGAAGCAAGCTTTATAAAATATGTTTTTTTATTGGGTATGGTGATAACGAGTTTGGTTATCACTTTTTGGATGATAAAACTCGAAAGATTATCATGAGCAAGAATGTGATTTTCAATGAAGGTGTATTGTATAAGGACATATTGGGAATAGATCCTAAAGACTCAAGTCCTAAAGTTAAGAAACCTGAGGTGATCCATTGTAAAATCTTCAGATGATTGAATTAGAAAATGATGATGGTAAAAATCGCGAAAATATAGTCCCCAAAGTACATCATAGCACCCATGTGACTGAACCCAGAAGATCCACAAAACTACTTGACCTCCATAGATATTTTTCCAGCATTGGATTGTATTTTATTGACTAATAGAGGTGAATCAAAAAGTTTTAATGAAGTTGTACTAGTTAAATAAATCAAGTGGGAATTACCGATAAGGATGAGATGGATTCATTATTGTCCAATCAGACATGATAATTAACACAGTTACCTCAAAAAGAAAAGAATGCTTTATAGAATAATGGGCTTACCAATTAAAAGAAGGACACGATAGAAGCAAAAAATATAAGTAAGATTTCAACAAAAAAAAAGGCATTGATAGCACTAAGATTTTCTCTCATGTGGTTAAATTAACCACAATCATAACAATACTTAGGTTAGTGGTAAATGAAGACTTGCACCTAGAGCAGTTGGATGTAAAAACAATCTTTCTTAATGGTGATTTGGAGGAAGAAGTTTACATGATGCAGCCACAAGGTTTCAAAATACAAGTAAAAGGAGAAAATGGTATGGAAACTTCAAAAGAGATTATATGGTCTTAAACAAGCTTCAAGATAGTGGTATAAGAAGTTTGATAGTATTATAAGTAGTAATGACTTCAGAAGGTGTTGGGAGATTATTGCTATTATGTAAAAACCTTTGTAGTTCCTATATTATCTTGCTGAAGAAGTTTGATAGTATTATGAGTAGAAATCACTTCCAAAGGTGTTGGGAGATTATTGCTATTATGTAAAGAACCTTTGTAACTCTGATATTATCTTGTTGCTGTATGTTGATGACATGTTTATTGTATGTGCTTGCAAAAAAGAAATAGATAAGTTGAAAAATGAGTTATCTAATGAGTATGCATTGAAGGGATTGGCTATTGCAAAACAAATCCTTGGGATGAGATTTACTAGGGAAAGTGACGTCTTGAAATTATCACAAGAAGAGTATATGAATAAGGTGCTAGCAAGTCCAAGATGGATGACACAAAAATCGGTTAGTACTTTGGCTAGTCATTTTATGCTATCAATTGAGCAGTCATCCTCTACAGAGTAGGACATGGCCAAAGCGCCTTATGCCTCTATTGTTGGCTGTCTTATGTATACCAAGATGTGTACAAGACCGGATAGTACATGTAGTGTGAGTTGTGAGGCAGTAAAGTGGATTTTCAAATACCTAAGAGCTACTTCAATTCAAGCTTATGTTTCAGAAAATCAAGCTCAGGGTTACGAGGCTACGTAGATGCTAACATGGCAAGAGACATTGACAACAGGAAAAGTACTATTGGATATGTATATAGGTTGGGTAATATAATAGTTGGGTATCTAAGTTGTAGAATATAGTTGCTTTCTTCACTACTGAGGCTGAGTATGTTGTTGTATTTGAAACTATCAAAGTGATGATATAGTTGCAGTCATTTTTAGAAGAATTGGGCCACAAGTATAAAAAGAGTATGTTGTATTGTGACAGTCAGAACTTTATTCACTTAGCAAAGAATCTAGTTTATCATACAAGGATAAAGCATATACAAGCCAGTTAGCATTTCATGAGATCGACTTTAGAGGATGAAATCTTAACACTTGAGAAGACTCGAGGGAGTCAAAATTTGACCGACATGTTGATGAAGACTATTCCGATCGAGAAACTAAAGTTGTGTACAACTTCAGTTGGACTTCACTTCTAAGGAATTGGAAGTTATTGCTGCCGTGGAGCCTAATTATTGTTGTTCCTAAAAATTGCCACTTTGCAGAATTTGTATTTTATAAAATTCTATTGAGAAATTGGAGTCCTTGTAAAATTTGATTTTGCCTTAATTTATCTTATAAATAGATAGCCATCCTTAGCCTTTAGTATCATTATAATGACCCGAGCCTCGCACTTAAGCTGTTATATCTTATGTTGTGTTCGATTTGGGAAAGCCTGGACCCATTTTACCACTCACAAATTTCTAAGACCTCTTCCTTATGAGAGGTTTAAATTGAATTCTGGTACCAATTGAACAAACTATTCAACGGGTACCATGATTCAATTTAAGCATCTCATTACGAAGAGGTCTTGGTTTCAAATTCTTCAGAACATGGCAAAACGTTATAAAGGGATAAGAGGTCATCCCAAAGTAGACAGTACATATAATATAATGAGTTGGACATGAGACTTGGGTCATTATATCCAATTGGAACCGTAACGACCCGAGTATTTATACCCAAGTCGTTCACTTACGTACCATACCCTTTGGGTGGGCCTATGCCCACTTATCCCCCACGAATTTTTATTGCATCCCCAGGATCTCTGCCTAAAGAGAGATTTAAGTTGAATCTTGATACCAATTTGAAACTTGTCAAATTGGTACTAGTATTCAACTTATGTCTTTCATTAGGTAGAGGACTTGGGTTCAAATCTTGGGAGACGCGAAAGAAATTCATGAGGGGGTAAGTGATCATAGGCTCACCCAAAGAGGACGATACGTAAGCTAATGGTTTGGGTATATGGATTCATGAGGGGGTAAGTGAGCATAGACTCAGGTGTATATACCCAATCCATTAGCTTACGTACTGTCCGCCCATCCAAAGCGGACAATGCATATGATATAACGACTCGAGCATAGAGGTCAAATCATTACAAAAACTAAGCATCTTTTTGTAATGATCAGGGTCTATACCCTAGCCATTAGCTTACGTACTGTCCGCTTTGGGTGGGCATCTGCCCACTTACCTCCTCACGGAGGATGCGATAGAAAGTCATGAGGGATAAGTAGGCAGATGCCCACCAAAGACGGACAATACGTAAGCTAACGACTTGGGTATAGAGATTCGGGTCGTTGCAGGTACCATGATACAACTTAAATCTTTTATAAAGTAAAGGTCTTATGTTCAAATCTTGAGGGACACGATAGAAAATCCTGAGGGATTAAGAGGACCGATGATATTTCAATAAGTATGATATAATTGCTTAGGTACGAGGCCCAAGTCATTACAATTATCATTAGAAAAGAGAGAAAAAAAGGTTAAATGAGATAGGTGTGCGATTCTCTCTTTTAAACATTTTTTCATTATAGTGAATTACTATAGTGGCGGGAGAGGACATAATATCGCGATGAGACGAACCTCTATAAATCTTGCTTTTTTTGAGAATTATTTTTTTTCTTCAAATTGATTGCTATTGATGTAATAGAATTAGGGTTTATAATTCTCAACAAAAGGAAGAGAAAGCACTAGACTTATCTAAGATTTCTTTGATAGTGTTAAGTTCAACTTTGTTGAGAAGGGCTTCAAGCATACAGAACGTAGTATTTTTTTGATAATAAATCATCAACTACAATCTTAAATGATTGATTACCGGGATTTGAATTCTAATTAGCCATGTACGTCGACCTCTTTCTACATTAATTGATATGTTATCCTTGTTTCTAACAATAGTGAAACGTGTCCTTATACATTTTTAGATTGCAAAAACGTGTAGAATCAAGTGTTATACATTTCCAAATAGTATTGTGTAATTAAGTGTTATATACATTGTCAGAATGTAAAAATACATAGAATCAAGTGTTATACATCACCAAATATTATTGTGCAATTAAAATTGGAAGAAACAATGGCCAAAAATAGATAGGCAATGTTGAAATTGATAAGTGTATTTTTACACACTCATTAGGTATTTTAATGAGTTAATTATTGATGAAATTAAGTGAATTCATATTCACAATCGTGTAATTGTAGCTTTTGTAGGCTAAAATCCCAAATTGGAGGAGAAAAAAGTTGAAGAAAAGAAAAAGGACCAAAATTGCACAAAAATATGACTTTGGGGACCAAAATGTACAAGTTTCGAGAGGTTAGAGACCTAGGGTTGCAATTTCGGAGGGCAGAATAAAAGAAAAGTCAAAATCTAGGGACCAAAATGTACAAGATAAAAGTTGAGGGATGGATGCGCAATTACTTAGAGGACCGATGTTGCAAAAATGAAGAAATTGAAGTGGCGCCTATGCTCCACTCACCGACGCCTAGGCGCGATGCACCACGCCTGGTGCCTTGGCTACCAATTTGGGGGGTCATTTTGTTTTTCGAAATCTAGGGGCCATTTTGCAATTATTTGGGACTTTTTTTGGCCTTTTTAAATGCACGTTTCAACCATTTTGAGGGGATTCCACTCTTTATCTCTTCCTACACATTTCAAACCCTAGATTAGAGAGAAATGGAAGCAAGAAAAAGGAGAGGAAATATCACACAAAATGAGGGAAATCTTGGAGAAATCAAGACCAAAACTAGGCATGCTTCAAGAATCCGACTAAGGGACGAGTTTATTTCTTTGTCTTGTATTTCACATTATAATTTCTCAACTATTGTTATGTATTTCTTTGATCTTTTCACTTTGTGCCTTTTAAATACAATGGGCTAAACTTTTTAATGTCGGGATGAATGAGGAAGCTTGACCTAACTTTAATAATTTCTATATTTACTTGTTAACATATAAATGCTTTCGTTCTTATGTTTCTACCATTATACTTAGTGCATTGTCATTATTGTGGCCACTAAATGATTATGTCAAGTTATTTGTCCGATTATTGAGAAAATCTTGTGCATTTTAGATCGAGATTGTAGAAACCCTAAGTTCCCTAGGTAACCCTTCGAGTTATTTTCATAAATAATGATATTGATTGTATTTAATCGACATAGAGATATAGTAGATTAAGCCAACTGATTATGGTTAATTTCACTCGAGAGAGGTCATTAGATAAAATAGAAAAATCGGATTTAAAATGATAATTGAATATTTTATTAATTCATTTGTTGAGAAATTAATTCAAAGACGGTCAATTGGAATATTGAATCCCAGCTCGTTCAAAATCCAATTTTTCATCTTTGTTATAATCATGTGTTTTAATTGAATGTCAAAATCATTTTCTTTTCACCTTTAACTTCAAAATAAAATTGTGTGTTATCGTTAAAATGGAATCAATTAGCGTGTGATTAAAGAAAACACTCTTCAAGGGATCGACTCGGACTCAAAATTCATTTTATTAATTGAACGCGACCCGTGTATTTACAGTATATGATTTTAGCGAACAAATTTTTGGCGCCCTTGTCGGTGAGTGTTTTATTTTAATTACTATTTTAGTTGATTCTATAAGAGAAGAAAAGAGGATAAGAAGATGCCATTTCTAAATTGGTTAATCATCAATTGCAATATCAATAACATAATGACGCCTCTATGAAAATAGAAGAGAGATTGTGCAAGCTATTACCATTGGAAGTGGTGCAATTGCCCGAAATCATAGAGGTACGCCCCAAGGCTCAAAATGGTAAGGCACCAATTGAAGAAGATAGGATTGTGCAAGAGCCTAATGTAAATGGTGAAACAACTAAGGAAGATGAACCAGAGCCATCCACTCCAAAGGCTCCAACACCAGTCAAGGCATATATGCCTCCTATTCCCTTCCCACAAAGGATTTAAAAGCATGAATGAGATGCTCAATTTGGTAAATTTTTGGAGGTTTTCAAGAAGCTACAAATAAACATTCTATTTGCCTACACTTTAGCTCAAATACTGAGTTATGTAAAATTCATGAAGGACATTTTCTCAAACAAAAAGAAACTTGAAGAGCATGAAACGTTGATGCTAACAGAAGAGTGTATCGCCATCTTACAAAACAAGCTACCTCCAAAAATTAAAGATCAAGTGAGTTTGACTATTGCATACATTGTTGGTGATTTAAATTTTAGAAAAGCTTTTTGTGATCTTAGAGCTAGCATAAATCTGATGATTTTGTCAATTTTTAGGAAATTGGGATTGGGAGAAGCCAAAGCTACCACTTTATCATTACAAAATCAATTAAATATCCTTGGGATGTTATTGATGATGTATTAGTCAAAGTGGATAAATTTATCTTTCTGGCTGATTTCATAATTCTTGACATGGAAGAGGATTGTGGCATCAATATTATCTTAGGACAGCCATTTTTTGCTATCGGTCGAACTTTGAATAAAATGCAGAGGGGAAACACATTTTAAGGGTCCAAGATGAACAAGTTACATTCAATATCTTGAAGGCCATCAAGTACCCATCGAAATCCGATTCATGCCTTTGAGTGGATGTTGTTGATCATGTGGTAGCCGACTCTCTATATGGGTTTTCTAAGGATCCACTATAAACATGTCTTACATATTCTTCAAGTACCAAGGATAGGGACCTTAAGTTGAGCATATGGCACATTATTTGGGGGCTACACCTTCATGCTCTTACAAGAAGGCACCATAACTTACGGATTTGAAAAAGAACTCTTCACCGCGACTACCATCTTTTCAACAAGTACCTACACTTGAATTAAGTCCTCTTCTTCTCATTTATGGTATGCCTCTTTAGGAGACTTTTCTACACTTCCGATTATCATTTCCAATACCTTAAGTGAGTTGGAGGAAGAGAAGTTACTTTGGGTGTTGAGTGAGCACAAAGAGGCTATTGGTTGGACTTTTACAAATATTCAATGAATTAGTCCTTCACTATGCATGCACAAAATCTTCACGGAGGATGATTTTAAACCATCGGTGGAGCATCAAAGGCAATTGAATTTGAATATGAAAGATGTGGTGAGAGCCGAAGTGGTAAAGTGGCTTGATGCGAGCATTATTTATTCGATTTTGGATAGTGCGTGGGTAAGCTCCGTTTAAGTGGTACCAAAGAAAAGAGGTGCCACAATAGTGGAAAATAAGAACAATGAACTTATACCGACAAGACCCATAACTGGTTGGATATTATGCATTGATTACCGCAAGCTCAATAATGCTACTAGAAAGGACCACTTCCCCCCTCCTTTCATTGATCAAATGCTTGAGCAATTGGCGGGGTATTCTCACTATTGCTTTTTGGATGAGTATTTGGGTTATAATCAAATTTCAATAGTCCCAGAGGATTAAAAAAAAACTAACTTCATGGTGTGCTGTCGTAGGCACCCAAAAATAGTCCTTAAACCTCTAAAACTAATGTAGTAATGGAAGTAAGGGTCGATCCCACGAAGAGCCTGTAATTCAATATTTATGCTTCGTACAATGATTGGGGGGATTTTGTATTCAAACAATCGTAAATAACTCAATTAATAACAATGCCAATTAAATTAACGAAAACAATCAAAAGACTAACCTTGATCTAAGTCCACATCCACCATCGAAAATCCACAATTGATCATAAATACAAGGATAATTCAATCCATATTTCGAATATTCATCGTTGGAATTGATTCCTATTTCTCCTTAATTTTAGTTAATTAGAAACCAGCGTTCTAATTAACCCTAATTATTAAATAACCCAGACCAGCGCTCAAGATTCAATTTAACAACAGCTTTACACAATAGAAAAATCGATGAACTTGATGACACAAATACCAGCGGTTGCATTCAATCTATTTAAACATTCTTCTTAAGATTCAATAACCTCTATCGCAGAAAATAATCAAATTCTAGTGCTTCACAAGTTAAAGGGATCAAACAATTACGAATTTGATATTTAATTTAGCGGTAGATTGTTACAATCAATAAACTAGCGGGCCTTCTAGCAATTAAACGCAACAAATCATAGAAATAAATGTAGAAGAACATTCAATACTCAAAATATAAATCAAACAATAAGAAAAACTATTTAGATCTCACAATATGTGGTTCCGAGGCTTCCATTTCCTTCAACCAAGTGTAAAAGTTTAGCTACAATTCATGAATCTAAGAGAAAAATCAAGAAGAATGAAGTTGGAGGCGTTCTGGTGTGTTTTGGGGGTGTTTTTAGGGTTGAAAAGTCGTGCAAGATATGTTACCAAAGGAGTTTGAGTCAATTTAGGAAACTTGAGATTCGGTATCAGGAAAAAACCATGCAATCGCAAGGTCTTAAGTCATGCTGTCGCAAGGAACAAATAAATTCAACCTTCAGACTCTCGGTGATGGTCTGTGCGATCGCAAGGAATTAAAGCCATGAGATTGCAAGGCTTTACAAAACTTCCTCCGGACAGCTTTCAGTATTTTGGTCGTAACTTTCTCTCTCGATATCCGATTGAGGTGATTCAAATGTATTAGAAAGATAACTCAAAGGGTTACAACTTTTATTCGGATGACATCTTCGAATTCGATCGTTTGATATGTCAAAAGCTGGTCTCAATATAAGACTGAAAATCGGTGCAAAACTTTTCAGCTTGAAAGTTGATATGTGATAATGTCTTGGTTATATTTCATCCCTTTGACTTCTTTCTTCATCCAATTGGCCTCTAGCACTCTCAAGTCTTCATCGTGACGTTCTATACAACTTTTGAATATTTGCACTTTGGTTCCCGAACTTTCGCTTTCTTTCATTTTGGTCCTTTTTCCCTCATTTCTTCCAACTTACGCCATATCCATCGAATTGCCACCTAAACCAAAATATGAGAATACTAAGTACATTTAGGCATAAAATAGTCATATGAGCACATTAAATAAAGATGTAAAATGTGTATTTTATATTCCTATCAAATTCTCCCACACTTAGCTTTTACTCATTCTCGGGCAAAACTTAAATTTAATTCTCCAAAGACACCAAGTCGTAATGCCAAGAACATAGAACCATCAAACTTTTTCAAAACACATAAATTATCATGAATAAACATTCCACACAACTCATAATCAATTAGCAAGCATTTTCATATAAAGAAGATTTAAACTAAACATGTAGACCCTCACGGATAAAAGCACTCAACTCTCATGTGTTTAAAATGGTAAGTGTTTCGATCAAATTCATTCCAATTGAGATGTTCTACCATATACTTGCATATCTTCTCATTCACCACCACTTAGATCCCATGCTTTACAAGAATCATAAGGACTTTTCAAAGGTTGTAATGTGGTTTATGGTCAATGCGAGAAATATTTGGGTATGTGACTCAAGAACCATCGAAACTAGTGGAATAAAGATAAATAGACTTACCTCAAACATATATATAAGACATGTAAACCAACCACTCCACATAATAGTTTCATCATTTTTTGTATCTATCCCACACAAATCGAACTCTTTCTTGAGATGTAGGAAGAATTATGAATATAGATCTTTTTCACATTAAAATCACTCTTCTTCATCACTTATTTTCTTTTTCTTCAATCATTCATTTTTTTTCTTCTTCATCTTGTGTTTTTCTTACACAATGTAAACTTCAATTTATACACCAATAATTGAACTCCCTGAATTGACATAGAAAATTTGTTTCGATTCACCAACAATAGCACTACCATAAATCTTGATACCCCCACACTTATTTTCTTGCATATTCACACCTCTCATGACATTCAACAATACTCCACTAGTTCTAAGGCTTGGGTAAAGACGTTGTTTTTCCATTTTAAAGCTTGTAATGTGAGTTTATACAAAGAAATGGCAATAAGGCTCAAAGAGGCTCCACAATGGAAGGTTCAATTACAGGGTTGGCTATTTGGCTAATGAAGCTTATTTATGTAACAAAAATGGCCTTAATCATGTTCATGCATGCATGTGTCAATATGATCTTGAAGAGAATCAAGACAAGTTCTAGAGAGACAAAACCATGGAAGAATATCACACATGAAAAAAAACAATGAGACTATTATGGATGTATCAATCTAAAGGCTCAAAAATCTCACCGGCTTTTGTCCACATAATTTAGTTACTACCATCCTCAAAGAAAATAACTGATTAATCAACTCTAAGTTGGAGGATTATTTATTTAATCATGTTATGAGTTCTTCAAAAACCTAATTAATTCTAGCAAATAGCATACACAACCCAAAACAATCATTTAACTCTCAATTCATTTTCATGAAAAATCATGCAAAAATTTGTGAAATTAAATTCGCTAAAAATTTAAATGCAATAAATCTAAATATTTAAATCATCCCCCCCACACTTAAAACTTACATTGTCCCCAATGTAAGGTGAAATACAAAGAAAAGGACAAAAATAACACGAATTAACAAAGGAATGGGAAAAAAAAACAAAAACAAAAATAAAAAGATAAAGGATCGAACTCCCATTGGGTTGCCTCCCAAGCAGCGCCTTTATTTATTGTATTTGGCTCGACTTATTGCTCTCTTATTTAGCCCGGGTCTATCATGGTTGGCTTTGATCTTCTTTGCGGTGCACCAAGTCCATTGGGAATGATAAATGGTAGTGTTCCTCCACCTCCATGGAATGTATACTTGTAGTGACTGGGGTGAAGCTTCAAATCTGAAATGAAAATCTGCAAAACAAAGGATAAAGGTTTCTCATTAGAAACTGGCAATACAAAATAAGAACTATTACCTGACTTTGGAAGATCATTTAATGCTGCCACAGTTCTTTGTAACTCGGTGTTTAAGGTCAACTCCTCTTTTTCCTTCCCAAGATGCTCATTAATGACAGATTCCCATTCATTTTTAGCAGCAAATTTGAAAACATCCTGTGCTAATTGATCAATTACATCAACAAAATGAACATGATTATTAATACACGAATGTTTCATGGAATCATAGATATTAAGCTTAATGATCTTATCATCAAATTCCATGGTCAATGTACCATTATTAAAATCCATTTTAGTTTTGGATGTCCTTAAGAATGGTCTTCCTAACAAGATAGGAGTAGTATGATTACTATTGCCCATGTCAAGCACATAAAAATCAGCAGGAAAAAACAAATCATCAATTTTCACAAGAACATCTTCAACCACCCCCTTAGGATATGCATTAGATTTATCAGCTAGTTGAATTATCACACCAGTGTTATTTAAGGGTCCAAGTTTCAAGGAATTGTATACAAAATATGGCATGACATTAATAGATGCTCCTGAATCTAGCATGGCCTTTTCAAACTTAGTGTCGCCTATCATGCAAGTGATAGTGAACATACCTGGATCCGTGCACTTTGCTGGAAGTTTCTCTTGAATAATTGCAGATAAGTATTCTCCAACTTTTACATTTTCAATTCCCTTCAGTTTCTGTTTCCTCTTACTTGTGCACAATTGTTTTAAAAATTTAGCATAACGAGGCACTTGTTTAATAATATCCAAAAGTGGAATGTTTACCTCGCATTTACTAAAAAATTCATGCAACTCATCATGATCTCGTTCATATTTTTTTACATCCTATTAGAGTTTGAGGAAAAGGAGGTACATGTTTATAATCCGAAAGAGGTGGAAACTTACGCTCAGTTATCTCATTATCGTTGGGAGCAGTCTTGTTTGCAACAACGTTTTCTTCCTCTTTTTGCTCAGATGATGTAGGGGTTGCCTTTACTGGAACATCAACCTCTGTGCCACTCCTCAACGTGATTGCACTTACATTTTCCCTTGGATTTACTACCGTTTGAGAGGGCAATTTTCTCGAATTCTGTGACTCCAATCGACTGACCGCGCTAGCCATTTGACCCATTTGATTCTCCAAACATTGAATGCTAGCCTTGGTCTCCTGTTGAAATTGTAAAGTGTTAGTTGCAAGAGATTTAACAATATCTTCTAAAGACATTTCAGAGTTAGAAGATTGTCCATGTTGTTGTCTAGGAGGGTATGGCTGATTATATTGCTGGAAATTCTGTCGATTTTGATTCAGTTGTCGATTCCCATAACTAAGGTTCGGATGATCCCTCCATCCTTGGTTGTACGTGTTTGAATAGGGATCATAATTCCTTTGTGGTTGTCCAGGAAAGGTATCGGCTACATTTACGTGTTCAATGGATTCTTCTTGAAGTGTTGGGCACATATCAGTTGGATGGCTTACCAATGAACAAATTCTACATGCTTTTACTGTTTGCATAGTACCTGCAGCCATTTGGCGACCAAGAGTAGTTAGACTCGCTATTTGTTGTTCAATGGATGAGACATTTACCTCGTTAACTTTCTAGAAGGGGGATCGAATCTAGTGCCAAATTGTTGAGAGTTGGCTGCCATGTTTGCAATTAGGTTCCTTGCTCCTTCGGGAGTTTTATCCACCAAAGCTCCTCCACTTGCAGCATCAATCATACTCCTTTCTGTGTGTAGAAGACCTTCATAAAAGTATTGAATAAGGAGTTTGTCACTGATTTGGTGACGGGGGCAACTTGCGCACAATTTCTTGAACCGTTCTCAGTATTCATGTATTGACTCTCTGTTGTCCTGCCTTATGCCACAGATTTCCTTTCGGATGTTAGCTGCCCTTGAAGCTGGGAAATATTTCTCCAAAAATAATCTTCTCATCTCATCCCATGTAGTAACGCTTCCCGATGGTAGATAATAGAGCCAATTCTTAGCCGAATCCTTCAGAGAAAATGGAAAGGCTCTCAGCTTAATCCGTTCTTCAGTAATTTCCGTGGGTTTCATACTCATGCAGACCACATGAAACTCCTTCAGATGTTTATGAGAATCTTCACTTGTAAGACCATGAAAAGTTGGCAAAAGATGTATTAGCCCAGATTTAAGCTCGAATGTAGTAACAGCATCTAAATTATGAAAAGTTATGTATAGAGATTGTTGATTCAATGTAGGGGCTGCAAGCTCCTTCAAAGTTCGATTGTCCTCAGCCATGACTTCCTCTTCATTTGATTCAAAATTACCAGGGAATAAGGTCTCGGGATCAAAATTATTCACTATGAAATTCCACCGATTGTTACTCTTGAACCTGTGTAAAGTTTTTTTCTAGTTCCGGATCGTACTGCAATTCACCTTGATTAGAAGATCGAGTTGTGGGCATAATCAAATAGAACAAATTAAAGAGAAGCTAGGGCAAGAGGAAAAAAAATCTATGCTAAAACTTCTAAAAATAATAAATTGCCTAAAAATCTAGAAAATTATGATTTTTTTTCAAAAATA
Source organism: Fraxinus americana (assembly GCA_035079005.1). NCBI lineage: Eukaryota > Viridiplantae > Streptophyta > Magnoliopsida > Lamiales > Oleaceae > Fraxinus > Fraxinus americana. Next base: position 12,674,644 of record CM068725.1, on the reverse strand, counting down.
AAATAAAATAACTAAAGAAGCACAAAAATAAATTAGCACCACTCCCCGACAACGGCGCCAAAATTTGGTGTGCTGTCGTAGGCACCAAAAAATAGTTTGATATGTCAAAAACTGGTCTTAATATGAGACTGAAAATCGGTGCAAAACTTTTCACCTTGAAAGTTGATATGTGATAATGTCTTGGCTATATTTCATCCCTTTGACTTCTTTCTTCATCCAATTGGCCTCTAGCACTCTCAAGTCTTCATCATGAGGTTCGATACAACTTTTGAATATTTGCATTTTGGTTCCCGAACTTTCGCTTTCTTTCATTTTGGTCCTTTTCCCCTCATTTCTTCCAATTTATGCCATATCCATCGAATTGCCACCTAAACCAAAATATGAGAATACTAAGTACATTTAGGCATAAAATAGTCATATGAGCGCATTAAATAAAGATGTAAAATGTGTATTTTATATTCCTATCACTTCACTTGCATATATAGTACATTTGCATATAGAAGGATGTCTTTCGATCTTTGCAATGCACTTGCCACTTTTCAAAGGTGCATGATGGCTATCTTCTTCGATTTGGTGGAGAAATATAGAATAAAAAAAAAATAACTTCACTTGCATATATAGTACATTTGCATATAGATGGATGCCTTTCGATCTTTGCAATGCATTTGCCACTTTTCAAAGGTGCATGATGGCTATCTTCTTCGATTTGGTGGAGAGATATAGGATTAAAAAAAAAAACTAACTTCACTTGCATAAATAGTACATTTGCATATAGAAGGATGTCTTTCGATCTTTACAATGCACTTGCCACTTTTCAAAGGTGCATGATAGCTATCTTCTTCGATTTGGTGGAGAAATATATTGAGGTGTTCATTGATGACTTCCCGATTTTGGGGCCGCATTCGATAAATTCTAGAAGAACATGGAGATGGCATTGACAAGACGTAAAGTGACTAATTTGGTGCTTAGTTGGGAAAATTGCCACTTAATAGTTCAAGAAGCCATAGTACTTGGCTATCGAATTTCACAAAAGGGGATTAGGTCGACAAGGCCAAAATCCAAGCTATTGAGAAGAACATGCCAAATTTTATAGGAGATTTATTAAAGACTTTTCAAAGATCATAAAGCCATTTTGCTCCTTACTTGGAAGGAACATTAATTTTGATTTCTCTCAAGAATGTCTCCATGCTTTCAACACTTTTAAAGAGAAACTCATCACAGTTCCTATTATTATAGCTCCGGATTGAAGTCTTCAATTTGAGCTTATGCGTGATACAAGTGATTATGCCGTTGGAGTGGTTTAAGGACAAAAAAGAGATACAATCTTGTATGTTATCTATTATGTTAGCCGAACTTTGACCGATGCTCAACCGAATTATGCTACATCCAAAAATAAATGCTTGCGGTAATATTTTCATTTGATAAATTTTTTTCTTACCTCATTGGCTTAAAGGTAATTGTTTACAATGATCACTCAACCCTCAAATATTTGCTAGCGAAGAAAGATGCCATGCCTCGGTTGATTATATGGGTTCTTCTTCTACAAGAGTTTGACTTGAAAATTCTTGATATGAAGATGACTGAAAATGTTGTCACCGATCATTTATCTAGGCTTGAGCAAGCCGATGATGTGGTAGATAATGGGGAGATAAATGAGGTATTTCCCAATGTGCAACTCTTGCAAATCATGCATCTTCTTCAAGCCACTCATGCACCATGGTATTCAGACAATGTGAATTTTCTCACTAGTAACATCATATCTCCAGATCTTTCTTACCAACAAAGAAAAAGGTTCTTCACAGACATCAAGTATTATCTGTAGGAAGATCCCTTTATGTTCAAACGGGCACTGGATCAAATCATTAGGCGATATGTGCCAGAAGATGAAATGGAGCAAATCCTTGAGCAATGTCATTCTTCTTCCTATGGTTCTCACTTTGTTACTGTGAAAACTGCATCAAAGGTACTTCAATTGGGTTTCTATTGGCCCACTTTATTCAAGGATGTCCACACTCTTGTCTCCAAACATAGCAGATGTCAACGTTGTGGTAATATCTCCAACCGAAATGAAATACCTTTGAATTATATATTGGAGGTGGAGATTTTTAATGTGTGAGGTATTGATTTTATGGGGCCTTTTCCATCATCATTTTCAAATCAATACATATTGGTGGTAGTGAATTATGTGTCAAAGTGGGTAGAAGCGGTGGTTTGGCCCACTAATTATGCTCAAGTGGTGGTTAACCTTTTAAAGAAAAATATTTTCTCACGCTATATCACCCCCTAAGCTATCATTAGTGATAGAGGCAAGCATCTTTGCAATCGTCTCTTCACTTACTATTGACCAAGTATGGAATGAAACATCTAGTAGCCACCCCTATCATCTCCAAACTAATTGCCAAGTTAAGATTTTGAATAGGGAGTTGAAACGGATTCTCGAGTTAACAGTGAGAGCCTCGAGAAAATATTGGTCCAACAAATTGGATGGTGCATTATTGGCCTATCGAGAAAAGATTGGTCAAAGAAATTGGATGCTACATTATGGGCCTATCGAGAAAAGATTGGTCTAAAAAATTGGATAATGCATTATAGGCTTACCGCACCATTCTCAAAATGTCTCTTTATCGCCTTTTATTAGGGAAAGCTTGTCATCTGCCAGTCAAACTCTAACATTGAGCTTATTGGATAGTTAAAGCATAAAATTTTGATGAGAAATTTACCTGTGAGAAAAGATTCTTCGACTCAACGGTGAGCGCCTCGTGAGAATATTGGTCCAAGAAATTGGATGATGCATTATGAGCTTACAGCACTGCTTTCAAAACCTCTATTGGTATGTCTCCTTACCGCATTTTATTCGGGAAAGCTTGTCATTTCCCGGTCGAACTCGAACATCAGGCTTAGGGCAATTAAACCATTAAATTTTGATGAGAAATTGGTCGGTGAGAAAAGATTTTTTCAATTGAATGAACTTGATGAACTCCGCCTTAACTCATATGAGAATGCCTGGATTTATAAAGAAAAAAAAAAGATATGGCATGACAAACACATTGTAAAGAGAGAGTTTTTTGTTGGGCAACAAGTTCTTCTCCACAATTCTGAACTCCGATTATTACCCAAAAAACATTTTCTAGATGGTTAGGTGCTTTCACCATACCTAATTTTTATACATATGGAGTGGTCGAGCTTTATCATAAAGAAAAGGAGAACTTCAAGGTTAACGGGCATATGCTAAAACCATTATTGGGACGTGATTTTTCGAAAGAGAAGTCATCCATTCGTCTTGACAACCCGGATTAATCATGCCCCAAAAGTTAAGCTACAGACTTTAAAACAAGTGCATGTTGGGAGGCAAACCAAATTTTCTTACCCTTATACAATTTTAATAGTTACTTGAAAAAAATATTTTTGTTATCACATTTTTCACTTAATACCATTTTTTTGTAGGTCAAAATTTTTGAAGTCCTAGCCCCCCTTGGATCTCAACAAGTTTGGGGATATACTGTATACAAGGTCATGAGCCAAAAAGATATCACAAGCATCCTTCAAAAAAAGTCAATCGGGGAAGTTTCGTCAACGCTCTTTCCTTGTTTTATATTGTTCTTGTACAAATTGAGGGCAATGTGCAATTTAAGTTTGGGGTGTTAATTATATATGGTGCTTATATAATGTGATTATATTGGTTTTGGTATTGACATGTTAGGTAGCCTTGCTGGCATTTGATGATTTGATTTTTGTTTAAAATTGTTATTAATTCATAATTTATGTCCATCCATTCTATTTGTCTCAATTTTGAATATTTGCTTGTCATTTGAGATCTTATGTTACTTTAAGCACAATAGTCATGATTAATTTGTCTAGATGTTAAAATGGTTGATTGGTAGAAATTTTTTTGAATTGGTAAAACTAGTTTGTAAGTTGTTTGAAAATTTATATCAACCTACATTCTTTATCACTTAACCACATTGCAAGATAAGTTGGGAGTGGTCGAGTCAGTGAAAGATATTTTCTAGAAGTTTGCTGATTCCATACATGTGAAAACAATTGTGTGGAATGTCTTTTACCAAATATAAACTAGATAATGATCATATGCTAAGAATCTAAGCCCCATATAGTTTTGTTGTGCTTAAAAGAATGATATTGCACTTATTGAATCTTGGACCTCACTTCGTAGCCTTTTTTACTCGAGTTATTAAATCTGTTGGGGTATCTCGAAACCCTATACCATTTGGTCTAAACAATCGGGAGCTATCGACCTAAAACTCGCTACAAGGGTCAAAAAGAAACTTTAAGAGAGTGAGTTAAAACATGAGATTTGATTGAGAAAAAGAAAATAAATTGATATGATGCAGTCGCATTTGATATTCGGACTTAGATAACTAGTGAGTTTGAATTACTTAATATATGCTTGAATGTGAAAGCATTTCAAGCATATATTAGTGGAGAATCATCACATAAACAGAGTTGAAATTGGCAGTTAGACCCAACCAAATGCGAGCGAGAAAAGAGGGATGTAAGAACATTCATTAGATGTACGCCAGGGAAAAATGTGAAAATAGCTATTTTGTAGTGTGAATCTCACGAGCAGGAAAGAAAATAATTGCCCACAAAGGGCTAGGTTGGGCAATTTGAAAATTTTCTTTCTTGATAATTGTTTCTTAATTTAGATGATGAATAAAAATGACTATGCACACACATGCACAGATCAAATATTGGAAAAGCTTGCATTGTTTTTAATAGCATGATTTGGAAGCATATTTGTGAATTGATTACACAATTTTACACACATGAATACTTTGACAAGTTATCTGGCATTGTGGTCCTTATAAGATTTTGCATGATTGTGTTAGGAGTTAATATTGCTCTAGATAAGCAAGAACTTAAGTTTGGTTGTGTTTCATAAGTGTTTTCACACACTTATTAGGTACTTTAACAAGCTAATTATTGATGAAATTGAGTGAGTTCCTATTAACAATTGTGTAATTGTAGGCCAAAATACCAAATTGAAGGAGAAGAAAGCTAAAGGAAGCAAAAATGACCAAAAGTGCAAACAAATATGACACTGGGGACCAAAATGTACAAGTCCTAAAGTTAGGGACATTGGGTTGCAATTCCTGGAGGGCTTGATTGAAAGGAAGTTCAAAATTTGGGGACCAAAATGTGCAAGAAAAGTTGAGGGACACACGTGCAATTATTTGGAGGACTAAGTTGTAAAAATAATGAAATTGATAGGGCCATGCACCAACGCCTGGCGGCTACCAGTTTGGGGGTTTTATTTTGTTTTTCGAATTTCAAGGGCCATTCTGCAATTAATTGGGACGATTTTATGGCCTTTTTAAAAGCCTAATTCAAACATTTTGAGGGGATTCCAGTATTTATCTCTACCTACACATTTCAACGCCTTGATTAGAGAGAAAATGGGGCAAGCAAAAAGAGAGGAAATATCACATAAAAATAGGGAAATCTTGGAGAAATCAAGACCAAAACAAGCATTGTGATGTATTTCTTTAATCTTCTTACTTTGTGCCTTTTAAATACAATGGACTAATCATTTTGATGTTGGAATGAAAGAGGAATCTTGACCTATTAATTTCTATATTTATTTGATAATGTATAAATGCTTTTGTTCTTTGTTTCTACTATTGTTCTTAGTGCATTGTCATTATTGTGGCTACTAAATGATTATTCTAAGTGATTTGTGTGATTATTAAATAATTCTTGTGCATTTTAGACCGAGATGGTAAAAACCCTAATTTTTGTAGGAGATAAAGATATACTCCTAACCCTAGATAACCCTTCGAGTTATTCTCATAAATATTTTAATGCTATTGATTGTATTTAATCGACATAGAGATATAGTAGATTAAGCCAATTGATTAGAGTTAATTTCACTTGAAAGGGGTAATTAGCTAAAGAAGGGAAATTGGGTTTAACATGATAAGTGAGCATTTTATTAATTCGTTTGTTGAGAAATTAATTTAGTGAAGGTCAAGTGGAATCATGAATCTCAACTCGTTTTAAATCCAAATTTTCATCATTTGTTATTGGTTCAGCCCATGTTGAACTCTCTTTATTTTAAAATTCTTTAATTTTCATACTCATTTTTCAACCACATATTCAAACAATAAAATATTTTACATATAAATTTTAAACTTTTTCCTAATTTTAACCACATATTTTTCAAAAATCACTATTCAAAACATCATTTCTTCTCAATTTCTCTCTCTCATGGTCGTCTACCAGGGGCTTATATAATATGTAGATATAATAGTACTTTTAACAAGAAAATGACGTTCTAACGATACGCTTTCCAATAAGTGAGAACCATGTTGTCATAGTTAAGTTGGAGATCCCATTTGGTAGGTTGACACTACAGAATCTCCCCATATATTATATATATGCTAATGCTAGGGTCTAAAAAGGCCCAATTTTGGGATTTGTCAAACATAACTTTACAAGATAATTAGTCAAAAGCAATGTTATCAAAATCGGTTTGATCCGGCCCGGCCATTACAACCGATAGAATCGGGAATCAAGTCCAAAACCGAGTCAATCATGCCCGGTTACCCAACTAAAACAAAAATTGGTTAACCAACTAAAACAAAAATTGCTCAAAACCCATCAAAACTGTTAGTTTAATCGCGAACCGATGACCCGTTGGCTGTTTTACCAATTTTTAACATAAAAATTTTAAACTTTTTTTTTTTATTAAGGGGCCTCATAAACTATAATTATGAAAGGCCCATAGATTAATTTTGGACCGCGTACTTCTCTTATAAATGCACTTCTTTCAAATGATTTCGTGAACTTTCGATGTGGGATAGTTGTATTATATATCCACTTCTTTCAAGTGTTTACATAAACTTCTAATGTGAGATAGTAGTATAGCAAAAAAAAAAAAAAAAGGTTAAAATACCCATCAAAACCATTTTCCAAGCCAAATATATGATTTTGAATCCCAACTAACTAAATTGTAATATTCACTTCCATCTTTTCCTTTATTTAATTTTCAAATTTAAGTTAAATTACACTTGATAATGAATCTCATTAACAAATATATATTTACTTTGAATTATTAATATGAAAATTAAAAAAAAATATTGATTTCATAGTATTTTATTGTTTGTTTGTATTTATTGATTGCTTTCGTTTCAATTCAGGTTCGACCCCGATTAAACCTTTTGACTCTTCACCTTTTTCGAATCGATACATGGATTGATTTTCAAAACATTGATAAAAAATCAGTAGTTTGAAAAATTCAAGGAGAAACATTCAACGATGCAGTCTCTTCTCTTAAAAAATAGTGCTTTGCAAAAAGTATTATAATATTTGATAATAATATTTAGCCCCTGTTTGACACCAATCTCATTCTCATTCTCTCTTTTTTTCTCTTTCTTCATTTCAACCACACATTATATCAATAAAATAATACCACACATAAACCCAAAAATTCTCATTACTTTTTAACCACACATTCTTCCATCAATCACTATTCCAGAATTTAATTTTTCTCTAAAATGGGTGTCAAACAGGGGCTTAATAATTAAGCTAAATCTCCTTGGAAAGTATGTTTGTATAATATAGCCATTTAATAAAAAATTGGTCCAACATTCTTGTTTATATTTAATGTGCGTCCAATTTGAGAGCGACAACCCATGTGGATTTCTATTAATTAATTAGTTTAGAAGAAATTTCAACCAACCTATGTCCTAATGGCCAAATTTTGATACGCGGCCTGATCTAGATAAACGGTCCAAAAACTAATCGTTATTATTTTAGATAGGTAAGTTTCATATCACCAATGCACGAACTAGACCATAACATACTTATCGATGAACATTACCATGCTCTTTGGAGGTAAATTTGAAAGATGATTTTTTTTCATTTCCTATATGATATATCATTAGGAGTATTTACAATTTATTTATTGTCTTGCTTTTTCCCTTCATCGTATCGAACAGAAATGATAATTTTTAATTTTCTTTAGCTTTTTTGGAATCGATGTAACTTTCCTAACAAAGAAAATTTTCATATATATAAATTCTAAATTCTAAATATGAAATATTTAATTTGGTATATAAAAAGGTACAAGAGCAAGTATGGGATAATTAGGCTCAATACTTTAAAAAATAAATAATTAGAATACTACACTTAAACCTAATTATGTATTTAATCTCCGTATTAATTATGCTCTTAAGATGGTCAAATTCATTATAACAGGCAGAACAGAAGCTCTTTCCTATCTAAATTTTTTCATTTCTTAAAATTTTTATTATTAAAAAAATTTTGTTTGATGCTATTGTACAATGAAATTTGTGTATTAAATATATAAATCGTTACAAATTGTATTTTTGAGAATACAAGTGGATTTATATTTCTTATAACCGTAGAATTGTAAAATCCTCTGATTAATGATCTGAATGTTTAAAGAAAAGGGGCCACGTGACTAGAATTCTGGATTTCGAGATTTGTTGAGAATTTGGCTTGTTCAACACTTGGACTTCAGGACTTGGATTTGCACTTCGAGATTTGAACTTGAATTTGATTTGATTTGAAAAAGACTTAATCTTCTTGGAATTGGCTGGGACTTACTTGATTTGAAAAAGATTTTGATCTTCTAAGTGTTTGCTAGACTTAGATTTGAGAGGGTTTCTTATCTTCCTCCGACTTTGAAATGTTTTCAGTGCTTTGTAATTTTCTTCTTCACATTCACTTATGAAATTTTATAGGTCCCAGTTATATGGGAATTCATGACCACCCAATTATCTTTAATTAAAAGGAATAATTGAGTAATTATGAATTTTGAAAAAATGGGATGAGCCTTTGAATTTTATGGGTCTTAGTGGACTTTAATTTAATAAACTTAACTGAGCTAATTATTTAAATCTACTCAATCCATTAATTATTATTTTTATGTCTACAAAAGCCCCTCAAGATTTATTTATTTATCAAGAAAATAAATTAATAAATTTTGAATTTTATTTTTATTTATTTTTACGCAAAATTCATAATTAATTTGATTTTGAACGAGACTCCTATCTTTGATGATAAGTTGGGTATGAGTGAACCCTAATATCCACCTATTTATATAAACAAATCATGAGATTTGAAAACAAGTCGACTTGTAACTTTGCAACCAAGGACAGACACAAAAAAAAAAAAGAATAAATAAATAAAAAAATAGATTTCCTCTCCCTCTCCCTCTTTCTTTTTTTATTATAATTTTATTTATTTTTATTTTTACTTTTTATTTTTTTTTGAATTTCCGCCACCGGCGGAAACTAATTCCAATTTGTGCCATTGGTAGGAATCAAAGCCAATTTTGGTTTTTGCTTATGGTAGAAAACAATTGGTTTCCGTTTTCATTTTTTTCCTCCTATTTATTTATTTTTGGAATGTAATTTTTCACATCTTTTTGACCGTTTATTTTGACTTTCTTTCTTTCTTTTTTTTTTTAGTAATTTTTTTTTTAATAAAGTCGAAACTAACATTTTTTTCGGCGATTTGACTTTTGGAGCATATCAAGGATTTTGAGGTTCGAGATTTTCTTCGTGGAGAATTTAAATTTTCGTTCAGGAATTCAGAAGGCATTTGCTTATGTACAGACTCAAAATTTCAGACTGTTTCGTGCAAGTTGAGGATAGGATTGTCACCTTTCACCATCCAAGACACTTTGTGTTGAGGACCGTGCCAACTCCTTCCACCGTACAAGACACTTTGTGTTGAGGACCAAGACCGATTCTTTTGACCGTCCAAGACACATTGTGTTGATGACCAAGAATTGGCTCATTCGATCGTCCAAGGAACTTTGTGTTGGGGACCTAGAACCAACTCATTTGATTGTTCAAGGCACTTTGTGTGGAGGCCATTTACATATCTGGGAGACTCGTAATTTTATATAATAAATAATTTAAAAGATTTACAGCGTTTTAATTTTTTTTTTATATTTTGTTTGCTAATTTTCTCTTCTTTTTTTAATTTGTAGAAATGGCTCGAACAAACTCTAATAATAAAGTGTATTATGATATACACGAAATCTTTGAGCTTAGAAATTAAGGCAAAAGTTACCTTCGTTTTAAAGATACTAATATAAAATACAATGGCCAGTTCAACACACGAAGTGAGTTTAAACTCAGCATCCACAAAGCATCGACATCTTCTTTTTCTGACCCTTTTGAGCTTTTGTCGGAATTGCATATACCTATCATGGGTGAAGATAACAGGAATTGGGATGTTACCAAGTCTAGATGTTCTAGCAACCATCTTTCCCTTTTGTGCCTTCCACCTTATCATTCCCAAAGCACGGAACTCATCCTAAGGGCAATAGCTTCTGATAGGAATAACGATACAGAAATAAGATAAGGGAGTGCACTGGTCAGTCGTGGAGAGATTATCTTCCAAAGTTTGCTTGGATCCAAAAACTCTTGTTCAAGAGGAATCTTCGAGATTTAGCTTCTGCAGTCGCTTTGTTGCAAAAGATTATCATCGTCCAAACTCTATCTACATAGCTCTTTGTGAGGTTTGGTGTCAAGATACTAACACTTTTGTGGCCGCAAGTGGTGAAATTAGCATTTCTTTTTGGGACATCCATGAGATTATCGGACTTTCAATCATGAGTGAATATTATGAAGAAGTAGTCCAAAGCATTTCAAAATTGATAGATCATCTTCCTAAGTTTTGTCTATACCTCTTTAATGTTTTTCGTATTGATTGCTATTACGACTGAATCTGATTACATTAGTTGTGAAAAATAGATTAATTTTTGGTTTCACAAGAATGGTTGTGCCCAGAATCCTCGACAAAGGTAAAATTATAAAAATGCTTTGAATTTAAATCCATTCAAGAGGCGTCATGAAAAGAAATACGGAGGTCCATGGTTGTACAGGTAGGGGACTTCGAGAGATTTGTCAATATCTTTGTCTATGGAAGAAGAAGAAGAACAAGAAGAAGAAGAAATAGCAGCTTATCTCTCCATTTGACTTTGTCGTTTCGTTTTTCCATCTAGGGACAAATGAATAAGAGTTGGGACTTTTAAACCTTCTTTTAAGATGGTAGGCAATACACTTACACCCTAGCTCCTCCCATATTAACAAGGATTTATAGAGGACTTGCACGAACGTTGAACCACTAGCTAGGCTAGGACATTGGCTCAATTTCTCATTTATTTCCTGGACACTTTCTTTATGCTTGGGCTACAACTTATTTTGTCCAAGGTATTAATGCTCATGTGGAAAATAGTTATTTTCGTTCTATGACCCGAAAATATATTGGCACTTTGATTGCTTTCCAATCTTGGTAGAAAATGACGTTAATTGTCGGTACCTTATCCATGGAATGATGGATGTCAATGACTTTTGCTGGAATCCATTTGCTTCATCATCTCATCCTGATGTCCAAGTGGATGATCAACCAAAGTCTTCAGATACCTCAAAATTTATGATGAATATTTGATCTGAATTTGTTTTTATTGCCGAAGAAACTCCCATTTCATTCTTGAGGCACAAAATCGTCACAGCTTTACGAGACAACGTGGCTTTAGGTAAAAACTTCCCTGTTCACCAATAAAGTTGGATATTACTCCCAATGTAAGTGACACGTATCGCACTTGGTTGTCTTCAACTCGGACGATAAGTAGATCTATATTTTATATTCTAGAGTATATGAAGGATACCTATGAATATGTTGATGCAGAATACCAAGGTTGGGAGAATAACCAAGTGTTGTTAATTCCGACCAAGGTTCAAGTGCAGGTTTTTTCTTCTAATGAGAGTCGTGACTCCATTCTCGATCTGGCTTCAAGGCAAACGAACAGGGTCATAACCAAACCTTCGAAATGAAAGAGGTATTAAGAATATTAAAATTATAGTTCCCTCAACAAAGTTTGCTTCCGCCTTTGAGTTTGCTGATAAGATACTTGAAGTAGTTTTGATTCTAGACCACAATAGTCATGGAGACCAAGCATCCCAAGCCACTGTAAAAACTCTAACTTTGGAAAATGAAAGTCTTGAAGATCGAGTATGATTTTTTTTATTTAACATACTACGTGTATTTGATCTCATGTAACAAACTTCAATTTCAGTCTCCTCTTTCCTAAATATATAAAATGAAGTGATTGGTTAAACTTAGGCCACTTCAAGCTATTCAAAGTCATTCAAAAGGTAACCTCTAAACTTCTAACATTACATCAGTCTCCCAAATAAAGCATCATATGGCGAATTTTTAGACATGTCGCCTAGAACATGAAATGGGGGTATGGTCTTTGTTTTCTTCTGTCTATCTTTTTTTCTTAACCATCATTCTTTTTTTTTCTTTTATTTATAGGTTTTTCAAACATTCCTAAAGGACTGAATTTATCCATGAATCCAAACTTTTTACGAGATCAGATTGCAAGAATGATGGGAAAATCGATGCACTTCAAGGAATAGATGGTACTCGTGATTTTCATAGCCCTCCTTGCAAATACCCAAGCACCATTAATGAAGGTACTTTGGTGCTTAACATAGATGATTTCAATAATGAAGATGAAATGAATTCTGAGACAGTGAAAGCTAATATTTCAGAGATCGATTAGGAAGTCCCAGCTGTTCCATCTTCATAGGCTTTAGTTAACATTCCTCTTCAAAGACAAACAATAATGGGGTTGTATTAATATGTTCTATCATTTCTAGTCCTCCACATGGGATAACTTAGGAGTCTACCTACTTGAAGGCTGCCATACAAGAATCCATGACTAATTATTTTCAAAAGCGTTTTGGGGATGTTTTGAAGCTTGGATCTCCAAGAAAGCAACAATTGGAGTATCCATTCGCTGAAGATAAGGCTAAGCAGTTGGAAGTGGAGGATTCCATGTGTTCGTTATTGGAATATAAAATTAGTTAGCTAACTTCTAAGCAGGACAAACTCCGTGATGAGCTTCAAACCCATCAGGAGCAAAAGAGTATGCTTGAAACTGTGAAGGCCTCATTAGAAGAATCACAAACTAGAAATGTCACTAGTATAGCATCCATTGACTAGAAAAGGAAGACTTCTGAAGACAGTTTCGTGCAAGTGATCAATGCTGAGCGATTTTGATACAGTTGAGACTTTCTAATTTTCTTTAGGATCATATTGTATAAACTCTGATTTGCTATAATTTTCTTTTCTTTTTTTATGATGAACATGTTTATTGTGTATTTTTTTGCAGAAAATGATAAACAAATTGAATGAATTTATTGGTTGTGACTGAACTTAAATTTATAATTTATTCACTTGCTTACATACCCAAAAATGGATCAAATCGAAAGTAGTTCATTATAAGAACATAATTTTTTTTGTTTATTTGGGGCATTCACAGTTTGTCCTCCTACGGTAAAGGAGTACTATATTTTATTACATTGAAAAATTTACAAAAATAAAGAATTCCAGTGTAAAAATGCGTCAGGAATTTTTTATTGATATGTTTGAATTCGAGTCCATCTTTGAATGTCAACGATCTTGTATGCTCTATTAGTTAATGCATTAGTAACAAGGAACCGACCATCCCATATAGGTTGGAACTTGCCCTCTATTTTTCTTGTGATTATGATTGGCCTGAGTACGGAAAGTAACAGATCTCCAACTTGAAATAATGTTGGTCACACCTTTTTGTTAAAAGACTTAGCCATCCGAGCTTCATAGCATTCCAAGTGCATTTATTTCATGCCACTCTGTACACTAAATAGTTCGATAAGCACACAAGACTTCAGCTATTCTTTCATGCCAATCTGTTTTTGATTTGGAAACAACTTTTTTTAATAGACTGCACAGTGTTTTATTGAACGCCTCTGCTAACACGTTAGCTGCAACATTGTACATGGACGAGTAGTATTGTTTGAATCCAAACTTTGCACATAAATTGTTTTTATGACTATTGCAGATGGGTTTTCCATTATCAGTGATGATGTGTCACGGGATGCCATATCAATAAATATTCTGGATACAAATGAAATCCACAACATTTTGTTTCTTTACATCTTCAATGGCACAACTTCAACCCACTTAGAGAAGTAGTCAGTCCCGATAAGGATGTACGAATTTCAGCTGAAGAATTTGGAGTTATATGTCTAATTACATCAAGATCCCATACATCAAATGACTAGATGTGATTGTTCCGAAGGTTTGTGGATGAAATTTGTGTGGATTTGGCAAGCTTTATATTTCTTAGCAGAATCCATGGAGTCTTGTGTCATAGTTGACCAGTTGTATCCTATTATTTTTATTCGAAAATGGAGTTTGGGTCTAAACTGATGAGAACCATAGATTCCAGATTGGGCTTCTTCTACACATGTGTTGTTTCATCACCACTTAAGCATCGAAGGAAAACTCCATCGATTGATCGTTGATAAATTGTACCCTTATAAAAGACAAAGTGAGACGTACATCTATTGAGTTCGATTTTTTGTCATATATTATTTGTTAACTTTTGACATTGAATGAAATCGATTATTTGCTGTCTCCAATCTTCTCTTTCCTCATCATCAATTACTTTGACACTATTGTTGTATTCCAGGTTACTGGGAAACAAAGATGGAAGCATCCATCTTTCAGCAATTGATATGAGATGGGAAAAGTCTTCATGTGACCTAGCCAAAATAGCGTCCCAATTAGCTAAGGTATCAGCTTCTCTGTTTTCACTTCTAGGCATGAATTTGATTTTTACCAAATCATTTCATAAGTGTTGGTGCATATCCATGATATGGTTTCAGGTCTAAATTACGGACTTCGTACTTGGCTAAAAGTTGGTTGATTACCAATTTATAATCTCTAAAGACTTCCAACCGATGGGTATCTATATCTAATGCTGTCTCCAATCCAAGGATAAGAGCTTGATATTCCGCCAAGTTGTTTGAACATTTTACTGTTAAGGAAAATGAGTAAGGCATAACAAGATCATGAGAAATAACAAAGACTACTCATGTCTCGACACCAAGACTTCAAGAAAGTATAACATCTATGATGGTATAACTTCAGTAAACATAAATCTTTCATTCGGAAGGTCTTCCTGAAGTTTCCATTCCTTTGGAATTGAATGGTCAGCGAAAAAATCAGCGAAAGATTGTCCTTTTATGGTCTTCTATGGAATGAATTTGATATCGAACTCAGACAATAGAAATGTCCATTTTCCAATCCTTCTGGAAAGAATTGACCTAAACATTATGTACTTTAATGGACCAATCTTTGAAACAAGATTTATTATGTGTGATAGCATATAATGTGACAACTTTTTAGCTGAGAAGATCAACACAAGACATATTTTTTCAATCGGTGAATATTTCATTTCAGCACTTACCTGTGTCAGGCTCATGTAATAGATTGGATTCTCTTTTCCTTAATCATTGACTTGGACAAGAAGTGATCCTAAAGAATATTCTCATGTTGTAACATAGAGAATTAGTGTTTTCGCCAGAGTTGAAGGTACGAGTATTGGCGGATGAGAAAAATATTATTTAATGCTTTGAAAAGCATTTTGACAGGCATCATCCCACTCAAATGGTACATATTTTTTTTACCGATTTGTTGAATGGATGATAACGTCCGACCAAATTGGAGATAAATCTTCGAATGTATGCAAGTTTTCCTTGAAGACTTTTCAATTCATGTACATTTCTTGGCTCGGCATGTTGATTATGTAGTCAATGTTTGATTAATCTATTTCGATGCATCGATGTCGAACAATGAAGACAAGAAAATTCAAGAGGTGGCACAAAATGCACACTTTAGTGGATTCATCTTTAGATGATGTCGTCAGAGTCTTTTGAAAACATCCCGTAAATCTTGTTGGTGATAGTCACGTTTCTTTTTTAACAACAAGAATATCCACTTAGCATTCCACATTCATATGCAGCATGTCATTAGAGATCTTTTGCATTGCCCATTGATAAGTTGCCCTTGCATTTTTTAATCCAAAATGTATAACTTTGTAACAATATATACCTTTAGGGGTACAAAAGGATGTAAGCTCCCCATTTTTTGGATTTATTCGTATTTGGTTGTATCTGGAAGACCCATCCATAAAAGATAAGAGTTTATACCCAGTAGTTGCATCCATCATCAACTTTGTTATTGGAAGTGGAAAATCATCTTTTGGACATGCTTGGTTCAAATCTTAAAAGTCAACATAGACTCGTAGTTGTCCATACGTTTGTGATCCAAGTTGCATACTTGACTTCATATATGAATCCTCCTTCAATAATTTTGTCAACTTCAACTTCAATTTGAGAAATCATTTCTAGTCAGAATCTTCTTTGAGGTTGCTTAATTGGACGAACTCCATGTCTTACTGCAAGGTAATGTTCTTCAACGTTAGGATCTAACCTTGACATTTCCTTGTAAGACCATGCAAATACGTCTCTGTATTCCTGAATTAAATGGATGCACTCAAATTCCTCTTTTTGACTGAGGAAGCACTTACAAACACTAGTCTGGGTTTTCTTCGGTTCACAAGTTCAATTATTTCAAGTCATCCACAATAGTTTGTCCCTCTTCTTCGAATGTAGATGGAGCTAGTTCAGGTTAATCTGTCGTGGCAGAGTTTTCAGACTCAAATTCTGAGTTGGAAGCTTCTTCAAAAACAATGTGATTGATAGAGGCTTCTTCTTTATCTTTATCATTCTTTAAGGATGGGTAAACTCTTTGATTTTTCCATCTTCTTCTTGATTGTTGACGCTTCGGACTTGGATTATAAGTTTTAATTCCAAGTCTAGAGAATACAATTTGTCTTTGAGATGACTTTTGAAGAGCTTGTGAATTCTTATCAATTTGAGTAGATGAAGAAGGATCCTCACTTAATATATGGAAGATAGAAGCTTTACCTTTTGTGTTAACTATTGTGAATGATTCTCCTTCTAATCTTTTAAACACCGAAACTTTGGCATTTTTGTTTTCAATTCGATCGAACACTGAGTGTCTCGACTGTTGTGATTTCTCTTCTTTAACTTCATATATTTGAATCATGATTGGGTTTGAGAAAACATTCTTGACTTTAATCTTTCTCAATGAATTTAGATTATATCCTAAACCATACCTAAGTCACGACATAAGGGATCTATTAGAATCAGAAGGGATACTCCCACCCGAAAGGACATCATCAAGATTACCTAATTTGTGAGGCTCTCCTTTCCTAAATCCTGCATTCTCAAATAACGTTTTGACTTGAGGATTGTACATCATTCGAAAATCGGTTTTGGCTAATTGGCTCCTTTTGTACCCGACATGTGTTGTTTGGACAAGCTAGAAATACAGAGATTTGATATGTTTGGAATAGATGTCAAAGCTTCCAATGTGGATTTACTGTAATGTCCCAGATTTTATATTTTTAATTTGGTTGGTATAGTCCATTTAAGAAATAAATTATGGAATCTTGGCCCATTTAGGGTTATGAAAGTACAAGCCATAAGTTATTTATAAGCCCAATACTTTAAGACATTAAGTTTAAGTAAATTTGATTTCAAAGATTTAATGAATAACTGGATTGCCACAATGGTCATCTGCATGGTATTTCCTATTGGCCACCCAGGTTCGAATCATCATACATATTTTTTATGAAGTATTTTATAAAATTATTTGTTGGGCTTAAAACTCTTCAAATTCCTAGTTAAAGACTCAATTTAACAAGATTAATGATAATATAACTCTTCCATTTAGTTTTCCACTAAAAAGAGAGGTTACAAGAAGAGGAAAAGCATTTTTTAATTACACCTTTCCTCAAATCCGAAATTCCACTTATTTTCTCTTTAAAAAAAAATCTTTATGTTAAGTAAAGTTTGAAGAAATAGTAAGGGTGTGAAGGAAAAAGATTTTCAAAAGAATAGGAGAGGAGCATATTTCTAAAAGTTCCGATATCGTCGGGAAGCAACAACAATCATCCAACATTATACTTTCAAAAGTTTTTAACAAAGGTAGGTAGAGGTGCAAGTGTTTGTTTCGTTTTCAAATTATGATTTCGTTAAAAGTTTGAATGAATTGGTGTCTTCGGGTACGGTGTTACGACACTACTATAGTTTGAATGATCATTCTCCGGTTCTATGCGTTATGTTAAATCATAACTCCACAGAAATTGGATTTTGCCGGAAATCCATCTACGTGCGACGGTATGAATCTATAGTTCGAAATTTTATAATTTGTTAACGAAACGCACCGATGACATCTATTGAGTTTCAAACTTATGGATTAATTCCCTCTCTACAGGTTGATTTGATATGATTTGCTTGGGACGTGGATGATGGTAAAGAATGATGGAACGTGCTATGGGGAAGCCGGTGATTTAACGTTTTAAATTTGATTATGAAATGTTTACGTTATTTTAAATAGATTTCTATGAAATGTCATATTTGAGACTATTCTAATCACATTTCTTTATGAATAAGTTGTGTTTAAAGGTAGGTAAGTTTCATAAAATTTGCTTACAATTCACTGTTTACAAAAAAACCAAGTGTTGGCAATTTAATGTTGCTGTTTCATTATAATTTCAGATTCTACATTGACTTTAAAAATTCATAACTTAATTGTTACTTGGAATTTTTCAACAAAACGAGTGGTATTTGATATCTTCATATGTTAGCTACTGAATAAATTTGGAATCATGTCAATCCGATGTCGGTAGAATTTTAAATGTCACTTAGAGTAAACTGCGCCGGGTAATGTTGCTGTTTTCCAGCTTCTGCCCTTGGATTTGAAAATTCAGAACTCGATCGTCACTTGAAATTTTTGGGTAAACCCAATGGAGTTTGACAGTCTCATGGGTTAGCTACTGCATAAAGTTAAAATCATGTTTATTTGATGTGTGTAGAATTTTATATATCACTTTAAGTAAATCGCGCTGGGTTACCTTCCAAACTGTGTCGTTGCGAGGTTTTGAAAAAATATTTTTATACCTCATATGTTGCTGACGGAAGTTGATTTTTGGATATGTCATAATATAAAGAGTTTCCTACTTTACTATAAAATTTTATGAAATTTCGGAGTCGGTAGCTATGCAAACAAATTTATTTTTGACTACTACTATGGAGATAGAAAGCCAAAACAACAACATTCATTTTTATTTTCTACTTAGAACTTCACGTCAATAAAAGGATCATGCATGGGGAATCATTATAAAACATTTTTTTTATTTGGTTCTAGTATTGAAATGATGTTGTTTAGAATTAAATAAGTCTTGAATTAAATTCTTAAATTAAATTTTATACTTTCCGCTAAAGGTATCGTAAATTATTAAGTTTACGACTAAAGTTAAGCTAGTCTTGTAATGTTTCGACCCATGCCGGTCGGGGCGCTATATTTACATTCTCCCAAGGCTAGTAGACCCAATATTATGTTTAGTGTGAGTTTATGTGCTAGATTTCAATCAAATTCTAAAGAATCCCATCTTAGCATCGTAAAATGGATTTTTGGATATCTTAGTTGCACTAGAACCTTAGGGCTTTGGTACCCAAATGGCACTCATATTGATCTTCTTAGCTATTCGGATGCCGATTTGGCTAGTTGCACAATTGATCATAAAAGCACTAGCAAAACTTGTCATTTTCTATGCTATTCACTTATGTCGTGCTTTAGTAAGAAACAAAATTCCGTAGCATTATCAACCCCTGACGGCGAATACATCTTAGCCACTAGTTGTTGTGCCCAAGTGCTATGGATGAAGCACACTCTTAGTGATTATCACCTGTCATTTGACCATAAACCCATCATGTATGAGAACACTAGTACCATAAGTTTGCCTAAAAATGAGAACACCAGTACCATAAGTTTGTTTAAAAATCCTATCTTGTACTCTCGAACGAAATACATTGAAATTTGACATCATTTCCTAAGAGATCACGCACAAAAGGGAGATATCATGTTAGAATTTTTGAACATGGAAAATCAATTGGCCGATATCTTCACTAAATCTCTTGCACTTGATCGATTCTCACATATTTTAAGTGGTTTAGGGATTATTGATGAATTTGAAGTACTTAACTAAGTTAAATCCATACTATGTGTTCATAAATGTTTGATTTGACATTGCTTATTGTATATTTGATTTAGTATGGGGAAAAAAAAAGGAACTCGACGAGTCAAACAGATTGTCCTGGCACCCAGTCTGGTTTGACAGAAAATTGGAGGTGAAATTCGTTCTACCAATCCGGACGTCCGGTTCAACGCGATTTCAGTTCGTTAAATTGCGTAACTGACATTGTCTTTTCCAATTTCTTTCATTTTTCTCACTTTTCTCTCCCTACATCTCATCTCCATTCTTCATTCTTCCCACACAAATCATCAATTACACCTCAAAATCGAAAAATCATTATCTCTACACTTCAAATTCCTTCAAAACTCAAACTTTGATCCACTACATTCCAAAATCTCCCAAACTTTTTGAAACCCTAGCTTTTATTCCTCCACCTTCTTCAATTCTTTCCTACCTCATAAATTTTCAATTCTTTCCTACCTCATAAATTTTCTACAATGTCGGGTCCAAAAGAGCGAGTGAAAGACTCAAGTGAACCGTGAGACGGTCTCTACCATCTCATTCGACGAAGAATTCGACATGGAACCCAAGATGCCGACCACCCCTTTTGAAAAAATCCCCAATTTTAATGGTAAGAATGTTGACTTTGCTAATTTTACTATTGAAGTACCCGCATTTCATATAGAAAGTATTTTGAAAACATGGGGTGGGTGTCTATTGCTACTTTAGAACAACATACATATCCACGTCTTATGAAAGAATTTTATAAAAACATAATTATTACTCCTCGTTTGGATGAGATTTCCTGTTTATTTAAAAATGTTCGTATCACCATCAACAGAACTCTCATTTGTGATATTCTTGAGCTTGAGACGTCTGATATTCAAATTTTTCTTCATAAAATTCATCTCAATTTAGAAGGGTATGACCCTTCTGAGGCATGTCGTTGAGTAACTGGGAAGAATATTGAAAACATCACAAAACTTAGTGCAAACCAATTAACCCTTCCACGTAAAGTTTTACAAAATATCATTGCACATGTTATTCTTCCTCAAAAAGGTCATCGAGATGAGGTAAACTATTTTGATCTTTTTTATTCTTAATTCATTTCTTGTCGGGCGGAAACTAGATTTTCCAATTATTGTATTAGGTCTCATGAATGTTGTTCATTCCACGTGGCATGTTAAAGCTTTACCTTATGGAATGCTTCTTACGAAATTTTTTTTAAACATTTTGATATTTCGCTAAATGATGAGACTTTGTTAAACTTCACCCTGTCGATAACATCAATATCCTAACCATCAATATTCGAACCTATCTCGGGTCCATCGACTCTACCGTTCAAGGGTGATTAGGATGATGATACTGATGATATACCACAAGTTCTGAACCATCCTCATGATGCTCCAGCCTCTAGTGTTCCTCGTTCTTCGAGCGGAGGCTTTAGATTTTTATAACTTGACTACAACAATCTTCGCAACAACCGCATCGATTCCCTTACATCATCAGTCGATGGCCTTGGTGGAATGCTTTGGCAGTTGCAAGTTTAGCAGGCTGCCATACAAGCTCAAGAAGATGCCATTCAAGCACAACATGCGACAATGCAGGCTTAGCAGAATGCCTTCTAATCTCACTTCTATGCCCATTTTCCTCCACCGCCTCCTCTAGAGCCATAGTCATCACTTTATATTTTTATAACTTGACTACACTTGTGCTTTGTCTAGCCTATTTTCCTTATGTCGTTGGTTTTGGATATTATTTTGGTTTTCTTAGTATTACTTATCTTGAAAAGTAAAGTGAAAATATCCTTCAAAAGCCTACACCTTTTAAAATAACCATGAAAAGAAAAATCCGGAAAATTTTTCCCGGGCGGACGTCCGATTCATCTAACGGTCAAATTTTTAACCATTCTATTTTTTTACACACAACGGCTAGTTTAGTCGTCCGGTTGGGCCATCCGGTTGGTCAAAAATTTTGGCGTTTTAAGTGCTATACTTACCACTTCACTCTACATTCAAACAACACTTGTAAGAGTATTTATGCGAAATATTTTTGAACAAAACTATATTGATTTATCTTTATCAAATCATTTACTTTGAAATTTTTTTTATTGAATTAACTTTTGAAAATCATTCAACTCATCAAATTTTTTTCCTCACCTAACACTTGAGCTCCATTCATTGCTATATATTAAAATGCTAGCATATTTCTCTCTTAGTACTTAATTTAATCATATTATTTATTAGGAGAGAAGTTTCAAATTATAAAATCAACATCCATTTAAATTTTTGGGTTGTGTTGAGGTCCCATAAAGCTCAACATTGTATAAGGATTGGTGCTCATTGTTTGTAATTCATCGAAAGCATTATAAAGGGTTGGATTGCAACACAAGTCAATCATATTTTCAAGTAAGAATTAAAAATAGCAAACTACAAATTCTTTCATTGGTGTCCAAGCTTTAAGGCCATATTTCATGTTTAAATATGTCATTATATGATTCAATTAGTTGTGAATCTTGTGCGAAACGTTATGTGATCATTAATGACATATTTGAAATTAACAAAATTTTGGAACTATGTTATGCTGTAGGGTTCACCTACAAATTTTCATCAATTTTTGTCATATCAGTTGGAAGAAAATTGAAACCTGTTTGATTTTACAAAAACTTTAAAAAATGAAATTGCTTTTTGTTCGTTGATTATCATGTAGTAAGATTGATATGGTTAGAAATTTATTTCAATAAGCTTTCTAAAGAACTCTAAATTTAGACATAAAGTTAAGTAGTTATGAGGTTTTGAAGTTTAGGTCGAATTTTGAAAATTTTGAAAAAAATATAGATGATGATGAATAGTGATTTCCCCCCTCCACACTATCTGCACGATGCGTTATTGTCCCGAACATAATATTACAAATGGAAATTTTAAAATCTGACCACACCATTGAACTCATGATGTCGAAATTAGTGTAATAAAGAATAGAAACACGATCAAATGCTCGGAAAGAGTGTGTGTGTATATTCAGAACTCTCAATGATGTAGCTCGAATCTACAAACACAATAATAACAACTCGAAACGGATTGCTCTTAAGAAAACAAACAACTTCTCTTATTTCATGAACAACCAAAAAACCCTACAATACATTTTAGAGTCTTAAATATGAAAAGAACAGATAACCTAATGGGCCAGTAGTCCCTTAATGGGTTGGGTTAAAAAGCTAAATAAATAAATGTTGAAAATAATGAACTAAGAAACACTAAGTGCCGTTTTGACTTAACAAACGAATTCAAACATCTAAAATCAATCATACATCATGGCAAAGCCATGAGTTTGATGGGAATCATCGCGAGCTTTTCGGAATGGGGTTATGGGCCCAAAACGGACAATGTATACAAAAGTTAAGTCATTTTCTTCGAACACCGACCATCCAAGCGTTCCAAATATGCAAGTGCCTATTCCTCCACACTAACCTCATCATTCTCCTAGGGATCAATGGGATTCTCCCTCGAATCAGAACTGGTAGCACTGTTTTCTATGTTATCGCCATGGTATGACAAAAGATGCTTCACATTAAACACATCAGAAGTCTGGATATGAGAGGAAAGTCGAAGGCGATAGGCGTTGGAATTAATTTTCTCTATAATTTCCACTGGACCAATGGTACGAGGCGATAACTTCAAATATTCATGAGAAGGCACTCGATCCTTAGTCAGCACCGACCAAACATAATCCCCAACGTCAAATTCAATAGAACATCGATGCCGGTCAGCCGCCTCTTTATACTGACGGTTAGACTCCAACAGATTAGCTCGAGTCTCCTCGTGAACCTACTGCAAAATACGAACAAAGTCAACAGCCATCCCATACAACCGAGTCTTAGAGGGCAGAGTTAATAAGTCAATAGGAGTGTAGGCCAGAATACTATACAAAACTTGAAACGGACTGAAACTGGTGCTCCTATTTCGGGCATATTATAAGCAAACTCTACCTGGCTAAGCCGCTGATCCCATGAACGAAGATTATCCCCAACGAAACATCGCAACAAATCACCCAAAGATCGATTCACTACCTCAGTCTACCCATCTGTTTGAGGGTGGTAAGTACTACTAAAATTGAGTGACTTGTTAACTGATTTCCATAAGCTCCGCCAAAAGTGACCAATGAACCTTGTATCTCTATCAGACACAATAGAAGTGGGCAAACCAGTGAAGACGATAAATCTCGCTGAAAAAGAGTTGGGAAACCTTGACGCATCAGTGGTACGCTTACAAGGTATGAAGTACACCATTTTTGAAAATCGATCCACGACCACAAAAATGGAGTCATTACCACGCTGTGTGTGCGGTAAACCCAGACAAAATCCATGCTAATATCAGTCCAGGAAGCTGAAGGCACTGGTAAGGGTTGATAAAAACTAGCCTTTATGGCTTTCCCTTTTCCCACATGACACACCCTGCACCGCGAGACAAACTTCTCCACTTTACGGCGGATAGTAGGCCAGAAAAATGAAGCACTAATGAGAGCCAAAGTGCGATCTCGCCCCACATGACCCTCACCGTGAAACTTCTCAATCAATTTCAAATGAAGGCTGCAATCTGGTATACACAACTGAACACCCCGAAGCCCATAACTCTCCTCTAACAGAAAGAGAGGATGAGGTCTCTGCAGTAATCTGTGAAAAATAGGGCCAAAATAAGAATCATCAGCATAAAGAGAGGCAAAAGTTTCAAACCCCGTAACTGCCACCTATAGACGTGCTAATAACCAATACCACGGACTAAGCACGTCTACTACATGACTAGAAGAACCAACCTGATGCTTAATGAAAAAGTTGAACTGCTGCAAGAAGGCAATCCACGATGCGATAATGTCGCCATGGCTTATGGCCTAAACAACGGTATAAAGTTCTGCATCATAAGTGCTATATCTCCCACGAGCCACTGCCAACTTCTGACTGAAATAAGCTACTGGTTTCCCTTCCTGACTAAGAACAGCTCTGATGCCCAATTTAGAGACATCGCAATGTAAGACGAAAGGCTTTGCAAAATCAGGCAATGCAAATATCGGGGCTGAGGTCAAGCGCTCCTTAATAACCACGAATGCCTTCTCAGCCTCTGGTGTCCACTGAAACTTACTTTCCTTCATGCAATCAGTAATAGGAAACATGATAGTGCTAAAGTGCTGAATAAATCACCGATAAAACGACGCCAAACCATGGAAACTCCACACATCAGAAACTGATTATGGCCATAGCCACTGTCGGATCGCATCAATCTTAGCTGAATTACCATCACCCCACTGGCTGACACAACGTACCCCAAAAATAGTGCACTATCGATATAAAAATCACATTTATTACGAGCTGCAAAGAACTCTTCCCTACGCAAAACAGTAAGGACTTCCCTTAAATGCTCACCATGAGATTCCTCTGACCCACATATATCATCGAAGTATACAACCACACACTTACCAATAAACGGCCGAAGGGCTTGGTTCATCACCCGCATGAACGTACTCGGTGCATTGGATTATCCGAAGGGCATAACCAACCACTCAAACAATCTCTCTCTTGTCTTAAATGCTATCTTCCACTCATCACTAGGACGGATTCTGATTTCATGGTAACCACTTTTCAAGTCCAATTTGGTAAACACTGTTGCTCCTACCAACTGGTCAAGTAAATCATCTAATTGAGGTATCGGGAAGCGATATCGAACTGTTATTTTGTTGATGGCTCTACTATCTATACACATCCATTAACTTCCATCTTTCTTTAGCACTAGAAGCGCAGGGACTACACACGGGCTGAGGCTTTCTTTGATATAACTCTTCTGCACCAACTCCTCTACCTGTCTCCTCAACTCCTCATGTTCTATCGGGCTCATTCGATAGTGCGGACGGTTAGGCATCGATGCACTAGGGATCAAATCAATCTAGTGTTGTATATCCCGTAAAGGAGGAAGACCCTATGGAAGTTCCTCGGGGAACACATCCTAAAATTCAGATACCAAGGCGGTAGCTTTGGGGTGAAGACCCGTCCCCGAGGCTGCCATAGGAACTGCCGACACTCCCGTTGCCTCAGTTCCCACTAGCAACAATATGATACCATTCGTCACATCTCCCACATGAACAGGATCTTCGACATAGGTTTGTGTTGCTTCTCCGATCAACAAGCTGGGCGTGACTGTCCTTAGGATGGATAGTCCCTCCTCAAATGACCAAACCACCACAACCAAAACACTGACTTCCATGTCCTCGTCCACCAGAAGGAGCCCAGCCACCTGGACTTGCGGCTGGAGGAGCTGCTGGCCGAATGTTCAGATCAACGCCCCGACCCCCAGAAGTGGAAGATTGGGACGGACCAGATGTGGGATTTGGGGCGAATGGTGGACCCCCACCTCTAGATGGACCACAAGAACTGCTTACTACAGAACGACGTATTTGCTGAGTTTCAGCCTGAAGTGCAAGTTGATGAGCTTCAGAAATAAACACTGACGAAAACATATTAAGATCCTGCAAATTCAACTGTAGCCAACCAATGTAGCGCGCCACCAACTAATCCTCTGACTCTCCCACATCATTATGCTTTATCAATTGGTAAAACTCTGTAGAGTAAGCATCTACTGAGCGGTTGCCCTGCCTTAAATTCTGTAACTGTTGATACAAGGTTCTGGTATAATTAAAAGGAAGAAACGCCGCCTTCAACTGTTTCTTATTGTAATGTCAACTAGTTAATTGTTGCGAGTGTTTGTCAACAAACTTATTCCTAAAATAAATGGCATCCATTTTTTTGGGATTATGTTCTTATGAAATATTATAATGTTCCCTAATATGTTGTTGTACACGATTGTAATATCCACATGGACGATTTTCGTCATTGAGGAATATGGATTTACTGATTTAAATATGTTGGAGATCCAAAACTATTTAATAAGTTGTTGCTTTCGAACTTGATGTTTGTGCCAAGTACGTTCTCAATTTTTCAAAAAGCGTAAGTTGGTCATCAATATTTGTTTTAATTGCACAAGAAATCCTGTAATTTATGGAAATTATTCAATTTGTTGTTAAATTGTGACATGAGCTGCATGTGTCAATTTTATGGGGTTAGGCCTTGCTTCCTAACTTGAATTGCTGCTTAAATTTATACAGAAATATAATATTTTTCATGCAAGATGTGAAAATTTAATAAATTATATTTTAAAAGACAAAATCTTTCAAAATTTTGAAAACGAAGAAACGCCGCCATTCTGCTTAACAAAGAACCCGATACTAAGTTCTTACGAATATATGGCACATGAAAAACGTTGTTAAGGATAAGTTCATTACCCAATGTCATCTTCAAAATGCCTTATCTTTCAACCTTTCAACTTGAAGAGTTTTCCATGAACAACTTCTCACCATTGGTTTGAGTGTATGGTGAGAACATTCCTTCGTCGACATAAATATGACAAGTAGCACCCGTAGCCACCTACCATTCTCTAGGATTTCCAACATTGTTACATTCTGAAATAATGATTGACAAGTTTATATCTGATATACCATCAGATATTATATCAAATTCGATGATATTCATTTAGGCTTACTTCTTAGGTTTGCAATAATCAATAGAGTGATGTTCTGTATTTCCACAATTTTAGAAATTGTTCTTGGACTTCTTTGCATTCTTTTTGGAGGATTCGACGAAATGCTTCCATCTCTTGTTCTTTGACTCCACTGCATTAGCCTTAGCTTATGATATATAACTCCCAACACGCTCGTTCGAATTTCAATTATCTTCTTCAATTCTCAACCGGACGACGAGTTCTTCAACATTTTTTTCTCTAAGGATTTTAATAGTTCCTTTGCAGACTTCATAGAACTATACACATTATACAATGTGTTGTCTAACTCATTCAGTGTGTAACTCTTACATAAGAAGTCTAAATGTTTCCAAACATCCAATACTATCAACAATGCCCTGTTATTTTTCCCTTCTTGCATGACGGGAGCATCTTCCTTCTAGAATTTTGCCAAATTTAGGGTTGTGAGATAGAACAACATTTTCTATTGACATCTCTAGAAATCAACCCCACTGAACTTCTCCAATTTATCTCCACACGAAACGAAATTTGTTCGAAAGGTGGCAGGGGCAGCCTCAACCGGAGGAATCGCAACTTTGGGAACCAAGTTACGTACTACTCCTTCTGAAGTTCTCATATTCGAAGAAGTATCAATATTATTAATTGTATTCATTTTTGTTTACACAAAACATAAGGAAAACAAACAAAAATCAAGATCCGAGAAGGAGTACAAGAAGTAGAATTTAAATCGAACGAAATTAGTTTAACCAAATGGAAATCAAATATAAAGCTACCACTCAAAGTTAAAAATTCAACTTAAGATTGTTGTTATAAAATGGATTTGAGTGATGACTTCAAAAATTAAACTTACCAACCTTTCCAAAATTGGATAGAGTAATGGCAAACACCACACATATGAAAAACGCCAACGAAATTGGACAAAGTAACACCAAGAAAGTGAAAGCAAAGTCTAGGCAAGAGTTGAACTCTTTCTCCTTAAATTGAATATGCCCCATAACGGTGCCTACAGATGATGAGAATCAACTCCCAAGATACCATAATTATTTTATTGTGCTTGTAGCACTCCAAAATACAAGAAATACGAACCAAAAAGTAGGTTTATGTTACTCCCTTTGAATGAAATGGAAAAAAATTTATGTAGAGTTGTAGCTAAGAAAAGATGGAATTTTATGTCATACTGTGATTGCATATCATTCGAATGGATTAATGAACGTCCCAATGGTCTTATTTATAAAGGAGAAGAGGTTATGAGTGAAGAGATACGCCTCAAAACTCAGCAATTTTTATTTGTTGTGGCTCGTGCATCGCTTGAGCATCAAAAACTAAGTGTCACGCATTTTCTATAACGTGAATTATACCACAAGTGTATGGTATCAAGTTTTGTAATATAGTATGAAAGTTAGGATGTCGAACCCATAGGGATTGTAATTTAATTTCTACCAAGTACTATAATTGTATAACTTCTATTTTATCTAGACAAATGAATGGTTGAATGTTTTCTTTTTAACTAATCAAAGGTAAAATGTTACGACAAGATTAGAGAATACAAATTATCAAATTGAGAAAGTCTAGGGAATAATTTCACCAACTTTCAATTATGATTCAATGACATCAAATTATTCCAATTAATTTTCCTATATTTAAAAGCAAGAATCCAATTGTATTTTTCTCCCCCTCTCGAGTGCCGGCTACAAATTAATCCTAGAATTCAATCTCAATATCTCTATTCCGAATTAAGCCCTATAATTTATCAAAGTCTTGATTTTTTTGTGGAATAAGCTTCATAGATTTTATACTTTTTCTCGAAACCCATAAAACCTACGTTGTGTCAATCTTATGATCATGCCTAAATTCCACTCTCTCGAGTGCCGAAATTGACTAGCATCTATTCATTCAATTATTGACCAGGTAATTGAAAGCATTATAATCATAACACAATTAAATATAAGTGGGAAATTCCAAAAGAAATAATTCATGTATTCGTCAAACCATAATCTCAAGTTGGCTACATCAAACCCTAGCTAAATTATCTAACTCATGAAATAGAACATGAAATCCATACAATTTATAATGGAAAACATAAAAGAAAAGTAAGAAAGAACTCTTTTGAAGTGCTAATCGAAGTCCCTTTTATGATTTTCACCCCTTCTTCACTTGATTTCTTCAATTCCTTCTTATTGTTGTCCTTGGAGATTCAATCTTTTTGTATCTTTCTCTCCTTCTTCCAACCTCTAAAATTAGGTCTTTATGGTGATATTTATAGTGTCCACAAATTACAAGACGGAATAGGGTTGGACCGGGCCGGAAATATTTTAAAATTTCCAATTTTCTTCTTTCTTGGGTCGCGGCGCCTAGGCGCCTGCGCCAGCAATTCTGCTGAAAATCAGAATAGTGGGCGCCTTGGTGCCTGATGCGGGTAAAAATGGCATCTGCACCTTCGTTCAGTATTTTTATCATAACTTTTTATTCCGATGTACGATTGAGGTGATTCAAGATGCGATGGAAAGCTAACTCATCGGGCTACAACTTTAATTAGACGGCATCCTCCAATTCGATTGTTTACCATGTCAAAAGTGAGTCTCAATATGAGACTAAAAATTCGGAGCAAAACTTTTTCGGTTGGAATTTGATGTGTGATCACTCTTTTTATCCTTTTCACATATTTCTCCATCCAATTGACCATTAAAAATCTCAAATCTTCATCATGAGGTTAGGTGCAACTTTTGAGTATTTGCACTTTAGTCCTCGAACTTTGGATCACTTACAAGTTAGCCCTTTCTTTAACTTTGTCAACTTTTGCTTATTTTTTTCAATCTTACCAACTTACATCACAACATCAAAACACACATAAAAACAATCTAAAACTCTCTCAAGGGTAACAAAATAACAAATTAAATG
Organism: Fraxinus americana; assembly: GCA_035079005.1. Classification (NCBI taxonomy): domain Eukaryota; kingdom Viridiplantae; phylum Streptophyta; class Magnoliopsida; order Lamiales; family Oleaceae; genus Fraxinus; species Fraxinus americana. The sequence continues at coordinate 12,644,206 of CM068725.1, read as the reverse complement.
GTATGAATATCGTGAGTGTGGAGCACTCATCACTAAGAACCTGTCGCATGTCAATCGCCTGTCGCATGAACGATAGCCTCACAGCTCAAGCGCTAGGCGAGCGGCAGAGTTAGATAATTCTCAACTAGTTTTCCTCTCTTTCCTTTCCATCTTTGGACCGCAATTTCTCATTTTTCCGGAATTGGTTTTGATATTCCAAATATACCACAACGATATACTCGACGAGTAGAACAAATTAGTCTATTTATTTCTATAATTTGACTAAGGATGAAGTCCGAATGTTTAGCCGAAGTTAACATGAAAGTCAAAATTTTATAGTTTTATACTTAACCGATTCCAACATAATATAGGCTAACATTGAAATGCATTTCCTCCTCTTCTATATCATACTTCTATTCTGGTTTGTTTACATTTTAACTAAGCATGTGCTTACTCATTAGGTGATTTATTGTGATAATTAGTGGATTTTAAATTGAAATTTTATATAGTTCTTGTTTTCTTCTTTTTATGCAAAAAGTTGAATATGAACTCAATTGGTAATTATGAATCACACCCCTCATTTACAAAATTAATTGTTAAATGTTATAGTTGTTTATAGAATTAAATGTACTTAAAATTACAAGACACAAATGAAAACGTTTTAGATTTGTCTAGGATTTGTGTGTGTCAATGTATACATATGGAAACTTAATGTGTGTTTAAAACAAGATGTTAAAGGGAGCTTGGTGTAAATATGGTAACTGATAGCCCAGGAATAACTAATTAAGAGGGGGTGAATTGGGTTTTAAAACTTTTTTAGAAGAATTAATCTAAATTCAAGCATGTAAAGACTAAATAGATTAATTCAAATAGTAAGCACAAATATAAAAGCGATAAGTAAAAGGGAGTGAGGATGTAAACGATATATTTGTGGAGGTTTGATCCAAAACAATGATCTACGTCCCCCGTTACCAAGCTCTCTGGCATGAGCAAGGCATTTTCACTATGTTGATTGACTTATGGTGCAATACAACCCTTTACAACTCTCCCGGCGACTTACAAAAAAGAAGCACCGATCTTTATATAATGTTGAGCTTTACGGGACCTCAACACGACCCACACTATTGAGCTTTATGGGACCTTAATATGACCCACATGGTGACTTACAACAAGGAGCATCGATCCTTATACAATGTTGATCTTTAAGGGATTTCAACAATTTATCAAAGTGATTTTACTTCGAAAGTCCTCTCTTGATAAATAATACAAACAAATTAAGTATTAAGAGAGGCTAACACTTCAATGAATAGTAATAAATAATAGCTCAAGTGTTAGATGAAAAACTTTGATGAATATAACAGTCAAAAATTAGATTCAATCAATCAAAGTGTTTCAATGAGAAGATGAAGAAATAAATACAATATAGGTTCAAAAATCATCTCAAGAAATATCTCTCTTTTAATGGATAATTGTAATGAATTAAATACTAAGAGAGAAATGAGAAACTTTGATGAATATGATGATTTTACAAGTTTAGTTCAATCAATCAAAGTTTCAATATGAAGAAGAAGAAAAGTTTATGCAATGTAAGTGTGAAAATCTTCTTTAAAAATATCTCTTTCAAAATTGATATAGATAAATTAAGCACAAAGAGAAATGAAAAAGTTTGATAAGAGAAATGATTCAAGAAGTTTGATCAAATAATCAAAATTTTTGCTATGAAGAAATAAATGAAATGAATGTAAAAATGTAAGCTCAAAGGAATATCAATTGAATGCTCTAAAAGTTCTTGTAATAAATGAGAAGTGAGTTGGTATTTATAGAGATGGAAAATGCCAAAGTTTCTGTCAAACCGGTCGACCGCCACTTTCCGGATGACCAAAATGATCGTTTGTACAAGAAGAATCAGAGGTTAGAACGGTAAAAAATCTAACCGTTGGAGACATCTGGTTGACCGATGGTTATTTTTTTTTTTTTAAGATATGATATAAGTTCAAGTACACTTTGAAATATCAATCTCACTTTTGATCATATGCAAGTGATATGAAAATAACTCTTTGTGTACAAAATAATTTTTGAGCTATTGTCATTTATTACTAAAGATCAAAGCGTTTATACCTTTACATGTGATCTTGAAAGCATAGTTTTTGATCTAGCTTCGAAGTTTCTTTCATGTTTGACTCTTAAACTCTTGATCTTGTTCTTCTTCATGAGCCCAATTTGATAGTCTTGATTTTGATCCTTTAAGCTCTCATATCGAATGATTTGACTTGAATGCTTAACTTTCACTTTCATCTTCATTTCAAGTCCGATTTATGATGTGTTGATTTTGACAATGCTTGATTGATTTTAACATTGAACTATCATCACTCAAAATCAATTGTTAGAAATAATATTAATCTTGTTTGTTATGATCAAAACATTAAGGATGAAATCAACCATAGGTCAGCAATCTCCCCTTTTTTTGATTGTGACAAACAATATGATTTGTGAGGTAAGATTGAACAATTGATATCATATAATTCACGTTCCCCCTATCTTTTTCAAATCAATAATCATATATTCAAAGCATGTTATATTTTAAATCAAAGCATGCATAATCATCTCACTTCATTTTCCCCTTTTGGCATTAGCAAAAAGGTATAGCATTTAAGATCAAAAGATGAGCATAAGAAACAATAAAAGATTCCCCCTTTTTAATGCTTTTCAAATTTATCTTACTCAATTTCTCCCTTTATCATAAGCAAAATGATAGCACATATGAGAGGAAGATTATTGTTTGTAAGATCAAAACTTCAAATCAACCATAAAAAATAATAATATATCCCCCCTCAATTAAGCACAAGATACAAGTTTGAATAAGAGGATAATCATCACATTTATAGTAAAATAATAATCAAAGCATGAGTGATGAAATGACAAAAGCATAATAATTTGGGTAAAATTTATATAAGTTCCAACCAATTATGCACATAAAATCATACGAGAACATTTAGTATGAATTCAATTTAGCGACCTTCATCAATAATTCCTAAACTACTTTGAATAAATGAAAATTTATGAAGTGTTAGAGGTTTAGTGAGAATATCGGCCAATTTTGGGTGCTTTTAGAATACCATAGACGCAATGTCTTAATGCCATTAAGATATCTAAAATTCGTTATATAGTACTAAAGTGTGATTCTTGAGTTGTGTTGAAATATAGCACATAATCACACACTAAACATAATATCGAGTTTACTTGTGATTAAGTAAAGAAGAGATCCGATCATACCTCGATATTTTGTAATATTTGGAAGTACCTTGATCATCTTTTTTTATTGATGAGCATATTGGAGCGTTCATTGATTTCAACTCTTCCATTTCAAACTTATGGAGCATGTTCATGATGTTCTTTGTTTGACTTCATTGGTTAGGAAGAGATTGGCCACTTTATACTTCAGAAGATTTCTTTATTTACTTGCAAAATTCGGCCCAAAAGTATAGTGGTAAACTATTTTTAATTAGTATAATTCGAGCCATTCTTTTGCAATGTGCGATTCTTCTTTTTACTACATCATTTTATTGAGGAGTTCTAGGAGTCGAGAAATTATGTTCACAATCATAAGTTTTACACAAATCATTAAAAGCAATATTATCAAATTCTCCACCATAATCACTCCTAATGGTAGTAGTGGTGTATCCTTTTTATTGTGAACTTTTTTACAAAAATGTTCAAATGCATTCAATACTTCATTTTTAGGTTCAAAAATAGGACACAAATAAATCTAGAAAAGTCATCAATAATGACGAAAGCATAATGTTTATCATTTAAGCTTGTGATACTAGATGATCCAAAAATATTCATGTGGAGAAGTCAAAAAGATTTTGTATTTGAAGAATATTACTTTAATTTGAAAGAACTCTTTACTTGTTTTCCATGCATCACAAATTTTGTCTTTCTCAAATTTCAAACTTGACAAATCTTTAACAAAATAAGTTTTGGAAATTTTGAAAGTAGGTCCATGCTAATATGATATAATCTTCTATCTAATAACCAAGTATCATATTTTAAACTCGATAAACATTTCTCTCCGCATTCAAATTTAGTGTTAATGACATAAACATTCTTACTTCAGCTTCCAATAAACATCACCTCTTTTGATGTAATATCCTTAATAATTCACTTGAAAGAATCAAATTTGATATTATAACATTCATCACACAATTGATTAAAACTATGTAGATTACGTCTACAGCTATCTACTAAAAAGACATTTTTAATAAAGGAAGATGAATGATTATCAATAATTTCAATGCCAATGATTTTTCTTTTCGCATTATCTCAAAAAGTATCATGACCGCCATCTTTTATTTTGAAGCTTGACAATAAAACTTGATTTCCAGTCACGTGCTTTGAGTATCCATTATCCAAGGTCCATTTGCTCTCTATTTTCATAGGTACCTACAAAAATAATTCAATTTTTGGTCTTTGGTACTCATACATCCTTGAGTCCTCGATAGTTAGTGTTAGTGGATTTTTGAATCCACTTATAATTGTCTTCAAAATGTAATTTCTTTTTTATAGAACAATAAAAAGCTACATGTCCATTTTTATTGCAAAAAATTACATGTGACATTTGAAATAGGAGAAGTGGAAGCTTTAATAAAGAAATTTCTAAGAGACTTTTGTTTCAAAAATGGTTTATATTTAATTCCTCCTTTATCAAAAACGCATTTCTGCTCACCAAGCATTAAATCAATTTTTTGCTTGCCTTGAGTAAATTTGTGAATAATTTGAGTCAAATCTAAAATCATTTCTTCACTATGCCAAAAAACATCATTTCCAACATTAAAAAGATGACATTTGTTGATAAATGTTGCTAAAAAGGTCTTTTGGCAACATTTTAGTAAGTAAATGTTGCCATTGATTAATATAAATAAGTTTTGGCAACGTTTTTTAGAGGAACGTTGCGAAAAGGACCTTTTGCAACATTTATGGAGTGTTGCGGAAGGTGGGACCTTTCGCAATGATTGTTAAATGTTGCGAAAGGTCCCACTTTTCGCAACGTTTAATAAACGTTGCGAAAGGACCCTTTCGCAACGTTAGGGTCCGCAACGTTTATTAAACGTTGCGAAAAGTGAGACCTCGCAACGTTTAGTAAACGTTGCCAAAAGTTTCAACGCTTATTTAGAAAAGTTTCAACCCTTATTCACTCCTCCCTTGTTAACCCAAACCTACCCTTGCCAAAATGCCGCCTTGCCAAAACCTACCCTTGCCAAAACGCCGGACAACCCATCTCCGGCCACCCTCTTGACCGGAACTCAACGCCGGTCGAAAGCCCACCTCAAGACGACCCCAAACATACCAACAACTCATCCTAAACAACTTCCCAACAGATCGAATTTACCCCTAAAGAACAGACTGCCGCGAAGATCGCGATAACGCATTACTCTACTGCAATTTCCAACAAGGTTCCGGCGAACCATGGTGGCACACCACCTGGGTTGGGTGCGCCCTCATCTGGCGCACCTAGCCCAATATTGGGTCTTCACCATTTTGGCCCAAAATAAGGACATGATCGGGGAGATTGAGAATCGTTCCGCTCATTTATTCGCCGTAAGTTTTCTGTTTATTTTTTCGTCATTGATTTTGAGTTTGTTGTTCATACCACAGCCCATTTAATTGACCGTCCTAGTGTCTTTTGCTGCAAAGGGATACAAAGTATTACAAATTCCAATCGACTATATGGTTGATACCGGATTTGTAAGTCAGGTAAATGCATATGTCTAACACAATTCATAATTAGATTGGTGGAGACGAATAATCAAGAGTAGCGTGTGTAATATGTATTAAGTGTATCTTTTAATAATATTCATTGTTGGGGGCGTTCTTTTAACGATCCCGAAAGGGAAACAAGTATGAAAGTGACATTGAATTTGTACATCTGCCATGATGTTGAGCTTTTTTCAGCATTCTTTTGGTCTGAAATTGTATGTATTTGCAGTAGTAATTGAGGCTTCTATTCCAGATCAAGTTGGCATCTGTGAAATTGGCCATGAAGTATATGAAGAGAGTGTCTACAGAGCTCGAATTTGTTGGTGGTGTTCTTGAAGAAGAAGATCTTATAATTCAAGGCGTTAAGTTTGCATTCCGAGTACATCAGGTAAAGTTTATAACTGCATATATACCAAAATTGCCCACTTATTTCGCTTTCTCGTTTTGAATTGAGTTATTGGATTTTAGAGGTGAATCTGAGATGCTTTTGAAATTGATTTATGAAATTTGGAGCTTTATTCGTCTTAGATATGATTGAATTTGTATGATTTGGTTTCTCGTTTTTGAAATGAGTTATGTTAGAGGTGAGTTTGAGTTTGCTTTTATGGCAGCCTGATAAGTGTAGGGTCTTGATCACTAAGGCATTACAAAGTGTCTGCCATCAGATTTGGACATCTATTTCTCTAGATGGATGGCTTCCATGATATTTGAAGTAATTTCAAACAGATCTTTTATAGTTATTGCAGTTGGGGAAGAAAGTGAACTTCTAGTTGGAATTAATAACGAGGGTAATGACTTCTTATTTGCTTTACTTATAGAAAAAAAAAATTAAATGTTGCTTGGATGTGACATATGTTATTTTATAACTAGGTGTTTATTGCAAGCACAGAAGGATCTGCTTGGGAGATTTAAGCAACTCCAAATCAGAATTCATTGTGGGGTGCTGCCATAGCTGATGAGAAAATGGTTGCCAACACCGGATCAGTTGGTAGCTGGGGAACAAGTAGAGATGATACGAGTGGAAGCAAGGAAGGTTGGAACAAAACTGGAGCTTCATCAGAGAATGAGACATGTGGTTTATTGGTCTGCATGGAGTGCCAGAGAAGTAGCCATAGAAGATAATTTAAACATTTTATTTCATTTTGAAACTTCTTTCTATTTAGGTGGTGTTGTATCACATTGTAACGTTAAAGTGTGTGGATTCAAAAATTTATAATGAAATTATCAATTTTTATGCAATTTCAAAATTTGTCCACAAAGATTCATTTTCAATTTTGCTATTAAAAAAAAAAGGCAGCGTTTTTTAAACGTTGCAAAAGACCTCTTTTGCAGCTTTTAAAAAACATTGCAAAAGAGGTCTTTTGCAATGTTTAAAAAACGCTGGAAAAGACTTTTTTGCAACGTTTTTTAAACGTTGTCGTATCTCTTCCCTCTTTGGCAACACTGAACTTTGCAACACATGCTGAAACGTTGCTAAAGGCCTTTTGCAGCATTTTTTGGCCGCTGCAAGAGGCCTTTTTTGGCGTAGTGCTTGTAAATAAGAAGTCTCCTTGATTAAAGAATCATAATCGACTTTTCCTTTTTCAAAATCATTTTGAATTTTTAAAAGTTGTTTTACCTCAATTTTCAATAAAGAATTTTTCTTTTTGATGATCGAATGATTTAAAGCAAGTTTTTCAAAATTTTCAAGAATTTCATCATAAGAGGTAGATAATTCATCATAAGAACAATTTTCATTTGAATTTACCTCATCATCAATAGCCATGAAGCACATGTTGGCAATTTCCTCTTGACTTCCATCTTCTTCATGATCATCATGATCATCATCACTCTCATTCCATATTGATTGAAGGGCTTTCTTTTCGATGAATCTATTCTTATTTTCGCCCTTTCTTTCTTTCTTTTAGAATCGATGATTTTTGTGAAAACCTTTCCACTTCTTAACAAGAAGAACTAGATCATCAAGTTTTTCATCATTCATATTTTCGCTTGAAGTGTCTTCATCAACTACGGATTTAAAAACAATTTGGCGCATTTTCTCTTCTTTACTTTTCATTATTTTCTCCTTTGTCTCGGTGCGATTTAGCTCATATGTCATCAATGTTCCATAGAGCTCTTCCAATGGATATGTGTTTATATCTTTGGTGTTTTCTATCAATATTCTCAATGGGCTCCATTCTTCCGAGAGTGATCTAAGCATTTTACTTACAAGCTCACCATTAGTAAATTTACAATCAAAGCCTTTGAGGCCATTAACAATATCGGTGAAGCGAGTAATTATGTCAACAATAGGTTCATTCTCTTTCACGAAGAAATTTTCAAAATATTTAACTAAGAGATTTATCTTAAGGTCCGTTTGATTGCAAATGTGGAAAATGGGTGGAAAGAAAATGTTTTATAGGGAATTGATTTGCCTAAAAATTATTTTAGTGGGAATTGTAATTAATTGTGTTTGATTGGTATAATTTTCCATCGAAAATATTGAAAGTTTGGTGTCCGTTTGGCTTTCTTTTTTCTGAAAATTATCCATTAAAGTGATAAATTTTTCTACCATTGGGTCTAGAATTTGTTCCAATTGGCAAAAAAAAAGAAAAATTGTCAATAAAAGTGATAATTTTCTTTTACCGTTGTATCTAGACTTTTTTTCCAATTGCAAAAAAAAAAAAAAAAAAAGAAAAGAAAATTCTTTCCCACCAAAACATCAAGAATTTATTTTCCTCAAAAAGGTGGAAAAGAAATATCCGGGAAAATTTTGCCTATCAAACACTACAAAAGTTGGAAAATGGAAAATCCATGGAAAATAAGGCGAATCAAACGGAGCCTTAGTTTCTTTCACTTTGCTAGTTCCAACATAAGTAATTTCTAAAGCATGCCAAATATCATAAATGGAATCACATGTACTAATACAATTAAATTCATCTATATCTAAAGCACAATATAGTAGATTTTTTGCTGTAACATTTAAAGACAATTTTCTTTTATCCTCTTCGTTATATTCCTCTTTAGGTTTAGAAATTATTTGATCAGGTTTACCATCCTCTTTAATAACCTTTGTAGGCAGATATGGACCAAATTCAATAACTCCCCAAATATTATAATCTATTGATTGAATAAATATCGTCATCCTAGTCTTCCAATAGTTATAATGAGTACCATCAAATAAAGGAGGATGATTTGTAGAATACCCCTCAAGATTTTGAAAAATGTGGTTAGCCATTACTCAAGATTTTGGAATCTTTAAAATTGAGCACCTAACTCTGATACCAATTGATAGCCCAAGAATAACTAACCAAGAGGGGGGTAAATTGGTTGTTAAAACTTTTTTCGAAGAATTAATCTAAATTAAAGTAAGTAAAGACTAAATAGATTAATTCAAATAGTAAGCATAAATACAAAAGCGATAAGTAAAAGGGAGAGATGATGCAAAAGATATATTTGTGGAGGTTCGATCCAAAGTAATGATCTACGTCCCTCGTTACCAAGTTATCCAGCACGAGCAAGGCCTTTTCACTATGTTGATTGACTTATGGTGCAATCCAACCTTTTACAACGCTTTCAACGTTCTACAAACAAGGAGCATCGATCCTTATACAATGTTGAGCTTTATGGGACCTCAACACGACCCACAATATTGAGCTTTAAGGGACCTCAGTATGACTCACACGATGACTTACAACAAGGAGCACTGATCCTTATACAATGTTGATCTTTAAGGGATTTCAACACTTTATCAAAGTGATTTTACAATGAAATTCCTCTCTTGATAAATAATACAAACAAATCAAGTACTAAGAGAGGCTAACACTTCAATGAATAGTAATAAATGATAGCTCAAGTGTTCGATGAAAAACTTTGATGAATATAATAGTAAAAAATTAGATTCAATCAATCAAAGTGTTTAAATGAGAAGATGAAGAAATAAATACACATATGTTCAAAACTCTTCTCAAGAAATATCTCTCTTTTAATGGATAATTGTAATGAATTAAATACTAAGAGAGAAATGAGAAATTTTGATGAATATGATGATTTTACAAGTTTACTTCAATCAATCAAAGTTTCAATATGAAGAAGAAAAAGAAAAGTTTATGCAATGTAAGTGTAAAATCTTCTTTAAAAATATTTCTCTTTCAAAATTGATATAGATAAATTAAGCACAAAGAGAAATGGAAAACTTTGATAAGAGAAATGATTCAAGAAGTTTGATCCAATAAGCAAAGTTTTTGTTACGAAAAAATAAATGAAATGAATGTAAAAATGTAAGCTCAAAGGAATATCAATTGAATGCTCTAAAAGTTCCTGTAATAAATGAGAAGTGAGTTGGTATTTATAGAGATGAAAAAGGCCAAAGTTTCTGTCAAATCGGATGACTGGTCCTGTCGACCGCCACTTTTCGAAAGACCAAACCGTTTGTACACAAAAAATCAGAGGTCAGAGCGGTCAAAAATCTGACCGTTGAAGACGTCCGATCGACCGTAATTTTTTGCCCGTTGACCTCCGTCGTTCGACCGGCTGGTCAACCAATTGACCACCGGTCAATTTTTTTTTTTTTTAAAGATATGATCTAAGTTCAAGTAAACTTTGAAAGATCAATCTTACTTTTGATCATATGCAAGTGATATGAAAATAACTCTTCATGCACAAAATGATTTTTGAACTATTGTTATTCATTACTAAAGATCAAAGCGTCATACCTTTACATATGATTTCGAAAGCATAGTTTTTTATCTGGCTTCGAAGTTTCTTTCATGTTTGACTCTTAAACTCTTGATCTTGTTCTTCTTCGTGAGCCCGATTTGATAGTCTTGATTTTGATCCTTCAAGCTCTCATCTCGAATGATTTGATTTGAATGCTTAACTTTCACTTTGATCTTCATTTCGAGTCCGATTTATGATGTGTTGATTTTGGCAATGCTTGATTGATTTTAATATTAACTATTATCACTCAAAATCAATTGTTAGAAATAATATTAATCTTGTTTGTTATGATCAAAACATTAAGGATGAAATCAACCATAGGTCAACAGTAATGGGTTTGTTGCCAACCTATCATTTACGAAAATCTGGTCATATTTTTAAGAAAAAAAAGAGCATATGGTTCGCGTTCAAGTCCTACAAATCAAATAATGCTAAACAATTTATATGTTAGGGCCTTTTGATTGTTATTTTTTAGTCCAATATACAAAATATTATGCGTAATATATTATCCATTTTTTTTTCTGACAATAATTACATCTTTTGAAGCAACTAGCACATATATAATATTTTTCATATAAGCATTCTGCATTATTGCAGCTTCGTGCAACTGTAGTGCAATTTCTTAACATTATGTCAAATTCGCGAAATATATAACTTTTAGAGTTAATCTCTGTTTATGTATTTTGTTCCTAGAATTTTAGGTAACTAAACAGTTACCCTTGATTGTACACAACATCTAGATGAAATGAAATGTTTGCAAATTATTTAATATGAATTCTTAAATACAAGATAATAGGGAAACTTATTTGTATAAGATATTAAAAAGATTTCCAAAATTAGTCAAAAAATAGACGAACAATTGCTTTCCATGTGTCTCTTGATGTCACACATTTTCGTTCTTGAACACTACAGTTACATAAAATTATTCACTCTTGTCTTTCCAATTTAAGTATATACATTCTGTTAGGTTTTATTGTAATTGAAAAGTCTGTGAACAAAAAGAACTGAAATTAATATGATGTAAAAGTCAAGGAGTAAGTGGCAATTTGTATAAATTGAGTTGTATAGGTTATAGGGTTCGAGTATAAAAAGAGGAGAAAAATGGCGCCGCAATTTCCCTAGCCTATCGATGGCGTCTCTTCTTGAGCTGATGAAACAGAAACATCGTCGCTCGCCTGCCGCCTTGTCCTCTCTTGAGCGACATCATGTCGCTCGCCTGTCGTTAAGTCCTCGCTCGAGCGATAGTGTTATTCGAAAAGTTTTAATTCTCGTTTTTAAGGTTTTTATCCACCCATTCAACCCTAAACCTACAGTATAAATACCAGCATGCATTTGAATGATTTTCCAAGGTTGAACATTGAGAGAACACATATTGCTCCATATCTTCTTCATCAAATTCATCCATAGCCTTCAACCTTCGTAGTTTGATTTGTTCTTAGCGATGAAAACATCAAATCCACTTAATCCAAATACCAAATTGTTTACTTTCTAAACATCTGTCAGAGTTATGAAGATCAAGGAAAAGTGACTGGAGTTCCAGTTGTTGTTGGAGAACACAGAGTTCTTCGTTGATCCACAGGAGATAGACGAATTCATAAAACTGGGAGTTGGTGCATGAGCACTTAATCCAGGAGTGTTTTGAAAATTGCAGTCGAGAGTTGGTGCAGGACCTGCAATCTAGGAGGGCTATAGAAAATGTAGTTAGGATGTCAGAAAGTACTAGTAGTAGTCGTGTCTAACAGCCTCTAAGTTTAAATTTGTTTATATTGGATTTTTGACTGACAAAGTGCTAACAATTTTTACCTAGTTAAGATTTCTCTGTGATCGTTTTAGGTGTTATTTACTGTTTTCATATAACTGTGGATTGATTGATTAACCATCTAGAGATAATTAAAAATGTGTTGTTTCTATTTAATTATTAGTTTTTAATTCAGCGTAATCACCTATTCACCTCCCATCTAGGTGTAATATGGGTCGAACCTCGTAATTTCAATTGTATCAGAGCTACATTTCAATTTCTGACCCATTAATTAATCTAGATGAGTAAGTCACTATCCGTGCTTCTATTTTTTACGGAAGCAACTACGCATACTAGAAGGTTCAAATGAGAGCATTCCTTAAATACAAATGAGTGTATCTGGTTTAATGTTGTGAATGGTTGAGTTGTACCTAGTTCTACGATTAATAATGAAGTAATCTCCACTCCCATTACTAATTGGACAAGAATGAACTTAGATGAATGCAACTGAAATAGTAAAGGGCTTCATGCCCTATTTATGGCTGTGTCTGCAGAGAAGTTTAGGAGAGTATCGATGTGTGAAGCTGGGAAAGAAGTTTAGGATATTTTAGAAACAACACACAAGGAAACCAAAACCATTAAGATCTCTAAATTGCAGATGTTAACCTCTAGGTTTGAAGAAATTAGAATGAAGGACGATGAATTGTTGTATAAATTCTATGTGAAACTTAACAACATAGTAAACTCCAGCTTCAACCTATGTGAGAAAATCCCCGAGTCCAAAATAGTTTGAAAAGTCCTTAGATCCGTACTTGAGAGGTTTAGACCTAAGAATACAGCTATTGAAGAGAGTAAGGACTTAGATACTATTAAGATAGAGGAACTTGTAAGATCACTTCAAACCTATGAACTCACCATATCTCAACTGAAGAAGGTTAAATCCATAGCCATGAACACCATTATGGAAGAAGAGAGTGAGTCTACTAACGTTGAGACCCTTAGGGACGACGAAGTAGCTTATTTCGTTAAAAAAATTTCAGAACGCAATGAGGAATAAAAGAAAAACTCAAGGAAGGAAAAATGATGTCCCTAGTAGATTCCTGAAAGATAAGCATGATAAGAATAATCCTACGACTTCTAGTAAGAAATTTCAATCAGTTAGATGTCATGAATATCAGGGTTTTGGTCATTATAGGAATGAATGTCCTAACTTCAAGAAGAATTAGAATAAAGGAAATGGTAAAAGGTAAGGCATTAGCAGTTACTCTTACCGATGATAAATCAGATTCGAGTGTTCAGAGTAATACCTCTGGTGGTGAGGATGAACAAAACTTTATGATTTTCATGTCTATAGTTAAAATCATAAACCAACTTCTAAAATCTTGACAAACAAGCTAATAAAATTACTCCATATGGACTTAATGGGATCATCTAGGAGCAAGAGTCTTGGTGGTAAACGCTATATTTTGGTTGTGGTAGATCATTTCTCTCGATATACATGGATTGAGCTGTTGAAAGGAAAATCTGAGGTATTCAGTCTTGTCATATCATTGTCAAAATGCTTAGAAATGAGAAAGACTTCACCATAACAAGAATTATTAGTGATCATGGGAAAGTGTTTGAAAACTCTAATCTTGAGAACTTCGGTCTGGAGGAGGGAATCTAGCATGAGTTCTCCCTGATCACTCCACAACAAAATGGAGTAGTTGAGAGGAAAAATCATGCTCTTCAAGAAATGGCTAGAGCCATGCTTCATGGTAAGGGACTAGCTATGCATTTCTAGGGTGAAGCCATCAACACTGCGTGTCACATAGTGAACATGGTTTACCTTAGACCTAAAACTGATAAGATACCGTATGAGATCTGGAATGGTAAAAGGCCTACTGTCAAGTACTTTCGTGTGTTTGGTAGCAAGTGCTATATTCTAAGAAATAGATATAATTTGGGAACGTTTGACTCGAAGAGTGATGAGGGAATTTCCCTAGGATTCTCTAGAAATAGTTGAGTCTATCGAGTATACAATTCTTGTGCCCGAGTTGTGACGAGTCCATTAATGTCTTGATTGGGATATTACTTGTGCACATGAAATATCCCATCTTCTTCCTCTTCTATTTCATACATTCTTTCTGTAAGTGTTATGCCCTAAGTCCAATCAACTTTGGACATAAACACTTTGAATATATATATAATCAATGCATATGTATGGCAATATCTATTATTTAATTGAATTAATATTCTAATAAATTAAATAACCGAATCCGTAGATTCAAGTTTTGGTGACTTGTTAATCATAAGGAGTTGTGATTGTGAGATACAAATTACATATGACTGAATCTTAAATCGTTCGTGGTCGAAGTAATAACGAGATACGGATATTGTTATTACGGATAGACTATCGCGTGTGGCATTCTTACTTGTGAAGTAAGTAGCTGATCTCACAAGCTAAAGTGTGGTGACACTTGAGTGAACACGTTGATGTTTTGTTATAGAACAAAACATTGGAGACCCGCTGAGAGATTCCACATGGATAACTATCTAAGTGTTAGTGGTTAATCTCTAACGTTCGGTAGTGGAATTGGTCCTTTGACTTGAGGTCATCATAGTACCTTATATGAGGGCAGTCATACTTTGGTGGTGTTGGATGTTGCTCTGTCAAGGGTCGCTAATACAGCATCGTTCGGGTATGTCAAGAATCATATAAAAGTTGTGAATGATCAATAGAGGATTCGTCACTCTTAGATAGTAAGAGATTATGATCTACATTTTATCCAGTTAAGTTAATTATGAAATCCTTGGCCAAGGTGAACTCATAAGTCGGAAAAGAGTTTTCGACGTACATTGACTTAACAGTGGGATAAAAGATATGATCGATAATTGAGATTGACACATATCCATATCTCATAATTGATCGGATCACAGTGACGAAAGGATTATAGTTTCACGGTAAACGAACAAGTTTGGTTTTGTCATATTACGTGATATTCCCCGTCACATGTATTGCCCTGACACATTGCTAGATGTCAATCCGGGACAACGAAAGTGAATTAGTGATAAATTAAAAGGGGCGTTTTAATTTATCGATTTTAATTAGATCAAAATAATAATTCACGTCGTTCGGCATCGTGATCGGGAACCTAATGGGTCACACACAAAAAGAGAATCAGAAGAATGAGATTTACCAATTAATTAATTGACAAGTGTTGGATCAATTAATTAATTGGGTTGTTTAT
This sequence comes from Fraxinus americana, assembly GCA_035079005.1. NCBI lineage: Eukaryota > Viridiplantae > Streptophyta > Magnoliopsida > Lamiales > Oleaceae > Fraxinus > Fraxinus americana. Next base: position 12,628,804 of record CM068725.1, on the reverse strand, counting down.
TAATAGGCCCGAATTAATTAATTGGATTAATTAATTCATGGACCAGATTTAATTAATTTGATTAATTAAATATTGGTCCGGGTTAAATTTAACAGATGGGCCGAGTCCATTTGGACTTATATTAATAGGCTATTAGGGTTTGAAAACAATATGAGATTTTCATTATTCTTGCTAGCACAAGAAAAGAAACCCTAGCCACCATTCTTGTTCTCTGTGTGGATCACCATTGGAGGCTGGACAATTGGACAGTTTGGATTGCAGATCATGATCATTGGAGTTCAAAAAAAAGTAAAAGAGTTTGTAGAATTCATCAAAGGTATAATTCTAATCACAGTTTCTATCTAAACACATTGCAGATCCTCGTTTGGGAATTGAAAATTGTTTTATTTCCGCTGTGCATGATTAAGTAAATTCCCAACACTTTCTGGTTTGTTTCCATTTTTACTAAGCATGCAATTGTTAATTAGGCGGGGTTTATTGTGATATTGGGTGGGTTTTAAAACTAAATTTTATGTAGTTCTTATTTTCCTTCTTTTTCTTTTTTTTTGTGTGTGGTCAAAAAATTCAATATGAACTCAACTCATTTACACATTAAATTATTAAATTTGTAAGTTTTCTATAAAATTATATGTAAGTTAGAAGACAAAAATTAAAACTTCTTGATTCATGCAAGATTTGCGTGTGTCAATGTATATACATAGACACTTAGTATGTGTGTTTAAAACAAGAGGGAAAAGGGAAACTAGGTGTAAATATTGTAATTGTGATGAAGGTCAGAAAAAAAAAATTTAAGGTAGGCGTCATCACTTGAAATAAACATGCAAGAATTGTGATGCCACCTATAGATTGTGCCCGTCATTATCCTATTTTTATTTTTAAACTTTTTATTTGTTACGATTATGATTGGCATATTACTTGTTGATGTAGTTCGAAATACAAACCAAACAATAATAAGGTGAAAACGGATTGCTCTCTAAGAAACTCACGCCCTTTTTTTATTTCTTGAACAACCAAAAACCTACAAACGTTTGGGGAGCTTTAAATATGAAAGAAAACAGTTAACCTACTAGGCCAACAGTCCCTAAATAGGCTAGGCTACAAAGCAAAACAAATAAACTAAAATTAACGAACTACGAAACTTAAAATACGGTTTTGACTAGGAAGACGACGTCAAATGCCCAAAATCTATCATACGTCACGGCAAAGTAGTGAGTTCAATCCGAATCATCGCGAGCCTTCCAAAACCCCATTTCTATTGTGTCTGACAAAGACATGAGGTTCATCAGTCATTTTTGGTGAAGTTTATGGAAGTCAGTTAACACGTCACTTAATTTCAATAGTGCTTACCACCCTCAAACGGATGGACAGACGGAGGTAGTGAATCGTTCTTTGGGTGATTTGTTGCGATGCCTAGTTGGAGATAATCTCCGTTCTTGGGATCAGCGGCTTAGCCGACGGAGTTTGCTTATAATCATGCTCGAAACAGGAGTACCGGTTTCAGTCCGTTTCAAGTTGTTTATAGCATTCTGCCCCGCATTCCTGTTGATTTGTTGACTCTGTCCTCTAAGACTCGTTTACACGAGACAGTAGTTGACTTTGTTCGTAGTTTGCAGCAGGTTCATGAGGAGACTCGGGCTAATCTGCTGGAGTCCAACCGTCGTATAAAGAGGCGGCTGACCGGCATCGACATCCTGTTGAATTTGATGTTGGGGATTATGTTTGGGCGGTGTTGACCAAGGATCGAGTACCTTCCCATGAATATTCGAAGTTATCACCTCCTACCATTGGTCCTGTGGAAATTATAGAAAAGATTAATCCCAACGCCTATCGCCTTCGCCTTCCTTCTCATATCCTGACTTCTGATGTATTTAATGTGAAACATCTTTTACCCTACCATGGAGATAACATAGAGGACGGTACTACTAGTTCTGATTCGAGGACGAATCCCATTGACCCCAGGGAGAATGATGAGGCTAATGTGGAGGAACAGGCGATTGCATATTTGGAGCGCTTGGATTGTCGGCGCTCAAAAAAAGTGGCATAACTTTTGCATACGGTGTCCGTTTTGGGCCTATAACCCCATTTCGAAAAGCTCATGACAATTCGGATTGAACTCACTGCTTTGTTGTGATGTATGATGGATTTTGGGCATTTGACGTTGTCTTCCTAGTCAAAACAGCATTTTAAGTTTTGTAGTTCATTAATTTTAATGTTTATTTGTTTTGCTTTGTAGCCCAGCCCATTTAGGGACTGTTGGCCCAGTAGGTTAACTATTTTCTTTCATATTTAAAGCTCTCCAAACATTTGTAGGTTTTTGGTTGTTCAAGAAATAAGAAAAGGGCTTGAGTTTCTTAAAGAGCAATCCGTTTTCACCTTATTATTGTTTGGTTTGTATTTCGAACTACATCAATTGGTATCAGAGCATGGTTCGTGGAAGAGGACGTGCTGGTCGTGGTGGCCAGATTGATGAAATTACAGATCTGCGTAATCAGATCGACGCGTTGACAGTTCGGTTTGAATAGTTCATGACATGGGCGACGGAGGTCGTGTAGAACAAACCACATCCTGCCTCTTCACATCGTGAGCCCGCAAGTGACGGGGAAGTCGGGTATGATTCGGGTGAGAGGTCAGAAGAGGAGACATTATCAGCTGTACGTGGCGTTCGTGTACAATCCCTTCGTATGCGGGATACGTTTCAACGTTAGGAATCTAGAATCAAGATTGATATTCTTGAATATCATGGTGGGATAGAGGTGGATGAATTCCTTGATTGGCTAGCGGCTGTGGAGGAGATCTTGGATTACAAAGAGGTGCCTGACGATAAAAGGGTGCCATTGATGGCGATGCGTTTGCGCGGTCGCGCTGCTGCTTGGTGGAAGCAACTGAAGCAGAATCGGATCCGGTAGGGCAATTAAAAAACTCAGTCATGGGAAAAGATGAAAAAAAATTGAAAGCGGCGTTTCTTCCTTTCAATTAAACCAGGACCTTATATCAACGATTACAAAATTTAAGGCAGCACAACCGATCTATCGATGTTTATTCCACAGAATTTTATCAGCTAATAGCACGTAATGACGTGGGAGAATCAGAGGATCAGTTGGTGGCACGCTACATTGGTGGGTTGCGGTTGAATTTGCAGGATGTTCTTAATATGTTTTCGCCGTTGTCTGTTTCAGAGGCTCACCAGCGCGTACTCCAGGCTGAAAATTAGCATCCGTCGTTCTGCAGTAATTAATTTTGGTGGTCCATCTGGAGGTGGGGGTCGACCATTCGCCCCAAACCCCACATCTGGTTCGTCCCAATCCTCCATAACTGGCGGTCGGGGAGTTGATCGGAACATTCGGTCAGCGGCTTTCCCCGCTGTAAACCCGAGTGGTTGGGTTCCTTCTGGTGGACGAAGGCGTGGTATTCAATGTTTTGGTTGTGGTAGCTTTGGTCATTTGAGGAGGAAGTGCCCTTTGCAAGGACAACCACGTCCTGGTTTGTTGATAGGAGAGGCAGCACACACCTATTTCGAAAAACCTATCCATGTGGCAAATAGGGAAGAAAAGGTTGAAGTAGTGCATACAGGTGACACGGGTCCCATTTTGGTGGTGCGACGGGCGTGCTTTACGCCTAAGCGGTTGTCTGAGGATTTGCAGCGCAATAACATATTTATGTCTACATGTACCATTGAGGGCAAAGTGTGTAAGTTCATCATTGATTCGGGTAGCTACGAGAATGTGTTATCAGAAGTGGCTGTACAGAAATTGAAGTTGGGATTCGAACCCCATCCTGCTCCATATAGCCTGGCATGGTTGAGACGAGGTAATGAGATTCGTGTTACTAGACGCGTACTGGTTCTTTTTTCTATTGGCAGTGTGTATCGTGATAGTGTTTGGTGTGATGTGGTGCCTATGGATGCATGTCATCTTTTGTTAGGATGTCCATGGTATTTTGATAGGGATGTATGTCATGAGGGGCGTTGGAACGCGTATACGTTCACCTTTTCGGGTAAGAAAATTATACTACTACCCTCCAAGGATGCTCATTGTGTCTCTTCGGCAGGGGACAATAGTAATTTACTTTTCAAATCTTTGTTTGTTCGTGAGATGTTGGCGGAAGGTATTGTGTTGTTTCTGGTGGGAATTGAGGCGACGGGAGTTTCGGCAGTTCCTATGGCAACCGAGGGGGCGGGTCTTCACCCCAAAGCTGCCGCTTTAATATCTGAGTTTCATGATGTATTTCCAGAGGACCTTCCTCAGTGTCTTCCTCCTTTGTAGGATATACAACACCAAATTGATCTGATACCTGGTGCATCACTACCAAACCGCCCGCATTATCGAATGAGCCATGCCGAACATGAGGAGTTGAGGAGACAAGTAGAGGAGTTGGTGCAGAAGGGGTATATCAAAGAAAGCCTCAGCCCGCGTGCAGTCCTCGCGCTTCTAGTGCCAAAGAAAGATGGTAGTTATCAGATGTGTGTAGATAGCCGAGCCATCAACAAAATAACAGTTCGATATCGTTTTCCGATACCGCGGCTAGATGATTTACTGGACCAGTTGGTAAGAGCAACGGTATTTACCAAACTGGATTTGAAAAGCGGGTATCATCATATCAGAATTCGCCCTGGTGATGAGTGGAAGACAGCATTTAAGACACGAGAGGGATTATTTGAGTGGCTGGTTATGCCATTTGGTTTATCCAATGCACCAAGCACGTTCATGCGGGTGATGAACCAAGCCCTTCGCCCTTTTATTGGTAAGCGTGTGGTCGTATACTTCGATGACATATTGGTGTATAGTGGATCCGAGGAGTCTCATGGTGTGCACTTAAGGGATGTCCTTGCCGTTTTACGCAGGGAACACTTCTTCGCAGCCCATAAAAAGTGTGTTTTCTATACCGGCAGTGTGCTATTTTTGGGGTATGTTGTGTCAGCCAGTGGGGTGGTAGTGGATTCGGCTAAGATTGATGCGATTCGACAGTGGCCCCAACCTAAATCAGTTTCTGATGTGCGGAGTTTCCATGGTTTGGCGTCCTTTTATCGACGATTTATTCAACACTTTAGCACCATCATGTCTCCCATTACTGATTGCATGAAAGAGAACAAGTTTCAGTGAACTCCCAAGGCTGAGGAGGCGTTTGTGGTTATTAAGGAGCGCTTGACTTCAGCCCCGATACTTGTATTGCCTGATTTCGCAAAGCCTTTCGCCTTATATTGCAATGCTTCCAAATTGGGCATAGGGGCTGTTCTCAGTCAAGAAGGGAAACCAGTAGCTTATTTCAATCAGAAATTAGCTGGGGCTCATGGGCGATATAGCACTTATGAAGTAGAGCTTTATGTAGTTGTTCAGGCTATACGCCATGGTGGCATTATCTATTTCACCGGGAATTTATTTTATACAATGATCATGAGGCCCTCAAGCATTTGTCTAGTCAGGATTCGGTGTCTGCTGGTCATGCATCATGGATTGTCTTCTTGCAGCAGTTTAACTTTGTCATCAAACACCAGGCTGGTTCTTCTAATCGTGTGGCAGATGCACTCAGTCGGGAACATGGATTGTTAGCACGTCTACAAGTGGCAGTCACAGAGTTTGAAACTTTTGCCTCTTTTTATGCTAATGATTCATCTTTTGGCCCCATTTTTCATCGTTTAATCCATGGACCTCATCCTCTTTTTTTGTTAGAAGATGATTATATGTTTCGGGGTGTTCAGTTGTGTATACCGGATTGCAGCCTACGTTTGAAGTTGATCGAGGAGTTTCATGGTGAGGGTCATGTGGGCCGAGATCGTATGTTAGCTCTCATTAGTACCTCTTTTTATTGGCCTTCTATGCGCCGTGAAGTGAAAAAGTTTGTATCACGGTGCAGGGTGTGTCATGTGGCAAAAGGAAAGGCCACAAACACTGGGCTTTATCGTCCCTTACCAGTGCCTTCGCTCCGTGGACTGATATTAGCATGGATTTCATCTTGGGTTTACCGCGCACATAGTGTGGTCATAACTCCATTTTTGTGGTCGTGGATCGATTTTCCAAAATGGTACACTTCATACCTTGTAAGCGCACCAATGACGTTGTCAAGGTTTCCCAGCTGTTCTTCAGGGAGGTTTATCCTCTTTATGATTTGCCCACTTCTATTGTGTCTAACAGAGACACGAGGTTCATCAGTCATTTTTGGCGGAGTTTATGGAAGTCAGTTAACACGTCACTTAATTTCAGTAGTGCTTACCACCCTCAAACGGATGGACAGACGGAGGTAGTGAATCGTTCTTTGGGTGATTTGTTGCGATGCCTAGTTGGAGATAATCTTCGTTCTTGAGATCAGCAGCTTAGCCGGCGGAGTTTGCTTATAATCGTGCTCGAAACAGGAGTACCGGTTTCAGTCCGTTTCAAGTTGTTTATAGCATTCTGCCCCGCATTCCTGTTGATTTGTTGACTCTGTCCTCGAAGACTCGTTTACATGGGACAGCAGTTGACTTTGTTTCGTTTCCAATGATTTGAACGGCATGTGTCCGTCAATATAATATTGCATAATGTGATTACTTGTGCATGATGATTAGATCAGTAACATATTATTTTATGTGCCGTCACTATTTGAACAGTGTTACTCGGGTTGGCAATTATTATGTGCCAATCTTTAATGTTATGATTATGCGAAATATTAGTTACTATCCATGAAAATTATTAATGTATATCATTGTGCAAACTTTAATTCATAATGTATCACATTATTGCTCTTGAAGAAGCACAACATGCAAATATTGTCATTCTATTAGAATACATGTTCCTAATGAGTTAATATTTTTAAATAATAGTTTGATGTAGCTCCACATGTAGCAAAACATTATTAATATTTTAGATGAAGAACATGATATTACAATTTCAATTTACAAAATAATATTGACATATTTCTCTTTAAAAACAATAGTAAAATATCAATTTTCAAACAAATTGAAGATAATTATATTTTCTCGTGCTCTCAAAGTAGCACATGTTTCAAATAATATATCATGTGTAATTTATGAATATGTACTTATTTCCGAAGAAAAATATTTAACTCATATCATATGGGCATTGATTCTTATATGATTATACCATAGTTAGTCATATTTTTCAAGAATTGATTACGTTTTTTATTTGATTGAATAGTTATTCAAATGACGAACATCACTTAACTTGAATTCGTTACACTCAACTTATCTGGCAAAAATTGTTTGTCATGAATTCTCCATGCTAAGGTTCATCTTATATCAAAAAGGTTTGGGAGAGATAATAAAAGAAGGAAATAAAGAATATCTACCGGATCATGCAAGAGCACTTATTTTCCTTCATCGCCATCTCAATGGTGGATTGAAAATTTAATACATCACTGTGAAGTATCGACAAATTCTTTGAAAAAATTTAACTGAAAGATTTGACCATTAGAGTGTTGTAGTCCTCCCTAAAATCCATTATGAACGGATGCATCTTCTTTTGCAGAATTTCAAAATTGTGAGCTAGTATAACTTAGAGTTATTCAAAATTGACTTGGTGAAGAGAAAAAACTACTGATGAAGATATGCGGGAAAAAAAAAACTTTATCCACCTTGCATGCCTCGAATGTGCTTCTGCACCTGCAATATCGTGAGCATGGTTTACTCAAAAGTACAGAAAACTCATATATTTGCTATTCGGTATTTGAACAAAATAATGGATTGTTGATGAAATATCGTCCAACTCATTCTGTACCATTTCGTGAAGCAAGTGATACTATATTACCTTAATCAAATAAAATATTAAGAAATGGACAAGGATGTAGATGTGGACACAGATGTAGACGTGAAGGTGGACGTGGAGGAGATTATGGATGAAATAATTAATAAAAATATTAGTGACAAGGCTGCAGCTTTATGAAGCAGAAAACAAATGAAAACAACTCATCCACAAAGGAGAATAAAGAAAGTTGTTTCATATGGAGAATGAAAAGACAATAGGCACGTATTTCTTGTATAGGAAAGCATCTTGATCTCTCGAAAAATCAATCAAGAAAAAAGAAAAAGTAGAGATATTTTTATTTATTTTGACTGTTCAATTGATGTGACTCACTAGACATGCCTAATTTAGTTGACCCAAATGGCAATATTAAGCATTTGATTAGAGGCGGTGTTCTCGATAATATTGATTAATTTATTTTTCAATATCTTAGTAGTTATTTTAATTTAGAAGTTAGAATGAAATATGTTTTCTTATTTTTCCTTAAAATTTGAGATTTTGTATTGTTAAACTATTTCTAGTTGATTAAAGTATTGCTTAACTTATTCTGATTACATAACTAATTTTTAAAATTATTTATTTTATCATGTTTATAAATTCAGGATGAATTACCAAGATACCAGTTTAGTTGATAGTGTAACTACACATAATATTTTTCAAGATAAAAAGTATTTTTTTGGATTTTAATATTAATATGATATCAAGTGCATCGAAGATCGTTGAAGGCTTCAGAATAGCTTGTATTAGTTTATCAAATAATACAAAATTATATTTTGACGATGTACTTTATTCCAATAAATTCAGGTAAAAATTGTTTAGTTTTAAAGATATTCGCTGCATTCAGGGAGTGTTTGACACCCATTTTTGGGTTGAAAAATTTTGGAATAGTGATTGATGGGATAATGTGTGCTGGAATAATGAAAACTTTTAGATTTGTGTGTAATATTATTTTATTTGGAAATTGTGTGGTTGAAATGAAAAAAGAGAATGAAAATGAGAATGTGTGCCAAACAGGGGCTAAATATCATATTGAGACAATATAATAAAATAATATATAATGTATTTGTATAACTTCTTTTGTATCTAACCAGAAGCAAAACACTCCCTTCAAGATATATATATACACATTAACAAAAATGATTGAATCAAATATTATCACGAACCTGAAGTTTGATGACCCAAAATTTTATAATTTTGCATGATCTACTTTGACATCCAAGAGCTATAATGATGTACCAAATAATTAACAACTCACGTGAACATCCTCTAAAGAACTATAAGATTCTTTTACCTAATGATTATCTATGTGTTGCTTGTTCACAAGGTAAGTTAGTCATTAGACCTTCTACTACAAAGGTCAATGTTGAATATCCAACTTTCTTGGAAAGAAGTTATGGAGATATATGTGGATCGATACATATACCATGTAGATTGTTTTGTTACTTTATCGCTTTAAATGATTCTTTTACTAGATGATCCTTGTAACGACCCGGGTCCCACTTAACGGGCTGTCCTGGCCGTTAGATCGACGACGTACTGTCCCCACTGTATCAACATGGGTCTTTTCAGCATGCTTTGTCCTCACTCGCACGCTCCCCGAGAAAACTTCCCAGGGGGGTCACCCATCATAGAATTGCTCCAAGCGAAGCACCATAGCGTGGAGTTTCCAACGATGAACTTAGGAAAAGAAGGTGCACCTTGTGATATGAGTAGTACCTATCAAATCTCTTAAACTTTCTTGGTCCAGGGTATTACAATCACCCCAGTTAGACTCGCGACGTCCTCGTCGCGCTCCAGTCAATACGAGGATCTGTTGCCAGACGTTGGGATTCTAGAGGTGGCTCCTACGAGTTCAAGAGGTGGCTCCCGTCCTGTGGCGTAGCACTTTGTCCCGCATAGCACTTAGTTCCCGATTTTCGACTGGCAAACGTCTCTGATACCATTTGTAACGAACCGGGTCCCACTTAACGGTACATCTGGCCGTTAGATCGGCAAACGTCTTGTCCTCACTGTACCAACATGGGTCTTTTCAGCATGCTTTGTCCTCACTCGCACGCTCCCCGAGAAAACTTCCCAGGGGGGTCACCCATCATAGAATTGCTCCAAGCCAAGCACGCATTTGTAACGACCCGGGTCCCACTTAACGAGTATCCGTAGTTAGATCGGCACGATCTTGTCCCCATTGTACCAACATGTATCTTTTCGGCATGCTTTGTCCTCACTCGCACGCTCCCCAGAAAACTTCCCCGGGGGTCACCATCATAGAATTGCTCCAAGCCAAGCACGCTTAACTGTGGAGTTTCCAACGATGGACTTCCGGAAAAGAAGGTGCACCTTGTGATATGAGTAGTACCTATCAAATCTCTTAAACTTTCTTGGTCTGGGGTATAATTCTATGATGGGTGACCCCCCTGGGAAGTTTTCTCGGGGAGCGTGCGAGTGAGGACAAAGCATGCTGAAAAGACCCATGTTGATACAGTGAGGACAGTACGTCGTCGATCTAACAAAGCATGCTGAAAAGACCCATGTTGATACAGTGAGGACAGTACGTCGTCGATCTAACGGCCAGGACAGCCCGTTAAGTGGGACCCGGGTCGTTACAAATGGTATCAGAGCCATTTGCCAGTCGGAAATCGGGAACTAAGTGCTATGCGGGACAAAGTGCTACGTCATAGGACGGGAGCCACCTCTTGAACTCGTAGGAGCCACCTCTAGAATCCCAACGTCTGGCAACAGATCCTCAGATTGATCAAGCGCGACGAGGACGTCGCGAGTCTAACGGGGGGTGATTGTAATACCCCAGACCAAGAAAGTTTAAGAGATTTGATAGGTACTACTCATATCACAAGGTGCACCTTCTTTTCCGGAAGTTCATCGTTGGAAACTCCACAGTTAAGCGTGCTTGGCTTGGAGCAATTCTATGATGGGTGACCCCCCTGGGAAGTTTTCTCGGGGAGCGTGTGAGTGAGGACAAAGCATGCTGAAAAGACCCATGTTGATACAGTGAGGACAGTACGTCGTCGATCTAACGGTCAGGACAGCCCGTTAAGTGGGACCCGGGTCGTTACAATCCTAGTGTGCTTATTTTCTACTAGAAATGTAGGTTTTGCTAAACTACTTGCTCAAATCATAAAATTACGAGCTCCATTTTCAAATTACTCAATCAAGAAATTTTTTTTGATAATGCTAGTGAGCTTTGATCAGAGGCATATATGGTATTGCGTGTCAGTTGAGATTGTCATTGAAGATTCAGTAACTCATGTCCATACACAAAATGGATTAGAGGAGTCATTTATCAAATGAAATAAATTGCTAAATCATTAATCTTGAAAATAAAACTCTTGAGTTTCTATTTGGTTCATGCTATATTACATGTTGTATTATTTGTCGTATGAGGCTAACTACTTATTATCAATATTCATGTTTGCAATTTACATTTGGTCATGGACCAAATATTTCTCACCTACGGGATTTTAGTTGTGCTATTCGAGTCCCAATTTGACCCTACAATGTACCAAATGAGTCCCCAACAAAGACTCGAAATTTATGTTGGTTTTGATTCATCATACATTATTAGGTACCTTGAACTGGATTTCTTATTTATTTCACGTTTTGCAGATTGTCATTTTAGTAAAAGGACTTTTCTAGCCTTAGGAGGGACAAAACTACATTCCTAAAATCAAGGTAAAGTTTCTTTAAACAAAATAACTCTATCTTACTTTGATCCTAATGGCTATCAATATGAACAAAGATTGTAAAAATCATTCACTTGCAAAAGAGTTGCAAATCAATAACACGATAAATTTGTCGACAAAAGAAAAATGACAAAGTCATATGTAGGCCTCGACATTTTAGCCTTAGTGAAATTTTCAGTTTATAATATGTTGTATGAAATTTTTTTACTTATAAGTCATATTTTACTTATAAATATTTTTTTTTACATATAAGTTAATATTTAATTTTAAAAGTTAAATATTTACTTAATTAAATTTACTTATTTTTTACTTATAAGTAAATTTTATATTTTTAAATAATTTTTACACATAAGTGAATTCTTTACTTATAAGTAATTTTTTATATTTTATAAATGTTTTTTTTTTATCTTATTAGAAATATTTTTACTTTATAAACAATTTTTTACACAAAAGTGATTTTTGTCTTATAAATAATATTTTACTATAAGTAATATTTTTTATTATAATGTGATTTTTTTGCTTATAAAGAAATTTTTAGTTAATATATTTTTATGTATAAGTTAGTTTTGAACAAAATATGTTGGTTAGAAATAATTATTTTATAAAAGGTAAAATTATTTTATAAGAAACACTCAAAAATCGTCGATTTGGTGGGTTGAGATAACTGCTCAAAATTACAATATACCAAATTTGAGTGGTTTTTAAATAATCCAAATTCGTGTCCAAAAAATCAGTATGCACTGCCACCTAAAATCAAACAAAACTGGTGAAAAAGAATTCCCATGCATGCCCTAAGTGATTTTTTAAAATTTTTAGTGGCGCTTGACAATTGAAATTAATATATTTATAGCTTGAGCTATGGTGTACCTTTTTTTGTTATCTTGAGTTCGTGGTTCTCCTTTGAAATATATTTTTTTCAATTTTTATTCAAACACAATGAGTTCAACATGTGGACTGCACTTTCTTGTTATTATATAGTTATATATTTAATTAGTATTTTTATGTCAGTTCATTTTAAGGAGTAGAGAATTTAAGTATTATCCATAATTAATTATAGGCTCTAGCATTCTTCACTTATGGATCAAATAAGATTTGTTATCTTGAGTTTGTGGTTCTCCTTTGCAACATAATTTTTTCAATTTTTATTCAAACACAATGAGTTCAACATGTGGACTGCACTTTCTTGTTGCACTTTCTTGTTACTATATAGTTATATATCTAATTACTATTTTTATGTCAGTTCATTTTAAGGAGTAAAGAATTTAAGCATTATCCATAATTAATTATAGGCTATAGCATGCTTCACTTATGGATCAAATAAGATTTATTAAGAAAAAATTATTTCTTCTCAAACTATAATTTAATTTTAATGTTTTAATTTTCTCCTCTTTGTATGATTATGATTTTTAGTCTCCACTATTTTGCTTCTTGAACATTTTTTAGTAGGATTTTCTCCCTTTAACAAATATTTAGAAGATTGTGAGGTATATGTATTGAAATGACCTATAAGAAATATTTGTTAAATATATATAAAAAATGCTATGGGCATAACCGAACTTGAACCGAACCAACAATTTGTGTTTGGATTTGGTTTCAATAATTACAAGATCCAAATAGTTCCATTTTCGTAATAACCGAAGTATAATTGGTGGTTCTGAATACTGAAATACCCGAACCGACACATCCAACGCTGAGGCCTAGTCATATGTACCAACAAAAAATACTCCCACAAATATTGATGTCACAGTGGACAATCTGCTGCAAAAAAATCAATCTCAAGTATGCTAAAAGCGTGGTCGACCATTTGGTGTCAAAGATTTTGAACCTCGGAAGAGAAAATTACAAGAGAAAAATAAATTAAATAAATAATATTAGAAAATATTGATCAATTAGATACTGATAACATGGTTTTGAAGAACCACAATTGTTCGAAAATAATAAGATTTCAATAAATTATTTATTATCACATAAATTACAAGAATTAAATAATATTGTTATAAACAATATTTTTGTCTTCAACATACTCTAGAAATCATGCAAAATGAGGATCCTAAACTATAGTCAATTAAATACCGTCACATAGAAATAGTTCGCCAAAATGGAAAGAAGCGAGACAGGCAAACTTGAATTTTTTAGAGAAATGAAAAGTATTTGGACATGTAGTTCAAACAATGTAGGATACAAGATGGTTTTTATAAGAAAGAAAAATGAAATTATAATATAAAAAGTCCGACTCGTAGCCTAATGTTTCTAACGAAGACCTAAAATTGATTATGAGAAGATAAATTCTCCCGTGATAGACACTATCACTTTTAGATTTTTAATTAGTTTGATTGTATTGCAAAAGCTCAACGTGCGTCTTATGGATATAGTAACTATCTATCTACACAGTTTATAAAGTCCCCAAATGACTTAAAGTGCCATAATCAAATGATACAAACCCGAGAACTACATTCTCAATTAAGTTGCACAGATCATTACATGGATTGAGACAATCCGGACACGTGTTATAATTGAATATTTGGATCCGGACTCGGATGTTATGAAACTCCCATCTCATTTACAAATAATTTACTAATTTTTATACTTTTTTACAACTATATGTATACAATGTTACAAGAGAAGAATGAACGCTTCTTAGATGCGTGCAGGGTTTGTGCATGTCATTGTATATAGACATTATGTGATTGTGCTTCAAATATCAGTTTTAAGGAAGACCATATGTTAACATGGTAACCATTTTACTGTCAACATATATATCATTCTGTGAAATTGGATATATCCTTGTGGAAAAAATGAGCCTACAATTCTCGTCCTAGTCCTACAAATAAAATATGTTGGGACATACTGATTGTTATTTTTTTGCCCATTATTCAAAATATTACGCCTAAGATTATTCATATTTATTCACAAAATAATTACATGTTGTGTAGTAACTGCTGTGTATTTATTCTCGTTCATATAACCATTAAGCTATTGTGCAGGCATTGTGCAACTATTGTGCAATTACTTTAGATGTCATGGTCTGATTGATGCGAACCCCGTAGCAACGGTGACTACGAAACCCACAACTAGATTGATGCGGAACCCAAAAAGGCCAATTAAACCCAGTTTTGGATTTGACCCAACAAAATGAACCAAAAAACCCAACGATAACGAAGATGCGTTGAACCCCTTGATTACACAATGAAGAACCTACGATCCGATATTTGAACGCCACAAGATTTCAATCTTGATAAGTTCGATTTGTTGTTCAATTGAAAAACAAGGAAAACCAAGCCTCTTAATTAATTAATTTGTCAAAAGTTGTAATACAATAAAAGTTTTTGGTATTTATACCAAACCCTAGAAACTAGGTAAAAACGATCTCACAAATAAGGTAAGAGATTGACTAAAAATAGAATTTTAGCAATTATGGAAAATTCGTGAAAAAATAAATTTTCTGCCAAAACTAACCCTATGTGATCGCATAGACTTACCATATGCGTTCGCATAGGTCAAGCCTTCAGGGCCCCTTTGGTTTCGGTTAATATGCATGCGATCGCATGCATGGTTACACTATGCGGTCGCATAATGGAACTTTTGGCCTCCGTCTTTAGCTGCTTGCATCAAGTTCATCCATCCCGATTTCGGCCTCGACCTTAACATGGAACTTGCTCCATTCTTCGTCGTGATCACCATATCGCCAACCGTAGCTTGAACAAGCAATGTCATCGCTTTTAGCACTCGTTTTGCCCTCGATCGAGTCATCGGTCCTTCGTCAACTATCAATGGATCTTTCCCCGGACTTGTCATCATTCTAATGGCAACTTGGATCATATCATCCCCTCCCTCTTCGAAAGGATTCGTTCTCGAATCTGCACCTACATCAAACAGAGATAGATCAGCAACGTTAGATGTAACCGAAACATTATACTCACCTGGGAGATCCACTTTGTAGGCATTATCGTTGGTCCTCTCGATGACCTGGAATGGTCTATCCCTACACGGTTGCAACTTACACTTTCGATGATCCGGAAAGCGCTCTTTTCTGAAATGCACCCAAACCCAATCCCCCTGGTTCAAATGTCACTCTCCTTTACCTTTGTTTGCATTCACTACTACAAGCTTGCTCTTCTCCTCAATTTGCATCCTGACCCTCTCATGCAGTGACTTTACCAACTCAGCTTTTCTCTTACCATCCATGCTACCTCGTTCATTTACAGGCAAAGGAAACAAATCCAAAGGTGTTAGTGGATCCGTAAACAACTTCAAACGGTGAAAACGAAGTAGTAGAGTATACAGCTCTATTATAAGCAAATTCAATAAAAGGTAAACACTCCTCCCAACTTGTCAAGTTCTTATTAATTACCATACGAAGCAATTGATTCATGGTTCTATTAACTACTTCGGTTTGCCCATTGGTTTGTGGATAACAAATGGTAGAAAACGAAAATTTAGTGCCTAACTTATTCCACAAAACACGCCAAAAATGACTCAAAAACTTAACATCTCGATTGACACTACGCCCCTAGGGACCCCATGCAAACATACTATCTCCCTAAAGAACAACTCTGCAATATGGTGGCATCATCAGTTTTGTGACATGGTATAAAGTGCGCCAGTTTACTAAACCTATCCATCACAACAAATATTGAGTCCCGACCCCTTTTTGTCCTAGGAAACCCTAACACAAAATCCATTGAAATATTTACCCAAGGTTCACTAGGTGTACAACCCATGAGGAACTTAAGGTAAAACTTTAGACTTAGCCTGTTTACAAGTTATGTATTTCCCATAAACACGTTCGACATCACTTCTCATTTTAGGCCAATAAAAATATTTCAATATCATGTCTAAAGTCTTTTTTACCCAAAAATGACCCTTTAAACCCCCACCGTGTGCTTCTCTTACCAGTAATTCACGTGTAGAACAATTTGAAATACACAACTTAGTTTCCCTAAACAAATACCCCTCATCCTTATAAAATTTATCGATAGCCCCCTTATTGCATGATTCATAAATGCTAGAGAAATCAAGGTCACTCACATATATGCCTTTAATGTGTTCAAAGCCAAGTAAACGTGCACTTAACGAATTTAGAAGCACATAACTTCAAGATAACGGATCCGCAACCACATTTTCCTTACCCTGTTTATACCGAATGACGTAGGAAAATGACTCTATAAATTTCATCCACCTCGCGTGCCTTTTGTTCAAATTACCTTGACCCTGTAAGTGCTTCAATGACTTGTGATCAGTGTGTATCACGAACTCCTTAGGCCACAAGTAGTGTTGCTAAGTCTCCAATGCTCGAACAAGTGCGTACAACTCCTTGTCATATGTGGGATAGTTCAAAGCAGCCCCATTCAGTTTTTCACTGAAATATGCTATAGGCCTACGGTCCTGCATCAACACTACTCCAATACGTATTCTGATGCATCACACTCAATCTCAAATATTTTGTCAAAGTTAGGTAATGCCAAAACGGGTGCCTTACATAATCTATCCTTGATAGTATTAAATGCATGTTCTTGTGCATCACCCCAATGAGAACCTACGCTCTTCTTAACAATTTCAGTAAGTGGTGTAGTGATTGTGCTAAAATCGCTTACAGACCGCCTATAAAAACTAGCCAGTCGATGGAAACTCTTAAATTCAGTTATGCTCTTAGGGGTTGACCAATCTTTTATAGCTTTAACTTTTTCTTCATCCACTTCTACCCCATTAGCCCCAACCAAAAATCCTAGAAAAACAACATTTTCCATGCAAAAAGTACACTTTTTAAAATTAGCATACAGTTGTTCTTTTCTTAGCACTACAAGCACACAACTTAAATGTTCTAAATGTTCATCTAGAGTCTTGCTATAAATTAAGATGTCATCAAAATAAACTACAACAAATTTACTTATGAAAGCACGTAAAACATGGTTCATCAATCACATAACAGGGCTTGGTGCATTAGTGAGACCAAACGGCATAACCAATCACTCATACATTCCATATTTAGTTTTAAATGTCGTTTTCCATTCATCACCCTCCCGCATACGAATTTAATGGTACCCAATTTTAAGATCAATTTTATTAAAAATACAAGCACCATGCAACTCGTCTAACATATCATCTAGCCTAGGTATAGGGTGACGATACTTTACCGTTATATTGTTGATAGCTCTGCAGTCCACGCACATCCTCCAAGTTCCATCCTTCTTTGGCACCAGTAGGATAGGTACAACACATGGGCTCATGCTCTTCCTCACGTATCCTTTGCTCATCAACTCCTCCACTTGACTTTGAAGCTCATTTGTCTCCTCGGGATTGCTTCGGTAGACGGGTCAATTTGGAATGACTGCTCCAGGTATGAAGTCAATTTGGTGCTCAATACCTCGAATTGGTGGTAACCCATTTGGCATGTCTTCTGGAAACACATCTTCGAACTCGTGCAACAAGGACTTAACCAAACTAGGGAGGGGTCTGTGAGATTCCTCGAAGTTGAGGAGGGACTCCTTGTATACCAACAACATTTGTCTTTTATCAATCATAGCCTTTTTCAATTCACTCCCCCTTACAAAGAAGTTTGCTTTCGACTTTTCTCTTCTCTCAACTGGCTCTTTTTCTCTCCTCTCTTGTGGCACTTCTTTTATTTTTCCCCTCTCAGCCACCTCGCCATTTTCTCTCTTACTTTCTAGCTCACTATTTTCTTTCTTCTCAAGTGGCGTCTCTCTCTTTTCCCCACTCTCGACCACCTAGCCATTTTCTCTCTTTTTTGTAGTCTCTCGTGCTCTTTTCTCTTCGTCATTCCTCAATTTAACTTGGTCTTCATAAACTTGTGCTGGTGTTAATGGCGCAAGAGTAATAGACCTCTCCTCCTTGACAAAGCTATACAGGTTCCTATACCCATCATGCGTAACTCTCCTATCATACTGCCATGACCTTCCCAACAAAATATAACCCACTTGCATAGGCACCACATCACAAACAACCTTGTCACTATAACTCCCAATTGAGAAATCAATCATCACCGTTTATTCACCCTAACTTCTCCACTTTCATTCAACCATTGTAATTTATAAGGCCTAAGTTGTTTAAACAATACTAAACCCAATTTTTCAACTAAGGTTATGCTAGCTACATTTGTACAACTTCCACCATTAATGATTAAACTACATACCTTATCGTGGACATGACACCGGGTGTGGAATATGTTTTCTCGCTATTGCTCAGTATCATCCACCTTGACTTGAGTGTTAAGAGCTCTCATTGTGACCATCAACTTACCAATAGAAAATTCCACTTTTCCCTCTCCATCAACCTCCTCCAACGCTGGCATATCGTCATACTCTCCTTCACTTTCACTCACCACCTCTCCATCATCCCGTAGAATCATTACCCTTTTGTTAGGACACTGAGAAGCAATGTGCCCCGTTCCTAAACACCGAAAACATTTTATGTTCCTACTCCTTGCTTGTTATGACTCCATTTTGGGTACGGTTTTGCTTGTACTTTCTTCCATTCCTTTAGCTACTACTTCATTCACCTTATTACCTTTCCACCGTGACTTCAGTTTGGGTTAGAAGACGAAGTGTTCACTTGCTGCTTCGCAGTTCCCTTCTTCTTCAACTTTCTTTCCACTTTCATGGCTACATGCAGCTTATCTTCCAACTCCATATAATGCTGTAATTCCACCACATAGCTGTCTCCTTATTCAACCCATTCAAGAACCTAGCCATGGGGCTTCTCGATCTTTCTCTACATTTGCCCTAATCATCAAGATCTCCATCTTCTTATGATAATCTTCTACACTTTTCGACCCTTAATACAAACTCTGTAATTTTTTATGGAGCTCCCTATAGTAATGGCCTGGCACAAACCATTTCATCATCATCGCCTTCAATTCATCCCAAGTATTTATAGGCCTTTCCCGATTTCGACGCCGTGAAGTAACCATTTGATCCCACCAAGTGATGGCGTAATCAGTGAATTCCAACACCGCAATCTTCACCTTCTTATCCTCCAAATAACTATGGCAATCAAAAAACTCCACCTTTTTCTCCCATTCTAAATATGCCTCGGGATCACTCCTACCCTTAAAGTATGGAATTTTCATTTTCACATTACCCAAATTACCATCCGTTTCACCTTCATAATTATTTCTACCACGTCGTTCAAACCTATCGCCTCTATGCCTCCTTCGTTCCATCTCATCCCTCTCATACTCATCTTCACTCCATTTACTATCAATCTATTGTTCATCCATCCTAAGGACTCGCCTACCCGCTCTCCTATCGTGAGGTACATTCGCTGGTTGTTCCCTACTAAGATTTACCACCGAAGCATTCAATTGCTCCATCCTTGCTCTCATATCCATTACTAATCATTCAAACCTATCTATCCTATCACCTTACAATTTGGTCTAGTTTCCGTTCCTACTAGAATTTGAGCTTTCCATATCTGACATTCTCTCAATTTCTGTCTCACCAATTTTCACTCGAAATCACTCAATTGGCTTTTACCGTCTAATAGTCTCACCCTCTACCTATTACCACTCAATGCTTTTACCAAGTGCTTCCAAAGACATCAATGAACTCACTTGATCTAACTTGTGACTTCAAAAATTGGAATGTCAGGGTGATTGTGACACAAGAGGAGTATAGAGATTTTGAAATGACAGTGGGAAGAACACAAGAACAATGAGAAAACACCGGGGAATTTCAACTATAAATTTGACTCAAATTGGATGATAAGAACAAATGGGTGATCCGAAGTTTATAGAATGTTGGTAGCAAATTGGTGTGCTGTCATAGATACCCAAAAATAGTCCTTAAACCTCTAAAACTAATGTAGTAATGGATGTAAGGGTCGATCCCACGAAGAGTGTGTAATTCAACAATTTATACTTCGTATAACGATTGGGGGGTTTTGTTTATAACGAAATCAATCTTCTATCAAACAACAATATAAATTAACGAGTTGTATTAAATCAATGAAACGAGTCTCGATCAAAGTCAACTTCCACCATTGGAGATTTATAACCATTCATCAATCCACAAAGAATAATCAATCCACATTCACAATATTCATCGTTGGAATAAATTCCTATTTCTCCTTAATTTTAGTTAATCAGAAACCAGCGTTCTAATTAACCCTAATTACCAAATAATCTCAGACCAGCGATAAAGATTCAATTTAATAACAGCTTTAAATAATAGAAAAATCGATGAACTAGATAATACAAGCACCAGCGGTTGCATTTAATCTATTTAAACATTCTTCTTAAGATTCAATAACATCTATCGCAGAAAATTATCAAATCCCAGTGCTTTACAAGTTAAATGATTCAAACAATTACGGATTTGAGATTTAACTTAGCTATAGATTGTAATATATGAAAAACTAATAGATCTCTTAGCAATCAAACATGACGATCATAAAATTATGCATAGAAGAATATTCAATACTGAAAATATAAATTAAACAATGAAAATAGGTAGATCTCACAGTTATAATGTGTTCCAAGGCTTCGGTATCCTTCAATCAAGCACCAAGAGTTAGTTACACATGATAGATGTAAGAAAAATAGAGAGAAAATAGGTTGGAGGCGTTCTGGTGTGTTTTTGGGTCGTTTTAGGGTTGAAAAGTCGTGCAAGATATGTTGCCAAAAGAGTTTGAGTCAATTTAGGAAACTTGAGATTCGGCATCAGGAAACAACCATACAATTGCAAGGAATTAAGTCATGCTGTCGCAAGGAACAAATAAATTCAACCTTCAGACTCTCGGTGATGGTCTGTGCAATCGCTAGGAATTAAAGCCATGCGATCGCAAGGCTTTACAAAACTTCCTCCGGATAGCCTTCAGTATTTTGGTCATACCTTTCTATCCTGATGTCCGATTGAGGTGATTCAAGATTCATTGGAAAGCTAACTCAAAGGGATACAACTTTTATTCAGATGACATCTTCTAATTCGATCGTTTGATATGTTAAAAACTAGTCTCCATATAAGGCTGAAAACTAGTGCAAAACTTTTCAGCTTGAAAGTTGATATGTGATAATGTCTTGGCTATATTTCACCCCTTTGACTTCTTTCTTCATCCAATTGGCCTCTAGCACTCTCAAGTCTTTATCATGAGGTTCGATATAACTTTTGAATATTTGCACTTTGGTTCTCGAACTTTCGCTTTCTTTCATTTTAGTCTTTTCCCCTCATTTCTTCCAACTTATGCCATATCCATCGAATTGCCACCTAAACCAAAATATGAGAATACTAAGTACATTTAGGCATAAAATAGTCATATGAGCGCATTAAATAAAGATGCAAAATGTGTTTTTATATTCCTATCAAATTGCCCCACACTTAGCTTTTACTCGTCCTCGGGCAAAACTTAAATTTAATTCTCCAAAGACACCAAGTCGTAATGCCAAGAACATAAAACCATCAAACTTTTTCAAAACACATAAAATATCATGAATAAACATTCCACACAACTCATAATCAATTAGCAAGCATTTTCATATAAAGATGAAGTAAACTAAACATGTAGACCCTCACAGATATAAGCACTCAACTCTCGAGTTTAAAAGGGTAAGTGTTTCGCTCAAATTCATTCCAATTGAGATGTTCTACCATATGCTTGCATATCTTCTAATTCACCACCACTTAGATCACATGCTTTACAAGAATTATAAGGGCTTTTCAAAGGTTGTAATGTGGCTTATGGTCAAGGTGGGAAATATTTGGGTAGGTGACTCAAGAGCTATCGAAACTAGTGGAGTAAAGATAAATAGACTTAACTCAAACATATATATAAGACATGTAAACCAACCACTCCACATAATTGCTTCATCATTTTTTTGCATCTATCCCACACAAATCGAACTCTTTCTTGAGATGTAGGAAGAGTTATGAATATAGATCTTTTTCACATTAAAATCACTTTCCTTCATCACTTATTTTATTTTTTTTTACTTTCTTTTCTTTTCTTTTCCTCAATATTTTATTTTTTTTCTTCTTCATCTTGTGTTTTTTTTTACACAATTTAAACTCCAATTTATACATCAATAATGGAACTCCCTGAATTGAATAGAAAATTTGTTCCGATTCACCAATAATAGCACTACCATAAATCTTGATACCCCCACACTTATTTTCTTGCATATTCACACTTCTCATGACATTCAACAATACTCCACTAGTTCTAAGGCTTGGGTAAAGACATTGTTTTTCCAGTTTAAAGCTTGTAATGTGAGTTTATACAAAGAAAAGGCAATAAAGCTCAAAGGGGCTCAACAATGGAAAATTCAATTACAGGGTCGGCTATTTGGCTACGGTGGCTAATTTCTATAACAAAGATGACCTTAATCATGTTCGTGCATGCATGTGTCAATGTGATCTTGAAGAGAATCAAGGCAAGTTCTAGAGAGACAAAACCATGGAAGAATATCACACATGAAAAAAATAATGAGACTGTTATGGATGTATCAGTCTAAAGGCTCAAAAATCTCACCGGCTTTTTGTCTACAAAATTTAGTCACTACCATTCTCAAAGAAAATAACTCCACTAATCAACTCTAAGTTGGAGGATTATTCATTCAATCATATTATGAGTTCTTTAAAAGCCTAATTAATTCAGCAAATAGCATACACAACCCAAAACAATCATTTAACTCTCAATTCATTTTCTTGGAAAATCATGCAAAAATTTTCAAAATTTAAACTCAATCTAAATCACATCCCCCACACTTAAAGCTTACATTGTCCCCAATGTAAGGTGAAATGCAAAGAAAAAGACAAAGATAACTAAAATTTCAATGTTAAAAACAAAAAATAAAAAATAAAAAATAAAAAGATAAAGGAACGAACTCCCCTTGGGTCGCCTCCCAAGCAGCGCCTTTGTTTATTGTATTTGGCTCGACTTATTGTTTTTTCCTTCACCCCGGCATAGATTGGGTCTTCTAGATCCAATTGTGTCACGTCCTCCACTTGAAGACCTTCATAGAAAGGTTTGAGCCTATGACCATTCACCTTGAATACCTTTGAGGTTTCCAGACTCTGAACTTCTACCGCACCATGAGGAAAGACATTAGTAATAACAAAATGTCCAATCCAACGGGAACGTAATTTACCTGGAAACAGACGAAGCCGCGATTGGTATAGGAGGACTTTTTGACCTACTTCAAATTCCTTCCTAGAAATCATCTTATCATGGAAAGCTTTCGTCTTCTCCTTGTAAATTCTTGCACTCTCATAGGCATCATTGCGAATTTCCTCTAACTCTTGAAGTTGCAACTTTTTGTGTTCTCCACTCTCATCCATCTTCATGTTGAAACTCTTGACGGCCCAATAAGCTTTGTGTTCTAACTCTACTGGAAGGTGACATGGTTTCCCAAACACTAACCGGTAGGGTGACATACCGATGGGTATCTTGTACGTAGTTCTGTATGCCCATAAAGCCTCATCCAAGCGCAAGCTCCAATCTCTTCTATTTAGGCAGACCGTTTTCTCAATGATGGATTTGATTTCCCGATTTGACACCTCCGCCTGACCATTAGTTTGTGGATGATATGCAGTTGACACCTTGTGGGTGACATGGTATTTTCTCAACAGAGCTTCCACGGTTCGATTACAAAAATGAGTGCCTCGATCGCTGATGAGGGCTCTCGGGATCCCAAACCTAGAGAATATATTAGACTTGATAAAATCTACAACAACTTTAGAATCATCAGTCCTGGTAGCTTTGGCTTCCACAAATTTCGAAACATAATCCACAGCAAGCAAAATATAAGTAAAACCGAAAGATACAGGAAATGGTCCCATGAAATCAATGTCCCAAACATCAAAGATTTCACAAACAAGTATGTCAGTTTGTAGCATTTCAGTCTTTTGAGATATATTACCTGGTTTTTGACAGTTCTCGCATGACTTACAAAAGGAGTAGGCGTCGCGAAATAATGATGGCCAATAGAAACCACGTACAAGCACTTTTCTTGCTGTCCTTTTTGCTCCAAAATGTCCTCCACAAGCATAAGAGTGACAGAAGGTGAGGATGGAAGTAATCTCATTTTCAGGAATACACCTTCTAATCACTTGATCTGCACAATGCTTCCACAAGTATGGATCATCCCATACATAATATTTTGCATCACTCTTTAGCTTATCTCTTCGAGCCCTAGACAAATCAGAAGGTAAAGTGTTAACAACCAAAAAGTTTACAATATCTGCATACCATGGTAGTGTTGTGCTTGCAGAAAATAATTGCTCATCAGGAAAGGTTTCCCGCAATTGGAGTTCGGCATCCACGTTAGTTAAATGGCTCAGATGATCTGCAACACTTTTTGTCTTTGATTTTCAGGTTGAATTCACTCAGGAGAAGTATCCATCGTATTAGCCTTGGTTTTGCCTCTTTCTTTGTCATCAAGTAACGCAGAGCTGCATGATCAGAATAAATAATCACTTTAGTACCAAGTAAATAAGGGCAGAATTTTTCTAAAGCGAAAACAATAGCCAAGAATTCTTTTTCAGTTGTGGTGTAGTTTTTCTGGGCATCATTTAGAGTTCTGGACGCATAATAGATGGCATTCGATGCTTTTCCAGTTCTTTGACCTAACACTGCTCCAACTGCAAAGTTGATTGCATCACACATGATTTCAAATGGAAAGTTCCAATCAGGTGGTTGAATGATTGGTGCAGAAGTCAACAGTTCTTTCAACTTATCAAATGCCATTTTGCATGCTTCATCAAATTCAAAAGCCACGTCCTTTTGTAACAATTTGCATAGGGGTAAAGCAATTTTGGAGAAGTCCTTGATAAACCTGCGATAAAAACCTGCATGTCCAAGAAAAGAGCGAACTTCCCGCACACTAGCGGGGTAAGGTAGAGACTGAATAATGTCAATTTTAGCTTTATCTACTTCAATGCCCTTAGATGAGATAACGTGCCCTAGAACTATACCTTGTTCTACCATAAAGTGACACTTTTCAGAATTCAAAACAAGATTAGTTTCCATGCATCTTTTAAGGATTAACTCAAGGTTATGCAAACAGTTATCAAATGAATCCCCATACACTGTGAAATCATCCATAAAGACCTCTATAATATGCTCAACATAATCTGAAAATATGCTTACCATACACCGTTGAAAAGTAGTTGGAGCATTACAAAGACCAAAGGGCATGCGACAATATGCAAATGTTCCAAATGGACATGTGAAGGTTGTCTTTTCTTGATCTTCTAGGGCAATTGCAATCTGGAAATAACCTGAATAGCCATCAAGAAAATGATAGTAAGCATGACCTGCTAACCTTTCAAGCATTTGATCAATAAATGGTAAAGGAAAGTGATCTTTTCGGGTCACAGCATTTAATTTCCTATAGTCTATACAAACCCTCCACCCATTTTGAACACGGGTGGTAAGCAATTCATCGTTATGATTCTTCACCACAGTTATCCCTGTCTTCTTAGGAACCACTTGAACTGGACTGACCCAACTGCTATCAGAGATAGGATAAATCATGCCAACTTCTAAAAGTTTGAGGACCTCTTTCTTTACTACATCCATCATGGGTGGATTCAATCTTCGTTGAGGTTGATGGGAAGGCTTTTCTCATTCTTCAAGCAAAATGCGATGCATGCAGGTGGATGGACTGATTCCCTTGATGTCTGTAATTGTCCAACCAATGGCTGTTCGATGCTCCTTGAGGACCTCCACCAATTTTTCTTCTTGCAATGTGGTCAGTTCGTTGGAAATAATCAATGGCAATGTTTTGTCATCTCCAAGGAATACATATTTAAGGTGAGTAGGGAGAGGTTTCAAATCCAGAACTGGGGCCTGCACAACAGAAGGTAGAGTCTTTTCATTAGAAATAGGCAAATCAACATATAAACCCCTACCTGCTTGTTGTGACTTTGGAGGAGTATTCAACATATCAACAGCTTCTCGCAAGCTGGGATTCAAAGTTTATTCATCACTCTCTTTCTCTATACTCTTACAAATAGCAACCTCCAATTCATCATTCCCATCAAGTTCAAAAACATCGTGTGCTAGATCATCAATTACATCGATAGAATACACAACATTATCATCAACAGGAAATTTCATGGCATCATAGATATTAAATGTAATCACCTCACCATCAAATTCCATGGTCAATGTACCACTATGAATATCAATTTTAGCTTTGGATGTTTTTAAGAATGGTCTTCCTAACAAGATAGGGCTAGTTTGATCACTGTTTTCCATATCAAGCACATAAAAGTCAACAGGAAAAACTAAGTCGTTTACTTGTACAAGGACATCCTCAATCACACCCTTTGGGTAGGCATTTGATCTATCAGCTAATTGAATTACCACACCAGTTTTAGTTAAGGGAGTAAGTTTTAAAGAAGTATAAATGGAATATGGCATGACATTTATAGAGGCTCCTAAGTCTAACATGGCTTTCTCAAATCCAGTGTTACCTATCATGCAAGGGATAGTAAACATACCTGGGTCTTTGCATTTTGTAGGAAGTTTCCTTTGAATGAATGCAGATATGTTTTCTCCAACTTTCACTTTTTCACACCCCTTCAGTTTCTGCTCTCTCTTAATAGTGCACAATTCTTTTAAAAATTTAGCATAACGGAGTATTTGTTTAATAGCATCCAACGAGGGAATGTTCACCTCACATTTTCGAAAAGTTTCATAAAGCTCCCTATTTGGATCATTTTTCCTGGATTCTACCAAATCCTGAGGGAATGGGGCTACTGGTTTATAGTCAGATAGTGGAGGAAACTTACGTTTTGGTGCATCATCCTCAGTTGGGTTACTCTTTTCCACAGTGATATCCATGTCGTTCTCCTTGTCTTGTTCTGATGATATAGGAACTTCATTTACTGGGGTTTCCACTTCCTTGCCATTCCTCAATATAATTGACCTTGAGTTCTCCTTTGGATTTACCACTGTTTGAGAGGGTAGCTTTCCCAAATTTTGTGATTCCAGCCGACTAACCGCGCTAGCCATTTGACCCATTTGATTTTCCAAACATTGAATGCTAGCCTTGGTCTCCTGTTGAAATTGTAAAGTATTAGTTGCAAGAGATTTAACAATATCTTCTAATGACATTTCAGAGTTAGAAGTTTGGCCCTGTTGTTGTCTAGGTGGGCATGGCTGCCTATATTGTTGAAAGTTTGGACGATTTTGAGCAACATGTTGATTTGATTGTGAACTTCCATAGCTAAGATTGGGATGATCCCTCCATCCTGGGTTGTATGTCTTCAAAAAAGGATCATAATTCTTTTGTGGTTGTCCAGGGAAGCCACCCGCTGCATTAACTTATTCTGTGGGTTCTTCTTGAAGAGTTGGACATGCATGAGTTGGATGTCCCATTACTGAACAAATTCCTCAAACCTTCACTGTCTGCACATTACCTGTGGCCATTTGACGAACAAGAGCAGTTTGATTCACTATTTGTTGTTCAATTGATGAGACATTTACCTCGTTAACTTGTCTAGAAGGGTGGTCAAATCTAGCGCCAAATTGTTGAGAATTGGCTGGCATTTTGCAATTAAATTCCTCGCTCCTTCGGGAGTTTTATAAACCAAAGCTCCTCAACTTGCGGCGTCAATCATGCTCCTTTCTGTGGGTTGAAGAACTTCATAGAAGTATTGGATGAGAAGTTGCTCACTGATTTGATGATGGGGACAACTTGCACACAATATCTTGAACCGCTTCCAATACTCATGTAGAGATTCCCTATGATGTTGTCTGACACCACAAATTTCTTTCCTAATATTTGCTGCCCTCGAAGCTGGAAAGTATTTTTCCAAGAACAACCTCTTCATTCCATCCCATGTGGTAATATTTCCCGATGGTAGATAATAGAGCCAATCCTTAGCCGAATCCTTCAGAGAAAATGGAAAGGCACTCAGCTTAATCCATTCTTCAGTAATTCCCATGGGTTTCATACTCGTGCAGACCACATGAAATTCCTTCAGATGTTTATGAGGATCTTCACCTGCAAGACCATGAAAAGTGGGCAGAAGGTGTATTAATTCCGATTTAAGCTCAAATGTAGTAGTAGCATCTAAAATAGGAAAAGTTATGCATAAAGGTTGTTGATTCAATGTAGGTGCTGCAAGCTCCTTCAAAGTCTTATTTTCGGCCATGGTTCCTTCTCCTTCAAACTCAAAATCACTTGCAAATGGGATGTTGGGATTGAGATTACTTTCGTCAAAATTCTGTCGTATGTCACTCCTTAACCTGCGCAAAGTTCTCTCAATTTCTGGGTCGTACTGCAAATCACTTTGATTAGAAGAATGAGTTGTGGACATAAACAAAAAGAACAAATGAAAAATAAATTAAAAGGAAGCTAGATTAAGGAAAACAAAATAAATTTCTATGCTAAAATTCTTAAAAACGATAAAAGCCTAAAAATCTTAGAAAATTACGATTTTCTTTAAAAAAAAACGAAACAAATAACTAAATAAGCATAAAAATAAATTAGTACCACTCCCTGGCAACGGCTCCAAAATTTGGTGTGCGGTTGTAGGCACCCAAAAATAGTCCTTAAACCTCTAAAACTAATGTAGTAATGGAAGTAAGGGTCGATCCCACGAAGAGTGTGTAATTCAACAATTTATGCTTCGTATAACGATTGGGGGGGGTTTTGTTTATAACGAAATCAATCTTATATCAAACAACAATATAAATAAACGACTTGTATTAAATCCATGAAACGAGTCTCGATCAAAGTCAACTTCCACCATTGAAGATTTATAACCATTCATCAATCCATAAAGAATAATCAATCCACATTCACAATATTCATCGTTGGAATAAATTCCTATTTCTCCTTAATTTTAGTTAATCAGATTCAATTTAATAACAGCTTTAAATAATAGAAAAATCGATGAACTAGATAATACAAGCGCCAGCGGTTGCATTCAATCTATTTAAATATTCTTCTTAAGATTCAATAACATCTATCGCAGAAAATTATCAAATCCTAGTGCTTCACAAGTTAAATGATTCAAACAATTACGAATTTGAGATTTAACTTAGCTATAGATTGTAATATATGAAAAACTAATAGGTCTCTTAGCAATCAAACATGACGATCATAAAATTATGCATAGAAGAATATTCAATACTGAAAATATAAATTAAACAATGAAAATAGGTAGATCTCACAGTTATAATGTGTTCCAAGGCTTCGGTATCCTTCAATCAAGCACCAAAAGTTAGTTACAGATGATAGATCTAAGAAAAATAGAGAGAAAATAGGTTGGAGGCGTTCTGGTGTGTTTTTGGGTCTTTTTAGGGTTGAAAAGTCGTGCAAGATATGTTGCCAAAAGAGTTTGAGTCAATTTAGGAAACTTGAGATTCGGCATCAGGAAACAACCATGCGATCGCAAGGTATTAAGTCATGCTGTCGTAAGGAACAAATAAATTCAACCTTCAGACTCTCGGTGATGGTCTGTGCGATCGTGAGGAATTAAAGCCATGCGATCGCAAGGCTTTATAGAATTTCCTCCGGATAGCCTTTAGTATTTTGGTCATAACTTTCTATCCTGATGTTCGATTGATGTGATTCAAGATGCATTGGAAAGCTAACTCAAAGGGATACAACTTTTATTCAGATAACATCTTCTAGTTCTATAGTTTGATATGTTAAAAGCTGGTCTTAATTGAGGCTAAAAACCAGTGCAAAACATTTCAGCTTGAAAGTTGATATGTGATAATGTCGTGGCTATATTTCACCCCTTTGACTTCTTTCTTCATCCAATTGGCCTCTAGTATTCTCAAGTCTTCATCGTGAGGTTCGATATAACTTTTGAATGTTTTCACTTTGGTTCCCGAACTTTCGCTTTCTCTCATTTTAGTCTTTTTCCCTCATTTCTTCCAACTTATGCCATATCCATCGAATTGTCACCTAAATCAAAATATGAGAATGTTAAGTACATTTAGGCACAAAATAGTCATATGAGCACATTAAATAAAGATGCAAAATGTGTATTTTATATTCCTATCACAAATCAATCAAACAAACCTCAAATTTTTTTCTGTACGAGTGAACAGTAGCGTAAGTGAACAGTAAAAAAATTTTTAACACAAGATTATACTACCAACAAGAAATTTATGGATCTAGGAAGTGAAAACGAAGAACAACTCAAGAACACGAAGAAAGTACGAAAAAGATGAAAATTTACTGACCCAACAAGAAAATAAAGGATATAACTTGGTAGAATTGGAGCCAAAGCTCTGATACCAATAGATACGAACCCCATAGCAACGGTGATTACGAAACCCACAACTAGATTGATGCGGAACCCAAGAATGCCAATTAAACCCCGATTTTGGATTTGAGACCCAACAAAATGAACCAAAAAACTCAACGATAACGAAGATGCGTTGAACCCCTTGATTACACAATGAAGAACCCACGATCCGATGTATGAACGTCACAAGATTTCAATCTTGATAAGTTCGATTTGCTGTTCAATTGAAGAACACAGAAAAGCAAGCCTCTCAATTAATTAATTTGTCAAAAGTTGTAATACAATAAAAGTTTTTGGTATTTATACCAAACCCTAGAAATTAGGTAAAAACGTGCATAATCTCACAAATAAGGTAAGAGATTGACTTAACATAGAATTCTAGCAATTATGGAAAATTAGCGAAAAAATAAATTTTCAGCCGAAATTAACCCTATGCGATCGCATTGGATGTGGTCGCATAGGCCAAGCCTTCATGCCTCCTTTGGTTTTGGTTAATATGCATGCGACTGCATACACGGTTACACTATGCGGTCGCATAGTGGAACTTTGGCCTCCGTCTTTAGTTGCTTGCATCAAGTTTATCCATCCCGATTCCGGCCTCGACCCCAACATGGAACTTGCTCCATTCTTCGTCGCGATCACCATATCGCCAACCGTAGCTTGAACAAGCAATGTCATCGCTTCTTGCACTCGTTTTGCCCTCGATCGAGTCATCGGTCCTTCGTCAACTATCAATGGATCTTTCCCCGAACTTGTCATCGTTCCAATGGCACCTTGGATCATATCACTGATTCATTAAATATATTACTGAAGTTTCTTTTTGTATATGTACTCTTGTTCCTGGGATTTTAGGTAATTAAATTATTACCCTTAATTTTATAGAAAATATACTATTAGTTCTTAAATCTAGACCAATAAGGAAATTTATTTGTATAAGATATTAAGAAAGATTTCCATAATTAGTCAAAAAAAAGTCATAAGAAATCTAGAACAAGTGCTTACACATGTGTCTCACACAGTCACACATTTTCTATCTCAAACACTACCGTTGCATAAAATTCATCTTTTGTAGTCCAATATCGTATATATATTCATCAATACATATTTAGTGTATATATATTTTTTGCTTCAACTTGGATGTCCAAATTTTGATTTCCTGGTGATGATTTTGGATAAATTAATCCATGGATTTTTTAAAAATAATTTTATGCTGTTTGTATTTTTATTTTTTAATTATTTTATGAAAAATCGTGCTTCTCTTTGAGTAGTTTCTTATGGGAAAACCCGGTCAAGTTCATTTTCAACTTTTCTCTCAGGTTAGCATTAATTACTCTCTTATTTGGAAGTGTGTATGTTAGTTAGTTAGTTAGTTGGTTTGTTTTATTTCTACTTTGTGAGCTTCAAATTATGCTCACATTGAAACCTAGATGGTGGCCCAAATTTTCTTTCTTCTATTTCTTGCGTGCACTGTGGTTTGTTTGCATTTTCACTAAGCCAGTGTGTGTTCAGGAGGTGGGTTTATTGTAATATTGGATAAGTTTTTTAAGTTGAAACTGTGATATATTTCATTGTTTTATTTTTTCTTTGCAAAAATGAATCTGAACTCGACTGGTAATTATGAACCACACCCTTTATTCACACAACAATTTACTAAGTTTTATGCTTTTCCATACAAATATATGTATACAAATTTACAAGAGACAAACAAACATTTTTAGATGCGTTCTCGTTTTGTTCATGACTGCATGTATAGACACTGCATTTATATGTTTCAAACATAAGGTTGAAGGAAGACTACGTGTTAAATGTGATAGAAAATTAAAAAGGGATTATAGATTCAAATGCTTTAATCAAATCTTTTTCTCATACAAACCCTAAATAATACTCTATGTTTAAACCAGAGAAAATAACAAAAACACAAACATACATAGATTCATGGATGACTAATTGTTTGCCTGAATGTGCTATGATCTTCCAATTGATTGGTGATATTTTCTTCAATTTCACTCTCTGTTGATGGGGGATGCAGAGAATTTGAAGAACACTATCGAAATGGGAACCATAACCTAATATAATAATAATAACTGAATAGTCATTATCTTTCAATTGTCTCAAATTGGCCCCTCATCAATCTAAAATAAACTTCCGGTCTCTACACTATATTTTCATAAAATTTAATACCCATTAGTCAAAATTAACTTTAATGGATCAGTTTAATTGTCTAATATTCTTTAAATAATAGCACCATACATTTTAATAAATTACGTGTGACCCCATATATGTTGAAATTTTTCAACAATCTCCCACTGGACCATACGTGTAATCTTATAAATACACACAACCTTATGAGTTCAAAATTTTGCTATCATTATTATGGGTATTACCAAACAATCTCGTCCATTAGTCATATTGATATAGGATCAAAGCGATTTTCATCACATTTAACGTGACTAAATCCATCAATGGTCACATCACCCATACAACCAGATGACATAGATCAATCATGAGTGTAGCATGGAAATTACATGTTATGTAATCTAAACATGTTTATTTCCAACTGGTCCAACCTTATTTCTTAAGTGAGATCAATACTGAACGTAATAACAGAGTGAAATGAACTGAATACTTTATTTATATACATAATAATATCCAAATACACAAATGTATCCAAAACATAAAGTAATGAAAATATAAACTCCCACTAAAACATGATATCCTCATGATATACAACACCCATATGAGCAGTGTGCTCATAAAAGACCTTAGGTGTCAATCCCTCAGTAAGTAGATCTGCAATCATGGAGTTTATCCCAATGTGTTCTATGGAAATCTGTCCACTCCGTACTCTTTCCTTCACAATCAGGAACTTTATTTCATTATGTTTTGATTTAGATAAGCTCATGTTGTTATTGGAATATAGAACTGCTGATTTATTGTCACAATATAACTTTAGTGGTCTTTCTACGCTATTCAGATTGCGCAGCCCAGTAACAAAATTTCATAGCCATATTCCATGATTAGATGCCTCATAGCATGCTACAAATTCTATTGCCATGGTAGAAAAAGTTATGAGTGTCTGCTTGGCACTCTTCTAGAGAAATAGCTCCCCCAGCTAGCAGATAGATATAGCCTGATGTGGATCTCCTACTATCTTGGCATCCAACAAAATTAGAATCGGAGTACCCTATGATCTCTAACTGATCCGATCTGACATATATGAGCATGAAATCATTTGTTCTCTTCAAATACCTCATAACTCTTTTGGCTACTTTCCAATGATCCATCTCAGGGTTGCTCAAATATCTTCCTAGCATTCTAACAATGAATGCTATGTCTAGACGTGTACAAACTTGAGCATACATAAGACTCCCAACAACTGATGCATAGGGAATCTTCTACATGTCCTTAACTTCAATGTCATTTTGCGGGCATTGTTTGATACTAAATTTGTCTCCTTTAGCGACAGGGGTGTCACCTGATTTACAGTCTTACATGCCAAACATTTTAAGTACTTTATCGATATAGCTCTTTTGTAACAATCCAAGAATACCTCGAGAGTAATCTCGATGTACCTGAATCCCTAATACAAAAGAGGAGTCACCAAGATCTTTCATCTCAAAATTCATTGATAAAAATCTCTTGATTTCGTGCAACATATCTATATCATTAGTGGCAAGTAGTATGTCATCAAGATAAAAAACCAGGAAAATATGCTTACTCCTACTAAACTTATGATACACACAATCATCAACAACATTTATCTCAAAACCAAACGAGATAATTACTTAATGAAATTTGTAGTACCATTGACGGGAAGCTTGCTTGAGCCTATAGATGGATTTCTTTAATTTGCAAACCATATTCTTCGAGTCTCCTGACACAAAGTTTTCTAGTTGCACCACATAGATCATCTCATCAATGTCGCCATTGAGAAATGCCGTCTTAACATCCATATCATATAGCTCAAGGTCAAAGTGCGCAACAAGTGTCATAATTATCCTGAAAGAGTCTTTCGTTGAAACTGGAGATAAAGTCTCTTTGAAGTCAATGCCTTCATTTTGGGTAAAGCCTTTAGCTACAAGATGAGCCTTATATCTTTCCAAATTACCTTTCGAATTCCTCTTGGTTTTAAAAATCCATTTGCAACCAATGGGCTTCGCACCTTCTGGTAACGTGACAAGATCTCAAATTTATTGTCTTGCATA
Organism: Fraxinus americana; assembly: GCA_035079005.1. Taxonomy (NCBI): domain Eukaryota; kingdom Viridiplantae; phylum Streptophyta; class Magnoliopsida; order Lamiales; family Oleaceae; genus Fraxinus; species Fraxinus americana. The sequence goes on along the minus strand of CM068725.1, from coordinate 12,593,945 downwards.
GACTTATACTTCTCATTCTTGGCATCAATCCACTTTTGAGAGTTAGAATTCTGCATGACCTGCTGGAAATTGATTGGATCATCTTCCATCAATCCATTATTTTTCTCATGTTCTTGGAGAAATACTATAAAATCATCTGAAATAGCATTTTTCCTTTCTCTCGTGGATCTCCTTAAAGGTATTGGTTCTTGAGGTTGTTGAGTTTGTACATCTGAAATAATTACCTAATTTTGGATGGGAGTTTCTCCAACATGTCTTTAAGGTTCTGGATATACTTCTTGATTAATGATAGGTATAGGAACCTGTACATTATCAAAAGCAATAGTAGGAATTGAAACCGATCCTTTTTCAACTTCTTCCTAAAAAATAATGTCTCTAACCATATTTCTCCCCCCCAAACTCAGCATCCTCAAAAAATGTTGTAGTTCTCATTTCAAAAATTGACTTAAGTGTGGGATCATAAAATTTATAGTTCCTTGATCGCTCAAAATAACCAATAAAGTAGCTGCTCACAGTTTTAAAGTCCAATTTCTTTTCATGTGGCCTATAAGGCCTAGCCTCAGCTAGACATCCCCAAATGTGAAAATGCTTTAGACTAGGCTTTCTACATGTCCAAAGCTCATAAGATATTTTGGCAGTAGCCTTAGTTGGCACTCTATTCAAAATATAAGTTGCAGTCTTTAATACTTCTCCCCATAGTGATTTTGGTAAGGTAGAATGACTAATCATACTTTTTACCATATCCATAAGAGTCCTATTTCGTCTCTCAGCTATACCATTCATGCTAGCCAATCCTAGCATGGTGTATTGTGGGACGATTCCACATTTCTCTAGGTATTTAGCAAATGGTCATGGACATTATTCACCTAAACAGTCATTTCTGCCGTAGTACTCACCACCACGGTCAGATCTAATGCTTTTTATCCTTTTGTTGAGTTGATTCTCAACCTCAGTTTTAAACACTTTAAACATGTCCAATGACTCAAACTTTTCATTAATAAAATATAGGTACCCATAACGTGAGTAATCGTCTATGAATGTTATAAAATATTGTTGACCATTCCAAGAAGTTGTAGGAAATGGTCCACAAATATCTGTGTATCAATTCTAAGACATCCGAAGTTCTGTTAGCACCTAATGTCTTAGTTTTGGTCTGTTTTCCCTTGATACATTCAATACATACATCAAGATCTGTGAAGTCAATGGAATCCAAAATACCATCGTTCAACTATAGCTTTTGAGATGTGACCTAAGCGCTTGTGCCATAATTTTGCTGAATTTTCATTATTTAATTTATGTTTAGTACCACGTGATTCCACATGCAAGGTTTCATGATATGATGCAACAGTATCGAGCAAATATAGGTTATCATATGCGGATAATAAACCAGTACCAATAACATTGGAATTTAATGAAAGACTAAACTGATTGTTTTCAAAAGAACAATAATATCCAAATTTTTCCAACACAAAAAGGGAAACCAAATTCTGTCTAAAAGATGGCACAAAAGTGTCTTTCAAATCCAAATAATGACCAGTTTTTAACAATAACCAAAAGTGCCTATTATATCAACTTCCACCGATTTGCCATCACCCACGTAGATGTGTCATTCACCATCATTTGACTTTCGGTAGCTCAGATAGCCCTGCATAGAAATACTTATGTGAGTAGTAGCACCAGAATCTAACCACCAAGTATTTCTAGGTACTGAAGCTAAATTAACCTCAGAATAGATAAAAGTAAGATATGTGCCTTTATTTGCACGCCAGGCGTGATATTTGGTACAGTTCTTCTTCAAAGAAACAAGTCCATTTGTCCTATTGCCATTTCTGTTGTACTGGACCCTTAGGATCATCTTCATATTCCTTCTTTCTTTTCTTGCCCTTATCCTTAGAAGTGCTTGCCAAATGAACGTTTTCAGTTCTTTCTTGCTTCAACCTTTCTTCTTCTTGCACACAATATGAAATGAACTCATTTAGAGACCATTTCTCCTTCTGGAAATTATAACTGACCTTAAATTGACTGAATTGTACAGAAAGCGAGATCAATACCAAATGTACGAACAAGTCATCAGCCAGCTCGAGCTTTAGTGCCTTAAGTTTAGAAGCAATGTGAGACATCTCCATGATGTACTCCCTTATATTTCATTTGCCTTTATAACTTATTGAAATCAAGCTTTGCAAAAGCGTGCTTGTTTCAACCTTATCTTTTTCGCAAAACGTTTCTCAATTTTGGTAAGGAAATCCTTAGCATTAGTCACTTCTTCAGATACTGCGCCTCTAAAGGGTTCCGAAATGTCGCGCTTAATGATCATTAGACTCATGCAATTTGAGTGATCCCACTTCTCAAAGTTCCTCTTTTCATCAGATGAACTGAGTTGCTCAATTTGAAGCGCAAGATCTAGATCCATGCAGCCAAGAACAATCAATACGTTCTCTTTCCAATCCTTGAAGTTTGTCCCATTGAGCATGGGAATTGAATTAACATTTGCAGATATGGTAGTAGCAGATGAACTAGCTGTAGAGAGACAGGGGAAAATTATGCTCATATTAATATTAACATTCAATAATCAATAAATTCAAATAATGGTAATTCCCATCTCAAGATACCTAGCACATTATTAATATCAAGGTTTTGGACAGTAATATTAATTGTAAGTGGTACTCTTGGTGTAGTGATCAAACATTGACAATTACTCCTGTCAAAAAATAAACTCATCTTTGGATTGATTTATTATTCACATGGAAACCTTATAATTGTCACACGTTTACCACCACAAGTGTGTTTGCAATTCGGCCAAATATTAGCCGTCATTTGGGCTGGCTAATATCCGCATGAATTAGCATACACACAAAGTCCTTCTAATATTCTAAGTTAATTAATTTCCATAAGAGAGGTTGCTTTGGCAACATATTGCTTCAATCAATTCACTTTTGAATATTATATTATCAAATGAGTCCTTAATACCGAAATTTAAAAAGTAAAATACTTAATTTCATTTGTCTTGAAACTTTAAGGGCCTAATGATTAATAATTCAATACTACATGGGTCAAAATTAATTAATTCAAAACTTTAAGGGTCAATAATTAATTATTGGAGAGTTTAGGAGTTAAAAATCAATTATTCAAAACTTTGAGGCCAATTTAAACCAATTATGAACATTTAGGGGCTTAATTATAAAATTCAGAACTTAAATGGCCCAAATTAATTAATTTCAGAACTTCGGGGGCTGAATTATTAAAACTTATAACCTTAAGGCCCAACTTAAATAAATTTTAAACTTTAGGAGCTGAAATATAAATAACTCTACCCAAATCCTAATATTAAATTGCAAGTAGGGGCCTAAAATTATCAAATTTACAGCCCAAGCCCCTACCCCCGATCTTCCAAAACTGAAAAAAAAAATTAGGGTTTCTCCCTCTCCCTTGATGGTGACGCCGGGCCAAAAGTGGTCGTCCGGAAGCCCCCCTGGCCACCCAACAGCTTGGAACGTGGTAGCCAACATCAGTGTCGACGGCTGTAACAACCAAATTTTTTTTAAAAACGAAATTAGATTTTAACAGATCTGTAAATCCTTTATTTTTAAAAACCGAATTTTTGAAGAAAACCTTTAATTATATCATAATCCATATAATAACATGCTTTATTTCATGTAATATTATTCCAAATTCCATGAAATAACAGATATATCATATAACCCAAAAATTCAGAATTTTTAAAACTTTAATTTCTCAAGAATCAATCATGGAGTGGCTCTGATACCACTTGATAGAAAAATAAAAAGGGATTATAGATTCAAATGCTTTAATCAAATCATTTTCTCATATAAACCCTAAATAATACTCCATGTTGAAATCAGAGAAAATAAAAAAAACACAAACATACCTAGATCCATGGATGTCTGATTGTTTGCCTGGATGTGTTATAATCTTCCAATTGATTGGTGATCTTATCTTCAATTTCACTCTCTGTTGACGGGGATGCAGAGAATCTGAAAAACACTATCGAAATGGGGACCATAACCTAATATAATAATAATAATTGAATAGTCATTATCTTTCAGTTGTTTCAAATTGGTCCCTCGTCAATCTAAAACAAACTTTCGGTCTCTACACTATATTTCCATGAAATCTAATACTCATTAGTCAAAATTAACTTTAATGGATCACTTTAATTGACTAATATTTTTTAAATAATAGCACCACACATTTTAATATATTACGTGTGATCCCATATATGTTGAAATTTTCTAACAAAATGTAATCGGTTTATTGCCAACCTATTTTTATTTAAAAAATGGTATTATCGAGGAAAATGAGCCAATAATTCATGTTCAAGTCCTACAAATTGAATAATGCTAGACTAGTAATATGTCAGGACATATTGACTATTATTTTTTCAAGCCAATCATTCATGTTCAAGTCCCACTAATATCTATTAGGGGGTTTTGCATAGATGTCACAAAATTTGAAAGTGCGCCGAAATTTGTTAATTTTTCATATGGTGCTAAAAATATCACTTTTAAGCGTGAAATGTCCAAATGACCTTTGTAGAGACCTTTTTGGTGCATTTATTCCACATTAATGCATGCATATAATGCTAATTAATTACATGATTTGATCTTTTGACTCGTGTAAGAAAAATAATTGAATATACCTAATATACAATGGGTAATTGTATATTAATCCAGAAAAAAAAATAATAAGGTCTTGCTACCTAGGTAACGACATTTTCTCTTCTGAAACCCTAGCTTCATTTACGTCTTCTCCATTCCAATATCAAGACGAAAGTAATATTGGATTCATCTTTCATTTTGAGATGATAACATTTACAAATTGTTTAATATTTTTATCTTATGACTTACTATTCTAAAATTGTTAAATACAATATGCTCATATTAAATTGGAATTTTAGAAATTAATATTCATTAATTTGGTTTGGTTTTACAAATTTTTTTGAATAGTGATGGCTATATCCTCCATAAAATGTTGTGAATAATTCCTTATTTAATAAAACATTGGATAAATTATTTGTGAATATTTTGTCATTTGGTAGTTGGGCATTGATGAACAGATTTAATGCCATGAAAAATGCATTCCAATCATACCCATTATATGCTACTGCTTATGTGCTAACTGTAAACCTAACTTGAACTATCGAACAAAATTGTGAAGACCGACACATAAAATGTTGAACTCAGGAAAGACATTTAAACCGTCGTTTTCACCGATTTTTGTATAATTTATTCGTAGGTGCCACTTACATGTTACTAAAGTCCGATATATTAATTGTGCTGAATGCTTATCATTGCTATCTGAAATTTTAAGGTATGAGTAATAAGATTCATCGTGTCATATGAAGGACATTTTGTCATTATAGGTGATGAATGGAAGTGTCGAGGGAACAAAACCACTTCAATTGTAATATTGGGGGGATCCACTTGCATGAGAACTTGGATAACCCGTTAAATGGTCCAGATGCTAAAAACATTGTTGATGGTGATGAGCAACTGTCACCACATTCCACGGTATTGGACTTATACGAAGTGGTTTCAACTATCATATGGAGGACATTTTGTGCACGTAGATGTTCGTGACATAGGTGTGATGTTTTCAAAGATTAGATCTCCATATACACTAGAAATTGTAGGTTATTAATGAAAGATTCAACTTGATATTTTGTTGAACTCTTTTTACATTAGTTGCTGGAAATTTATAGTTGTATACAATTAATATATATGAATCACCCATTTTATTCAATTTTATTTCTCGTACTTCCATTTCATGAAGTCATTCTTCTCAAAATCAGGGTAAATCAGCTACGAACAAGCTAATAGAGTAATTGCAAAAGATTTAACCCTAGTCACTTTGTGCACGTGGCTTAATATGGCTAAAATTGAAATAGACGACTAATAAGTCCACGTAAATCAAGGAGTTTAGCCTATTTATCAAGAGTTCTGAGAATCTATTTCATTGGGAGGCACTACTTTTAGAAGCATAAGAGTAAACACACATAGAATCCCCATGTCCATAACATTAACACATTTATACAATTATGGATCATATCATAATCAAACTATTGTCCTTCAAACTCTACTTGAAAGCATCAAACATGAGCTCAATCAATATCATTCACAATAATATTGTATTTGCACAAAATAACATAAACTACACATACATGACAATGGACCTAAACAAATTTCCAAATGAATATAAATATAAGACATTAATGTAAAAACCTTCAAAATATCACAAATTACAAGTTCAAAATGGTACACATTTTTTTCCCAATCAAACAAAAAAATATTATATTACCTCATGTTATTTCCTCTCTTCCCACCACTCCTAGTGTACCAAGTCTGATTTGACACTGATGGTATACGGATGTGCATCGAGCGTCGCTTCTTCTTCGTCACCACCACTTCTTCATTTTCGACTGCATCAATGGGAGTTGAGTGAACCCCAGTGCAGCCCCTTCACTAGGAAACGACATCGCACGTCCTTCATGTATACATTCATCTTCAGACAAAACGAACTCGAAATCCATCTGCAACACCATTAACATGAACAAATTCCAATGATCAGATGATGATATAACATGCATTTAATTAGTACGACACAATGTGAAACATCTAAAACAAGTTGGCATTGTATTGTAACTAAACAAAGAGAAATATTCTAGAATTCCAAAAACTATCTGTCGAGAATGACATATTTTCTCGATAGATGACTTCTATTTGACCTTCAAATATACTCTCTATATTCTAACATGAATTGGATGTTTAAATTTACAATATCTTTTGAAAAAACCCAATTAATGGAAAAAAAAAAGAGAAATAATTGAACAATATACATAATCCGTAAAAACCATCTTGTATGATTTCCATTCATTGTTTCAAGTTGATGAAAGCGATGAGGGGAAATATAATAGGAAGACAAGGCACTGAAAATAACCATATTTTTGTGAAATTTTCCTTAACGGGAGCTTTATGAATAGGAGATATGATGTTAACACATAACTATTTCTAGCGACTGCTGAACAATATCAAAAAAATTTTAGGCAACTTCCAATTTATATCTCATACTCAAAATTAGTCTCATTTAAAGTAGGATCTAGACAATACCCTGGTCCTGCTCTGCATAATTGAAACTGAAGGAAACAAATTATTCTTCTGAATTGAGCTAAATAAAAGTATTTACAAGTCCAAAACAATAACAGAATGGAATACAAAAATCAAATTCTTCAAGTCTTACACTCATTTCCTTTTAGACTAATTTATGAAATTAAAAATCAACACTATCCATTTAACCAACAATTTAACAACAGAAACACAAACAAAAATTTATAAAAACAAAAACTTAAATAATCAATAAAAGCATACCTACCAGATACTTCCTTGTTTATCTATCTCCTCTCCAATACGAACAATTAAAAATAAAAGAAAACAAACAAAAAGATATTGAGAAAAGAAGAAGACAAAGGTCAAATTGAGAATATGGCAATGGCTTGGTATTACTATGCCGGTTGCTACTAATTAGAAATCAATAAGCGAAGATTGAAAATGTGAGTCATAAAAAGATATTTCAATAGTCTCTTCGCTTGTTCTAGATGCTATGTCGGTCGGATAGAAAAAGAGAGTCGGGTGGAAGGAACGGCTAGTGGAAGCTGAAGCTTTCAAGATTTGAGTTTTGCTTTTATTACTTTTGCAAATGGGAGGTTCAAAGATTTAAGTTTTGATTTTCTTGATTTTGCTAATGGAAGGTGAAATTTACAAAGTTCGACCCTGACAATACCTAGAGGGGGGTGAATAGGTATATTATGCGGAATTAAAATTATCAATTAAATAGCAACATGTCACCAATTAATTATCTCTCGATGATTAAACATACAAGTCAATTTAACCTATGTTTGAATACTGCAGTTAATATAATCAATACAGAAAGCAGAAAAACATATGGTATGATCACGGAGAAACCCCAATTGGGTAAAAACTCCGGGCACTTTACCAGTCAACAATCCACTATAAACGATTTGTAACTTACAGTCTACCAGCCTAGATGATGACACGTACTATCTGATCTCCTGATTGCAATTCCAACAGCTCTCATGGATTATGTGTTCCTGCACCATTCCCAACTGCAGTTTCCAAAGCACTCATGGATTATGCTCTCCTGCAGGAACTCATAGTTTTGTGAAATCATTTATCTCATATAGATCCATGAAGAACACAGTGTTCTTCAACGAATGGAACTCCAATCAACTTCCCTCTATCTTCAGCAACTCTGACAGATGTAGTGGAAAGAACAATCTGGTATTTGGATTACCGAATTGATGTTTTTCTCATAAAAAAAACTCACAAAATGAAGGTTGAAAGTATGAATTCTCTCTGATGAAGCTATCTCAATGATCAACCTTATTTCTTTTTACATTCAGATGTGTTTTGGTATTTATAGGTAGGTTAGAAAAGTAATAGGCTAGGGAAAAGCCTTTAAATCGCGAAATAAAATTTTTGGGACAACACTGTTGCTCGAAATTGGGCTCAGCGACAGGCATCGCTCGAGCTAAAGCAGGGCAACAATCTAGCAAAGAAGGTTCTATTTTTTACGCTCGAACCAATCCATGGTGACAGTCTAGCGAAAATTTGTGCCGTATTTTCCTTCTTTTGCCATACTCGAACCCTAGACCTAAAAACCTATTTTATATAATTGCACATTACTCCTTAACTTTTTACAACATTTACAATTAAGTCCCTTTTGTTTACAGAATTGCCAATTACATAATTAAAAACCTAACAAGCTCCCCCTTTGACATTCTGTGACAAAACTACTAAAGTTAAGGCAGTAATCAAATATGAAATACAGACTCAAAAATCTATGACTCAACTAACTGACTTGAACGAAATCTGCATTTCAATCAGCACTTGTTTCCTAAAATAGACAACTCAACACCCAATATGAAATGTGTGGAAAACAGTATAAGTAAAGCAGTTTATAGAATATAGGCAATCTACGAAACATATAGTATTATTCAGTTTCACTCATGTAGAATATAGTATTATTCAGTTTCAACAATGCATGCTAAATCAAGACATAGTACCAATGCAACCCAACATACCAAGAAGACACATCGGTACTACGAAAACATCAAACTTAATTTAGCAGAACTGAATATATTATATAATCAACCTCAAAAGTTTTTAGAAATATCAAGTAGATAAAAAACCATATACATTCAATTAAAAGAAAAATATCTACTCCATCAAAAGCATATCTAACTACTCCCGCTTTTTGTTACAGAATGACAAGAGGTTAACCTAGATACTAGGAATCACCGACTGCATCATCCGAATCCGTCTACTCCTCGGAATCAACATCGTCATCCCAACGGCGACGAATCCATCAATGTTTAAGCTAAATATAGCTAACAACACTCCGAAGTGTAGTGAACTCGACAGTGTGTCAATCAACGGTAGCATGCAGCTATGTGATCTCTGCCATCATTTGAGCCTACTGCTTGATCAGTACGGTCATCTATCCCATGAGAGCAATCGAAGGGTCAATAGGAGAAGAAGCAGAAGGTACTGACTCTGAAGGAGGATGAACTGACGCTGAAGGAGGAGGGGTTGAAGCCGAAGTTGACGGGATGTCAGAGGGCGGAGGAGCAGCAAAAAATAAAGGAAAATCCAAAGGGTCAAAAGAAATGAGGTCATTAATAGGATCAGCCGGCACAGTCGGGTCAACGAGCTATGCGGCTCAAATGAAGCATGTAATCGACTCTAGGCAATGGTAGTATGGCCAATCGACCGAGAAACCCACCGCGGTACCGCCTCCGGGAAACTAACTCTTAAGGCTGTCACTAACCTATAGATCAGGCAAGCATAAGGCAGCCCCACCTTCGTCCCCGTGACACAAAACACCCATAAAATCTATTGGCAAATGAAAGAGGGCAAATCAATAGAATCGCCATGTAGCAGGGCATACAAAAAATGTCCATTCTTGATAAGTAATGAAGAAGTGTGAGACACGTGCCAAAGATTCATGCACATAATGTGCAACAGAATCTGGTGATCGGACGCAAGAGACCCAGTGTGAATCACACCTAGACCTCCCTCCAACTGTGTGTTAAACACCATCAAACGGACTAAAGAGTCCGTCGATAAAGTATCAGGAGTCAAATAGGAGAATAGGGGGTGGACGACTCGAGGAATATAAATAAGACTCGAAATAACATCCGGAGTAATCTTAACAGTCCTACCCCGAAGAAAAACCCTAAAAGATGATCCACTAACATCATGGATGTTAGCATAGAACTCTTGAACCAAAAGACTCGATAGAGAGACTAACTCAACTAACAAAGTTTCACAACCTCGAGAGAAGAAGATAGCGGCGAGGTCGGGAGATGCATCAGAAATGATGACCTCACGCTTAAATAAAATAGGAAGGATAGAAAACTGCGACCTAAAAGTGTCTTGGGCGACAGCCGAAATGAACCTAGTCCTACTATAGGAAGTGGATGAAATAGGAGTGGAAGGGGCTGTGGGTGCTCTCTTAGGCGGCATCTGAAAAGAATTGAACCAAAAGCATTAAACCTTGATAAAAAGATACTAATGCGTGATATGCATGAGATGCATGAATGCATGCAAATCGAGGCAGATAGGGAAACATGCAACGTGCCATAGCATGAAGCACAACGATGTGCAATGATGTTAAGACGTATGGACGTGATGTCATGACGTAGTGACGTGACATCACCAAGTGGTGCCAATAACAATCACAAACCACAAACCACAATGCACACTCCGAACCACCAACCCGACACTCCAACAAACTAAGCCAGATCCCAAACTACCAATCTCAATGCAATTGAAAAGACCAAAGGTGACAAAAAATCAAAAACCAATCCAAAGTCACCCAACCCATAATCACAACCTCAAACATCTAATCCAACATCAAAAACTAGCCCAAGCAATCAAACTCATGCCAAAACCATCTACAACATCAACCACACAACTCAAACCGCTAAAAAAATGCACCAACTCAACCAACAAACGCAATAGTAGATGCAAAAATGTGCAAAACTAAATGGCATTGAATGATAATGCATCAAGCATGAGTTACAAGTGCAAAAAATCGAACCAACAATTGGTGAAAATCTAAACATTCCAAAATAAATGCAAAAATGAGGAAAACCCCAAGTTTTTTGAAATTCACTTTTAAGTTTGAAGTTTTGATTAAACAACACATTCAATGAATGATTTGAAGTGTTTAATAAGTAAATAATCCTCCAATTTGGTGTAGGTTATGAAGATTTTGGAGAAATCAAGGGAAAAATGCGTGAAAACCCTGAAACGTTAAAATTCAAAACTACGGTCTGTCGCTCAAGCGATAAGCGGCGAGGCAGTTTCTGCTGCTGTCGCTCGAGCGGGGCTTAGCGATAAGCCAATGAAAACTTTTTAATAAAAATAGCACTGAATTTTTGAAAATAAAGAAAAATAACACCTTTTTTTCTAAATAAATAACAAATTAAGCAAAATTTTCTTTTCTCAATAATAGTTAAATTAAGCAAATTAAGCTCTTGTCAGCCTGATAATTATAACCATGCACGTATTCACAAGTCAAGCATTATCAATAACAACTTTCCTACTCAATTAAGTTCAAGATGGAGTAAAGTGTATAAGTGACTCATATGTATAAAGTGCTACTATTTTCTCGTGAAAAATAACTTCAAACCTTAAATTTGTAAGAAAGGACATACAAACATCAATGTCAAGTAAGTATGTTCCCTACTGATGAAAGTCAAACCCAAATGAAATTATAGGACCTGCAAACGAGCTCAAGTACATGGTTAATTTTATTTTCTCCCCCTGAATATGAGCATGTAATTTTTTATATCACTTTTCTCATAAGTTACATCTTATGTGCAGACTCTTGTCCATTAAGCGACTAAATTGACCCATGTAACGAGCTTTAGGCCGGCTAATCGAAATGAGATGACCATATGCACCAGGTTCTGAGAAACTCCTCGGGTTTAATTGCTCGAGTCAAATAGGCTTCGAACAAATGTATAAGATAAACCGAACATGTTTACTTTTTTTTTTTGTATTTCAAACAATGCAGGGAGACTCATCACGAGCAAGGTAATCTAGATGTAGGTCAATTCACGTTTGAAGTCACCCTACTAACATGTGATGCCATCTTAAATCTCACACAAGCGGTCCAGACTCATTCACAAGATCATAGTATGTGCTGTGCAGATATTACATGAAGAAAAATATACTCAATACTCCATCGTAAACTGAATCAAGTAATGAAAACAACAGCATAGATCAGATAACGACATACTCGATCACACATACAATGTTGAAGAGCATCATGAACTGTCCAGAGCCTAATTTAAAAAAAAAATCAATATAAAAATGAAACAAATACAAACCAAAATAAAACAAAACGCAAATAAATGAGATGCATACACGAATGAATGTACTCAATGAACTGCATATGCATGCACTAAAGGAACTAATCATGAAGAACAATGGATGCTCTTACCTTTAAGAGCAAGATCAAACTCACGACCTTCCGATCACTTTTCTTAACCCAAGCTTGCTTGGAAATAGAAGTAATTTTAGTTAACCGAGCCATCATCTCAGTTAAGTGGCTAACCTGATTGGCGAGGAAGTTAACTGTGCTCTAGACATCTCAATTTTTACTTCTAATTACGAGTTTACGACACCTAGGTCTTGTGTGTCCCAGTGCACCACAATGGTGACAGGTGGGAATAAACCTAGATTCAACCCTGTTCGGTTGTTGTTGCCGATAAGTAGGATAATTTACCCTATGTTGTTTAGTAGGTCTCGATCCTAAGTCATTTTTGTGATAAACCCAAGAATAATTAACCAAGAGGGGGGTGAATTGGTTTTTGAAACTTTTTCGACACTTAGTCTCAAAACAATACAATACACAAGATATGAATGCAAAGTATAATACTAGAATTAAATATGCAAGTTCAATAACTTAATTCAAATAAGGATATAGCACAATATAAATGACAATGTAAAGTAAAATACGATAATGTAAAGATAACAAACCAATTTAATGGGGTTCGATACATGTTCTACATCCCCGTTACCAAGCTCTCCATCAGGAGCAAGACCAAATGCACTATAATGGTAACTTACAAACAAGGAGTAGTGATCCATAAGTGACTTATAACAAGGAGCATTTATCCTTATGTGACTTACAACAAGTAGCACCTATCCTTAAGTGACTTTCAACGATGAACATATATTCTTAACAACAATCGAGTTTTCACAAGGCGCTTGAAACCACTAAAGTATAAATGATAGTTTTACAATTGAAAGAACTCTCTTAAAAAATGATAGAATCAAGTCAAGTATTTAGAGAGTTAGGATAACACTTCAATAGATAGCAAATAATAAAGTTCAAATGTTTGTGTTGTAAACTTTGATGAATAATGAATAATGAAATAGTCTGTATCTTTATATCAAAGTTTTCAACCTATGATCTCTCTTAACAAATAATACAAGTTACGTATGAAGAGAGATTTACACTTAAATGTAAGTATTGGCAAAGAAAACTTCTATCAAGAATGAACAATAGATGAGGTTGTGAAAAAATCTTTGTAAAATAGAATTCTTGATAAGGTGAATGAAATATGTTGAATCAATCAAGAAATTCTTTTATAATAAATGAAATAGAATTTAACCTCAAGTAATCTCAAAGATCTTCAATGAATAAGCTCTCTAAAATCTCTTGTAAGTGGTTGAAAAAAGAATGCAAAAGTGATTGGTATTTATAGAGAAAAAAGAGACACTCTCGGGCAAGTTCTGTTGACCAAGTTCGATTGATCGAAATTTTCGGTTGACCAATTTTTTGAATATAGCCATTGCAAGATTCTGAGCGTTAGACTTTCGGATGACCGAAAATTTTTGGTTGACCAATTTTTATTTTTTTTTAAATTGCTTTTTCAAAATCTATTTCATATTATGATTCAAAAGCATTTTTATGCAAGTGATGAATTATGAAAATAATTTGAGCTTTATGCACTTGCTAAGAATCGAAGAGTTAATACCTTTACATTTAAATTCCAATAAACTACTTCTAAGCTTTAATCTTCAAAGTTCTTGTTCTTGTTCTATTCGAGTCTCATTTGATTGCTTGTTCTTCAATGGATGACGATTTGACTCTTTGAAAGCTTAAGAAGATATATTCATGAAAAACTCAAGAAACAAAACTTGTTAGAAATATAAGTATATTGTTTGTTATAATCAAAACAAGTGGAGCTATATTAAATCATAGGTCAACATTTTGCCATTTGGTTCAGGGTAAAAAAATTTCAGGGCTTTGTTAGTGGCCGGAACGAACGTGGTCTTAGATGTACTGGCAGTAGTATTACCATTATGAACATAACCCAGACCATGCCTATCTCCAGCAGGCTTGTTCATCCCCAACAAATTATCAAGTTTCTATGAGCTACCCATGAATGATTGGAGTTGAGTATTGGATTTTTCAAGATCACTTGTTAATGATTTAATTGTGGTTACCAAATTTTCGTTAACAAGCTTTAACTCACTCAATCTTTTGGTAGAGTCCTTAAGATCACCTATGAGTTTCTCTCTTTCTATTTCAAGTTCGTTAACCTTTTTTAGAACAACTTTATTGAATTTTTTAATCTTAACACTCTCCTCAAATAGTTCACGATAAGCTTCATGAATATCAGGTTCATCCTCATATTCTTCCACAGAATTTTCACTATGTTCATTAGTTTTAATCTTCTCAATTTCCTTATCAGATTGTATAGTAGCTATAGATGTGAAGGCTATGAACTTTTGATTATCTTTACCACCAGAAGTATCACTATAATCACTAGAATTTGATTCATCATTACTTAAGGTCACTGCTAAAGCCTTAGGTCTACCATTATTAGAACTCTTTTTCAGGTTAGGACATTCATTCTTATAGTGACCGTAACCCTGACACTCGTGCCATCTAATAGATTGTGTTTTCGTATTAGCAGTCCTAGAGTTACTCTATTCACGATTATCTTTCACGAATTTACTATGGAATCTACTTTTCCGTTCTTGAGGTTTTCTCCTATTCCTCATCACTTTCTGAAATTTTTTAATGAAATAAGCTTTTTCATCGTCCCTAAGTAACTCAGCATCAGTAGACTCGCTCTCCTCTTTTCTAATGGTGTTCATGGAGATGGATTTAACCTTTTTAGGTTGAGAAACGGTGAGTTCATAAGTTTGAAGAGATCATACGAGCTCTTCCATCTTAACAGCATATAATTCATTACTTACTTCTATCGCCGTAGCTTTAGGTCTAAACCTCTCGGGCAGGAATCTAAGGACTTGTCTAACGATTTTGGACTCGAGAATCATTTCACCTAGGTTAAAGCTCGAATTAACTATTTCATTCAGCTTAGCATAGAATTCATCGAAGGATTCATGTCCTTCATCCTAATCTCTTCAAACCTAGTGGTTAACATCTGCAGTTTAGAATTTTTAACCATTTTAGCCCTTCGTGTGTGGTTTCTAAAATATCCCAAACTTCTTTGGAAATTTCACACATTGAGACTCTCCTAAATTCTTCAGCAGACACAGCCATGAACAGACTATGTAATGCTTTACTGTTCCAGTTACATTCATCTAAGTTAATTTAAGTCCATAGAGAGATATCAATGGATGTGACTATACCACTAACGATTGTTGAAGGTGGAGCCCACATGTTAATCCAAATACGTTCATCCAAAGATTTAAGGAAGGCTCTCATTCAATGGGTCAGGAATCGAATTAAAGTTTTGATACCAATTGAAATTTACGAAGTTCGACCCTAATAATAGCTAGAGAGGGGTGAATAGGTATATTATGTGAAATTAAAATTACTAATTAATTAGCAACATGTCACCAATTAATTATCTCTACCGGATTAAAAATAAAAGTCAGATAAGTGTAGTTTCTACACTTATTCGAGATCTTAAATGAAGATATTTTATTGTCATTTCGATAAAATTCTACCTAATTTATTTATATTGTATCTTTCTAGGTAAAAATTTATGTTTGCTGAAGAATTAGAGAAAGAAGTGAAAAATTGGCGAAAAATGGCAAGATCCAAAGTTTAGGAGCAAAAGTGCAAATATTCAAAAGTTGTGTCGGAGCTCACGATGAAGAATTGAGAATGCTAGGGGTCAATTGGATACAATTAAAAGTCAAAATGAGTGAAAAGATAACCAAAATATTTTCACAAATCAATTTTCAACCGCATAAGGATGTCCAGATTTTTAGTTGGAGAGAGACCCAATTTTGGCCCAGTAACTGTTTGAATTGAAAAAGAGCTATTTCTAGCTCTTTGAGTTATCTTTCCAACAATTTTGTATTCCTTTAATCGGATTACAAGAGAAATAGCTATGATAAAAATACTGAAACAGATGCAAAATATTTTTAGTTAGTCAGCGCCTTAACACCTAGGCGCCTAGGCACTAGGATGCAGCGACTGCGTCGCCTATTTTAGGGTTTTTGTTGATTGGACTACAAGAAGCGTATAAAAAGACTACAATCTGGCCAATGACGTGTATGGAAGTATAAATTGACCTAAGGAGGCACCAATAAAGGGTTCCAAACATTGAAAAAAGAGATGTACAACGAGAGATCGAAGAGTTAAATCAAGAGAAGAAATTCATCACGAGATACAAGATTAAAGCAAGATTGGAAGCGAAAGAAGACCTTGGAGCAAGAGTTGATTCTTTTCCATATCTTTATTCAATTAATCCGGTGATGTACCCAAATACATTTAATTGTTTTTCCTTTTTCATTATGCGCAACTAAATTCTAAATTAGGGCAAACAGTGTAGTCTTTTGTGATCCTTGCTTTTATTCAAAGATTTTTGTGGTTTATTCTTTTATGTGTTGATTTTGTTATGAGCTTAATGCTTTGAATTACTTGTGACTAATTTGATGATTACTTGAGTTTCTTACGAATCGAGATGTGAGTTTGAAACTTAGACCATATAATAAAATCCGATAAATTAGTATAACGTGTAGACCTACACTAATTGTTGCGGTCATAATATGAATTCTTAGAACTAGTGTTTCGTTTAACTAAGGGTAATTCGCATAGAGATATGGAATTGAATTAGTTAAATAGGCTCAATGAGAACTCGAGAGAGGTAAATTGAATACAATATACGAATTCGACCGAACACTACATTAGGTTAAAATCTTGAATTAAGAATTAAGGTGATCAGTAGATGAAATTGTTTTGCCCTAATATTCTTCATGTGTTTGAATCTTTAATCAATCGTTGTTTGCAAGATTTTGATATTTTCAATTTGTTAGAAGTAATTAGGTAAACATAATCTCACCCATCAAAATTCTTTGTTCGCTTTTATCGAATAGGAGTTAGAAAATTTTAATTAACGTCTAAAGTATAGACCTCATGGGGACGATAATCCGGACTCAAAGGTCCACTATATTACTTGTTATGATATCGTACACTTGCGATAAAAAAAATGCAAAAAGTTTTTGGCGCCGTTGCCGGGGACTATTTTATTTTTAATTGTAGTTTATTATATTTTTAACTATTATTTGATTTGTTTATTTTCTTCTCTCTACAGGAAAAAAAAGGGTGTTCGTTGCATGCTCCATACTCAAGGTGACAATCTTGAACCGTTTGACTCGGAGATAGATCGCACCTTCAAACGAAGACGCAAAAAACACAAACAAAAACAGCAACATCAAATGGTAGATGATCAAAACATTTCGATTCTATTCAGTCAATTGGACATGCTGCCACAAGAGTAGCTGCACCACCGGATCAACAGTAAGATCGAAAGGAAATAAATGAAGGAGATTTGCCTGTCTCAATGTTCTTGGCACCCATAGTTGCACCTGCACGCTTCAGTATTGTGTATTCGGATTTCGGGGTAAATAATTTTCAGATAATGGTAGAATGGATCAATTTGATGAACAATACTCTCCAATTGTACGAGTTGACTCATGAAAATCCGAATACACACATTTCCAGATTTCTCAGAAATTATCAGAATTTTCATGATCTGGGAGTCAATGAAGATGCTATTAAATTGTGTTTTATTCCCATATACACTTAGAGATGTTGCATTGGAGTGGTTGGACGCCTAACCTCATGCAAGCATTACTACATGGGAAGACTAGAAAATTCTGCAACAAATTCTTCCCACCGGTGAAAATAACTAAAATCAGATCGGACATTCAAACTTTCCTACGGAAAGATGGAGAGAAGTATCACGAGGCATGTGAAAACTGTGGAGCTAATCATTCAACAGAAAACTGTATGTCTATGGACTATCCCGAGGAACAGGTCAACTTCATTCAAAATGGCTCCCGAAATTTTAACCCTTATTCACAAACATATAACCCAAGATGGAGACAACACCTGAACTTCAGATGGTCTGATAATTAGCCCGCAAATGTTCCAAATACTGTCCAGTAAGAGAAAAAACCAAGTCTAGGGGAGATGTTCAACCAATATATGCAAAAGACAGACAAAGTGTTCGAGCAAATCGATACAAATTTCCAGAATCAACGGGCATCGGTCAAGAAGTTGGAAATACACATCGGTCGATAGCTCAACAACTTGCAGAACGCCCACAGGGGACATTGCCGGGCAATATAATGATAAATCCAAAGAGGCAAGTGCAAGCTATTACAACTAGGAGTAAAGAACAACTACCTATGGTGCATGTAAAAAGGCCAGACACACAAGAAAAAAGGGCAGAAGCTGAAGGGGCGCCTGAAGACGAAAAATCTGCAACAAGTTTTTGGCGCCGTTGCTAAGAACTAGTTACTTTTAGTCTTAATTTATTAATTTTTTTAACTGTTATTTGATTTATTTATTTTCTATTTTAGTTTGTTTTTGTTTTTGTTTTTCTTTTTCAGGATATATAAGAGAACGAAAATAACAGGATAAAAGATGGCCCAGATTGATTTCGACAATATGCTCGTATGTGACTTCATCTTAAGGTAACAACAATTGGCAGCTCAAGGAATTGCTGAGGGAGATGTACTTATGGGAGATTTCATTATAGGACAGCGACTACAAGATCTAAAAGCTAAATGTGAAATTGACGAAACTGTCATGAGATACTTGCCTGTTGCATTATTACTCTCACACAAATTTGATATGGGTGATTTGCCTGTGAAATTATTTCTTCCACGTATTATTAATGAACATCAATTAAGAGAATCAGATTCACCAGACTTCCAGTAAATACAATAAGAGGATGGGACTTTCCATGAAGATGTCATTGTTTATTAGCCAAAAGTTTTAAACATGGACGTTGAACTTGAGAAAACTTCAATTAAAGAAGAGGAGCCTGAAAAGATCGAGAAATTAATCACAACGGGCGAAAAAGGACTTGTAACATTCAAAGAAGAGGAAATCCTCGACTTCATTGTTTGCTCAAAAGTGGATTTTGTGATTAAACCTTATGAAGAGATTGATGTATATATTGTTAAATTCAAAACGGGTGATGAGGAAAAGTCATACTACATGGAGAAGAACAATGCTAAAATTTGGAGAAAAATTGCAATATGGAACAAAGTCAAATTAAGCAAGTTAAGTAGGGCCTCCAAAACAATATTCAAAGTGCCATGACACACTTGTACAAAAAGTCAAGCTAATGACTTTAAAAAATCGCTTCTTGAGAGGCAACCCAAGTTTTTTTCCTTTTTATTTATTTTGTTTTTGAGTTTTAAGATAATTTAGTTTATTGTATGTTCTTTTCTTGGGACTCATCATCCATATCCTATTTCTCCTTAGGTATTCGATGAGTTAGTTGGTTTATTAGATTTTAGAGTTAAGTAACATATGTTTCAATTATTTGATCTTAATGCTTTATTTTAATTTGCAGGAATATGATGTCGCAGAACATTTAAACCAATATTGATGAAAGAGCTAACAAGAGTAATAGGAAAGCAATCAATTGAATTACAAGCCATATTAGGTGAGTCTTTTCTTCACTTTCTTCCCCACCCCTTTATATGCGGATTTAGAATTGAAGGCTTTGAGGACAATCTCTACTTTAAGTTTGGGGGTGGAAAACACGAGTTTTCATTTTTATGTGTTTTTTGTGTGTTTTTATTGTTTTAGTAAAAAAATAAAAAATAAAATAAATTTAATAAAAAATATTTTCTTTTTATGTGCTTATGTGAGTTAGTTGGCATGGCTGTCAATGATGAATATATTGAATCATGAATTGATCTATGAATGGTGAATAAGTTGTGAAAATCTCAACTTAGAAGTGTTTTACCTGAATTGGTGTTAAATGAGGGACATTGCACTAATCGAGGCATAAAAAAAATATTTTATTAGAAAATTTCTTTTCATAACTTATATGACTTGAGCAATTAATCCTGCAAAGGTCTTTAAAATCTGGTGACATATGGTCATCTGATTTGGGAGTCATTGGCCGAAAGCTTGTTACATGGGTCATTTAGAAAACTTAAGGGAGAGAGTTCTTCAAATAAATAAAAAAATTATTATCCTAAAAAAAAATTCAAAAAAAGCAGGTGGATTACAAAAGACGCACCAAATGCCTTGGTTAAGTCCCAAACACTTGTTTAAGATAATTTAACTTT
Organism: Fraxinus americana; assembly: GCA_035079005.1. Lineage (NCBI taxonomy): Eukaryota > Viridiplantae > Streptophyta > Magnoliopsida > Lamiales > Oleaceae > Fraxinus > Fraxinus americana. The sequence goes on along the minus strand of CM068725.1, from coordinate 12,573,309 downwards.
TGATAAGAAATTGTTAGCTTAGTTAAATCCTAGAGATTGAAGCAATCAAATTTAACGGAGAATCCTTGTTTATTGAAATGTCGAACTGCAAAATTTCGCCAAACTAGAGAGGTGGGGATAGTAAAAAAATTCAACCTTAGTTCACACATTGTAAAAGAGTGAAAAGAATAAGTTTGAGGTGTGTGAATTTTACGAATGATGAAAGAACATATTTGACCATTCATAATGTTATGTTTAATTCTTCACACACACACATTCAATTTTACAATGGAAAAGTGGATTTTAATTTTTATATTGTGATTTTAAAGTTGTGCATAGATTTGTTACTATCATTTCAATCTAGAGAAAAAAAGCCAGGCTAACTAGCTAAATCTTGTTGATTTACTCGATTGACTGGCCACCGATTAGGTAATTAGCATAGCATGTTTGTGTGTTTGTTAGGTTTTAGTTTTGTTTGAGGACAAATAAAGATTTAAGTTTGAGGGTGTGATAAGTGTAGTTTCTACACTTATTCGAGATCCTAAATCATGATATTTTATTGTCATTTTGATAAAATTCTACCTAATTTATGTTATATGGCATATTTGTATGTAAAACTTTATGTTTGATGAAGAATTGGAAAAAAGAAGTGAAAAATTGGCGAAAAATAGCAAGATCCAAAGTTCAGGAGCTAAAGTGCAAATATTCAAAAATTGTGTCGGAGGTCACGATGAAGATTTGAGAATGCTAGGGGTCAATTGGATACAATTAAAAGTCAAAAGGAGTGAAAAGATAACCAAAATTTTTTTACAAATCAATTTTCAACATCATAAGGATGTCCAGATTTTTAGCTGGAAATTGAGACCCACTTGTGGCCTAGTAACCGTTCAAATTGAAAAAGATCTATTTCCAACAAAGTTGTAGCTCTTTGAGTTATCTTTCCAACACATTTTTAATCACCTTAATCGGATATTAGGAGAAAAGTTATTACAAAAATACTGAAGCAGATGCAGAAGATTTTCAGCGAGGTACCGCCATAGCGCCCAGGCGCTGCCTGGACATATATCGCGGTGCCTAGGCGCTAGGATGCAGCGACTGTACCGCCTGTTTTAGGGTTTTTGTTGATTTGGCCGCGAGAAGCCTAGAGAAAAAGACTCCAATCTGGCTAAGGACGTGTAGGGAAATATAAATAGACCTAATGAGACACTAATAAAGGGTTCCAAACATTGAAAAAAAAAGATATACAATGAGAGATCGAAGAGTTAAATCAGAAGAAGAAATTCATCACGAGATTCAAGATTAAAGCAAATATTGGAAGCAGAAGAAGACCTTGGTGCAAGAGTTGATTCTTTTCCAAATCTTTATTCAATTAATTCGGTTATGTACTCAAATACATTTAATTGTTTTTCCTTTATCATTATGTGCAACTAAATTCTAAATTAGGGCAAACAATGTACTCTTTTGTGATCCTTGCTTTTATTCAAAGATTACTGTGGTTTATTCTTTTATGTATTGATTTTGTTATGAGTTTAATGCTTTGAATTACTTAATCACTAATTTGATGATTACTTGAGTTTCTTACGAATCGAGAGATGGGTTTGAGACTTAGACCATATAATAAAATCCGGTAAATTAGTATAACGTGTAGAGATACATATACTAATTATTGTGGTCATAATATGAATTCTTAGAACTAGTATTTCGTTTAACTAAGGATAATTCGCATAGAGATATAAAATTGAATTAGTTAAATAGGCTCAATGAGAACTCGATAGGGGTAAATTGAATACAATAGACGAATTCGACCGAACGCTCCCTTAGGTTAATCTTGAATTAAGAATTAAGGTGATCAATAGAAGAAATTTTTTTGCCCTAATATTCATCGTGTATTTGAATCTTTAATCAATCGTTGTTTGCAAGATTTTGATATTTTCAATTTGTTAGAAGTAATTAGGAAAACATAATCTCACCCATCAAAATTCTTTGTTTCCTTTTATCGAATAGGAGTTAGAAAATTTTAATTAAGGTCTAAAGTATAGATCTCGTGGGAACGATAATCCGGACTCAAAGGTCCACTATATTACTTGTTACGATATCGTACATTTGCGGTAGAAAAAACACAATAAGTTTTTGGCGTCGTTACCTGGGACTATTTTATTTTTAGTCGTAGTTTATTATATTTTTAATTATTATTTGATTGGTTTATTTTCTTCTCTCTACAGTAAAGAAAAGGGTGTTCATTTCATGCTCCGTGCTTAAGGCAACAATCTTGAACCATTTGACTCGAAGATAGAACGCACCTTCAGACGAAGACGCAAAGAACACAAATAAAAACAACAACATCAAATTGCAGATGATCAAAACATTCCGATTTCTATTCAGCCAATTGGACACGCTGCCGCAAGAGTAGCTGCACCACCGAATCAGAAGCAAGATCGAAGGGAAATAAATGAAGGAGATTTGCCTGTCTCAATGTTCTTGACAGCCATAGATGCACCGCTCGCTCCAGTATTGTGTATCCAGATTTCGGGGTAAACAATTTTCAGATAAGGGCAGATTGGATCAATTTGATGTGACTACACCAGCAACGATTGTTGAAGGTAGAGTCCACCCATTTTGAACGCTAATCCAAATACGTTCATCCAAAGATTTAAGAAAGGCTCTCATTCGAACTTTCCAGTAGGTATAGTTGTTTCCGTCGAAAAACGGATGCACAAACAATCGCTGACTCATCTAAATGTTATAAAGGGTCAGAAATCGAATTAAGGCTCTGATACCAATTGAAATTTATGAAGTTTGACCCTAACAATACCTAGAGGGGTGAATAGGTATATAATGCGGAATTAACATTATTAATTAATTAGCAATATGTCACCAAGTAATTATCTCTAGATGATTAAACATACAAGTCAATTTAACCTATATTTGAATACCGCAGTAGTATAATCAATACAGCAAGCACCAAAAACACATGGCATGATCACGGAGAAACACCAACTGGATAAAAACTCTGGGCACTTTGTCAGTCAACAATCCACTATAAACGATTTATAACTTACAGTTTACCAGTTTAGACGACGACATGTATTATCTGATCTCCTGACTGCAATTCCAACAGCTCTCATAGATTATGTGCTCCGGCACCACTCCTAGCTGCAATTTTCAAATCTCTCCTCGATTGTGCTCTACTGCAGCAACTCCTAATTTTGTAAAATCGTTTATCTCTTGTGGATCCAAGAAGAACTCCGCGTTCTTCAACTTCTGGAACCCGAGTCAACTTCCCTTGATCTTCAACAACTCTGACAGATGTAGTGGAAATAACAGTTTTGTATTTGAGTTACAAAATTGATGTTTTTCTCATCAAAACAAACTCACAAGATGAAGGTTGAAAGTAGAAATACGTAGGAATTCTCTCTAATAAAGCTCTTTCAATGATCAACCATATTTTTTTACGTTAGATGTGTTTTGGTATTTATAGATAGGTAGGTTAGAAAAGTAATGGGTCAGGGAAAAAACATTTAAATCGTGAAAAAAAAAAATTCCAGACAATACTGTGGCTCGAGCGATGACTCAGCGACAGTCGAGTGACTGGCTGTCGCTCGAGCTAAAGCAAGGCGATAGTCTAGTAACGAAGGTTCTGTTTTTAACGCTCGAGCCAATCCATGGCGAAGTCTAGCGAAAATCCACACCGTATTTTCCTTCTTTTACCATACTCGAACTCTAGACCTAAAAACCTATTTTTATATAATTGCACATTACTCCTTGACTTTTTACAATATTTACAATTAAATCCCTTTTATTTACAGAATTGCTAATTACATAATTAAAAACCTAACAAAAGGGAGACTAGGGTTAGAGAAAGAGGATTTTTTTTACGTGGGGGTGAGGTGGGTTTAGTGTGATGTTTTTCTACCTTTTTGTACTATTTTTTTTATATAGTCAAATCAACTTTCATTAAGAATGTACAAGATATTTAAATTTTTTAGAGTAAAAAAGTCCAAAAGTAACATTATTGCAAAGATTAATAAAATGTGACATTGTTTTAAAATGTCAACCCCAAATGCGACATGGGTGCAATTTCCTTTATTTATTACTTCATGTGCATATAATCATTGAGCCATTAGGCAACTAGAGTTCAACATTTGTACAATTGCTTTACACATCATGGTCTGATTCATGAAATATATTAATCTTAAATTTACTTGGGGTCCGTTTGATTGCAAATGTGAAATTTGAGTGGAAACTAAATGAATTATAGGGAATTGAATTGCCTAAAATTTGTTTTACTGGGAATTGTAATTAATTACGTTTGATTGATATAATTTGCCACCTGAAAAATGTTGAAAGTTTGGTGTTCGTTTGACTTTATTTTGTATGAAAATTTTCAATAAAAGTGATAAATTTTTTTACCATTGTGTCTAGAATTTTTTTTCAATTGCCAAAAAAGAAAAAAAGTGGAAAACCAAATACCACCAAAACAATAAGAAAACAATTTCATTGAAAAGTGGGAAAATGAGGTGCGTGAGTGAAAAATTGGAAAATGAATTCCATGGAAAATATTGGCTACCAAACAACCCAAAACTTGGAAAACGGAATCATGGAAAATTTCAGGTTCAAACAGGGCCTTACTATATTTGTACTTTAAGTTTTTGAGATTTTAGGTAGTTAAACTAATACCCTTAATTGTATCGAAAGTCTAGATGAAATAAAAAGCATGAAGATTATATACTGTTAATTCTTAAATCTAAACCAATAGGGAAAGTTGATTGTATAAGATATTAAGACAGATATCCACAATTACAGAAAAAATTAGAAGAAATCTTGAAGAAGTGGTTACGGATGCATCTAATAACTCAGTCACACGGTGTCTTTCTCTAGTACCACTGCTACACAAAATTCATCAATCTATTCATTCCAATTTCCGTATATATATTCAACAATACATACACACAAGTATATACATAGTGTATATGTATTTCACTTGAACTTGCAAACTATGGATTTTGATTCCCAAGACGGTTTCCAATACAGAATTTCATGCTTTTTTATATAATTTTAAGTTGTTTTTTTTTCTGAATTATTTTATGAAAAAAAATACTTCTCTTCGATCAGTTACTCACAGGATCAACTGGTGAATTTTCATTTTCATCCATTGACCCACATTAGCAGAAGAACCACTAATATATGGTATTGTGCGTGTTGTTATTTGTTTGTTTTATTTCTACTTGGTGAGTATAAATTTATGCAACATTGTAACGCAGACGGTGGTCTATCTTTTCCTTTTCTATTTCTTACATGTGTTTTGGTTTGTTTCCATTTTCACTAAGCATGTGTGGGTTTTAAGCCGAAATTATAGTTCTTGTTTTTTTTTCCCAATGTATAAAATTGAATTCAAACTCGAATGGTAATTATGAACCACACCCCTCATTTACACAATAATTTACTACATATTATACTTTCATAAAGAATGATATATATACAAGGTTACAAGACACAAAATGAATACTTCTTAGATGCATGCACATTTTGTGCAAGTCGCAGGAAATCCTTTGATAATATGGATTCTTATTTCTCAATGATATATATAAACACGAGGTTTGAAACCCGGTCTTAATATGGTAACCTCGTTATTGCCAACCTATCATTTCTGAAAAATATTTGAATATATTTTTTAGGAAAAGGAGCATGTAATTCCCGTTCAAGTCCTACAAATTAAATAATTCTAGACCACTTGTATGCTAGGGCGTATTGAATGTCATTTTCTTTGTCCATTATTCAAAATTTATGCCTAATATTATTCATATTTATTCATGTAATTAACGTAATCTGTTCATATAATCATTAAGCTATTATGCAGCTACTTTGCACCTATTGTACAATTGCTTTGTATGTCATGGTCTAATTCGTGAAGTATATGTACTTTAATTTCGAGAATTTTAGCTAACTGAATGGTTACCCTTGATGGTACACAAAATCCATATGGAATGAAATGTTTCCAAAGTATTTACTATTAATTCTTAAATATAAGCCAATAGGGGAAGTTATTTGTTTAAGATATTAAGATCGATGTTCACAATTTGTCAAACAAAATTTTACGAAATCTAGAACTAGTATTTAATCATACATCTCATGAAGTCACACATTGTCTTTCTTGAACACTACATTTACACAAAATTCATCGCTATTTTCATTCCAATTTCCGTATATATATACATAAACTAGGTGCAAGCAACGTTCAATGCACGTTTGACTAGTTTATATTTAAGAACTTGTTTGGTATGAATTTTTTGGAGGAAGAATTGATTTTGAATAGTGATATGATGGGAAATGTGTGGTTGAAAAAGAAGATAAGATTATTTATGTGATGGAAAATATTATTTTATTGAAAAATGTGTTGTTGAAAATGAGAATTGATTTACTGTAGAATTGGAGAATCCGTACCAAACGGGGCGTTAATAGTTTTGTTTAAGAATTAATTTGTTATTAATAAAGATGTAATTTTTTTGGTTAATTAAATAATTAATGATGTAATGTTTATTTAATTGATAAATAATTAGATGTGTGATTTTGATGTTGTGATGTAAGTTGGTGGGATCGAAAAAATTAAACAAAAGTTAACAAATTTGGAGAAAAGGGCTAAATTGTAAGGGATCCAAAGTTCGGGGACTAAAATGTAAATACTTAAAAGTTGTGCCGAACCTCACGATGAAGATTTGAGAGTGCTCGGAGTCAATTGAATAAAGGAAGTCGTCAATGGAATCAAATTTAGTCAAAAGATGATCACAAATCAATTTCCAACCGAAAAGTTATGCTCCGATATTTTAGTCTCATATTGAGACCTATTTTTGGTATAGAAAGTGATCGAATTGGAGAATGATGTCTGAATCACAGTTGTAGCCAGATGAGTTAGCTTTCCAACGTATTTTGAATCGCCTCAATCGGATATCGGAATACAAAGTTATGATAAAAACACTGAATGAAGGTGCAACTGCCTGTTTAAAACAAGAAATTCCGTTACATAATCCGTTAAAACAACAAATTCCGTTAGTTTTTCCATTAAAAACAAGAAATTCCGTTACATAGCCACTTTTAATATATAGAAGATATATAAACACTAGTACATACATATAGCGCGTTTATATTTTACTTGCGATCTATGGGTTTTGATTTCCTGTTGACGAATTCGTTATATAATTTAGCGCTTTTTTCAAAAAAAAAATAAAAAATTATCTTGATTGTTTTTTTATTTCTTAATTATTTCACGGAAAATCTTGCTTCTCTTCAAACAGTTTTTCATGGGACCAACCGGTGAATTTATAATTATTATTTTTTTTTTCAAATTTTCGCCCATATACTAATAAGCAACACTCAAAGATGGTATTGTGTTTGTTATGTTTGTTTTATGCTAACATTAAAAAAAATGTGGTGGCCCATCTTCTTCCTCTTCTATTTCATGCATTAATTCTGATTTGTTTCCATTTTCGTTCCGCATTTGTATATTCATTAGGTAGGGTTTAGTTATTGAGTGTGTTCGAAGTCAAAATTGCTATATAGTTCTTGTTTTCTTTTTCTATGCAAATAACTGAATCCGAGCTTGACTGGTAATTATAAAACACAAACCTCATTTACAAAATAATGTACCAAGTTTCATTATTTTCTACACAATTGTATGCATACAAAGTTACAACACACAAATGAGAATTTCTTAGATGCGTGCCCAGTTTGTGCATGTCAATGTATATACATAGACACTTCGTGTGCGTTTAAGACGAGGGTTGAAGGAAATTGGGTTGTTGAGTATTTTGATTAGATAATGCCCCCCGTGTGAGTGCATGCATTTTTATTTTTTTTTTGAATTCATCTGATTGTCCATGGTTAATTCTTCAATTTTAAATAAAATGCTATTTTTCTTAAATTTCAAATATTCTGTGAATTTTTTGTCAAATGGTTTGTCGCAGGCTTATCGCTGAGCCACGCTCGAGCGATAGAAGTAGAAGCTCTCTCGTTCGCTTTTCGCTCAAGCGACATGCCGTAATTTTGAATCTTAACGTTATTTTTTCAGGGTTTTTACATATTGTTTACCCATTTTTCTTCAAATTTTTCCGAAATTCTCCAACTCACGTCCAATTTGTGTCATACTCACACAACATTCCAAATTAGTCAGTTGTCGAGCTATTTCATTGAACCAACAATTTTCAAAAGGTAAATCGCTAAAACTTCTAGTTTTCTCTCGTTTTTGACATTTCTTTTGGGGGTTTCTGATTTTCTGGCCATTTGTGTTGTCATTTTTGGCATTTGCATTACATAGTTGTTCATTCTCATACAATGTCATCGATTATTGTACAATTTTGAACAAAAATTGGATTTTTGGACTATTTTGGGAGATTTTCCCCCGAATTTTCTATTTGTTCTTCATTGTTTTTGCATTTGGCACATTTTAGACGTCAATTGGTGGTCGTTGGTGGCTGGTTGAGAGTTGAATGGAGATTTTATTTTTGGACGTATGTTTTTGGTATTTTTGGTCCCTTTTGGCGTAAGTTTTGGATGTTTCGTTGTTTAAGGGTTAATGGTGTGTTGATGGAGGTTGGTTTATTTGGTGGTTTGTGTTGTGTTGGTTGAGGTGTATTGATTGGAATGGTGTTGAGTTCGAAGTGTTGGTGTCGTGTACATTGAGTTTGGAGTTGACACCTCGTGGGGTTGCAACGTCACTGTGGCATGCCATCACATCATACATCATGTCTTCACCTTGCCCACATCTAGGCTTCATGGCATCTCTTTGTGCATTCATTCACAAGTGCGTTGTATATGCATTTTTACGTCGTTTTGTGTGCTTTCATGCGTTTCATTTATCTAATTTGTTCGATCGTAGTATTGATATATTGGTTTTAACCATTTCAGATGCCACCTAAGAGAGCTCGTACTACCGCTCATACACCTGTTACCTCCACGTCTTTCGGTAGGTCTAGGTTTATTTCTGTCGTTGCCCAAGATACTTTTGGGTCACAATTTTCATTGAGACCTATTTTGTTTGAGCACGAGGTCATTATGCCTGACCTATCACTCAACCTCGCTGTCATTTTCACTTCCCGGGGTTGGGAACCTTTATTGGTGGAGTTGACCCTTCCTTCTAGTCTTCCTATTAAAAAATTCTACACTAACATTCATGATGTTAGTGGTTCAACTTTTAGGGTTTAGGACGGTTAGGATCACTCCTGATGCCATATCGAATCTTGTTCATATTCCTAGGGTTGTTCAACCGTTATTTCCTTACCTGTTTGTTGAGATACTTCTATCAGACTTTCTAGTCCGCTCCACGGTGTTTAACACACCGTTGGAGGGTGGTCCAGGTGCGATGCACACTGGTTCTCTCCCCCACTGACCGACAAATCTTGCTGCGCATTGTGTGCACAAATCTGTGGCTAGTGTCGTATACCTTTTCTTTACCTATGGAGAGGGCTTGATTTTTGTACGGCCTTTTGTACGGCGACTCTATTGATCTACCTACTTTTATATGTCAGCAGATCTTGAGTGTCTTTCGTGTCACGAGGACTCGAGTGGGACTTCCTTATGCCTGTCTTATATATCGTCCTGTGTCAACACTTGGCATTAGTTTCCCTGAGCAGGTTCCTCGAAGGATTTCTCGGCCGGTTATCCACACAACTTTTGCTCAGAATAGGTCACATGCTTCTTCTGAGCCAGCTGATCCTTTTGATGATCTTATATATGTTGATCCATCCGATTTCCCTCATACTCCCTCTATCCCTCCGCCCTCTAATATTCCCTCGACATCCAAGTCTATTCGTCCCCCTTCGAGTCTATTCCACTTTCTACGTCTGTTCCCATTGGCCTATCTGTTGCTCTTATGGGGTAGATGACCGTACTGATTAGCATGCTCGGATGATGGCAGAGCTTACACAGCTGCAAGCTACAGTTGATCAACACTACCAAGTTTACTACGCTTCGGGGTGTTGTTGGATATGTTCAGCGTGGGTTTTGATGGATTCGTCGTCATTGGGATGATGGTGCAGCTTCAGAGGAGCGGAATGGTGTTGGTTAGTTTATAGGTTACCCCTTGTCATTTCGTGATAAAAAGGGGAGTAAATATTTTTGTTTTTATTAACAGGATGTATATGTTTTTATCTACGTGATGTATCTAAAACGTTTGATTCTAATTACAGGATAAATTTTCAGTTTTTCCTAGATTAAGCTTTGATGTTTTAGCAGTATCAATGTTTTGTTTTGGTACGTTGGATTACATTGATATTACATCTTAATTTAGGATATGATATGAAATTGAAAAGTTGTATTATGAGTTATTAACTGCTTAAATCACTTTTACACTGTATACTTGTTGGAGTTGTGACATTTTGTTGTCACATGAAGAAATTGTATTTTTTATTGTAATTTAGTTTGTAGCTAGTTTAGTTGAAATGTCTAACTAAGTTGATGTTAAGTTAGACTAGATTAGAACTAGTACAAGACAAAGTAGTAAACCTTTCTACAAGTAAAGTAAGTTCTAGTAGCAAAGTTCCTACTTGCTAGTGGATAGTCAAGAGGTAGAAAATATCTCTAAATATCTTGTAGAATATCTAGTAACTTTGGCTATAAATAGAGCCAAGTTGTAAGAGAAAAATATAGAGGATATATGAAGGATTTGTTATAGAAAAACCGTCTTTAACAATGTAGACAATCAAAAGTTCCTTCTTCTCCTCTGATCTGATAATAAAATCAGCAGAGTTCATATGAATTTTATTATGTTTTCATATGTTTTATGTCTTATAAACCGGTATGTGAATAACCGGTATACACTCCTCCATACAATGTTTGAAGGGCTCTATTTATAGAGTCTTAGATCAAAGCAAAAATCCCAACATGGTATCAGACCTTTAATGATCTTGGAAAGGGGCCTGAGGTTACAGAAAGAAGAAGAAGAAGTGCTGCAAAAGGCTGTGAAAAGCTGTATCAAAAGGCAGTGAAAAACAGATAAAAACAGAGAAAACTGGTGAAAAAATGAAGTTGAGAAATGGTTGAATCTGGTGTGTTTTTACATGGTTTTAAAGCTGAAAAAAATCTGGTATGATTGCAAGGATTAGAGCTAATCATTAGCATCAAAAAGGTGGAAGAAATCAGCTTAAAAACCATGAAAAAGGCTGGAAAAACGAGAAAACAGGGGAAAAACAGAACAAGGCAGTAGTAATTCCGGTGAGTTCATTGCATATACGATAAGATTATTGCAAATACGATGAGCTCCTTGCAAATCCGGTAAGTGCCCTGTTTTTCTAAAAAACCAGTAAGACCCTTGCAAATCCGGTTAGCTTTGTGCATATACGGTATGCTTCATGTAAATCCGGTATATGCCATATACGGTATGCAAATGTAAATCCGGTAAGTTGATTCAAATCCGGTAAATTCAAATCTTTTTTATTAACTGTAAAAAGGGTAAGCAAGAGGTGAATTCGGTAAGATCAATGTATAACCAGTAATTTCAAAATTCAATTTAAAACCTCTTCTTCTCAATGAAAATCTAAATAGAAGCTTTTTTCATTTTAACAAAAATCAAATTTCTGAAAATGAATTTGAATGTTTCAAAAATCCAATGATTCAAAATGAAAGTTTACTTGTATGTAGTTGATTTCAAAGCTAAAAAGGATTGACAATTGTAGCGCCCCGAGTTCCGTTAACCCGGATTGCCACGTCATCATCTTCTATAACTGATTTAACTAAAAAGTTTTGCGGAAAATAACTAAATTTCAAACTTCGCATTTATAACGGTAAAAATCTTGTCGACAAACAAAACTCATTTTTTTATAATTTAAGAAAATTGATTAAACTTCAAATCTCGAGTTTTTGAAATACTGAAATAACAAAGTACATTAATAGCGTTCAAATACGAAATTTTCAAATATAAATAACTGAATTATTAAATTGTTGCCACACTACCCATCAATCACGATCGCCTCCGAAATCTGCAAATATTGTTAAAATAACGGGGTGAGTATTTCAAAGGAATACTCAGTAGACTCATCGCCGATAATTAATTTACAGAATAATTGAACACATACTTATGCAATATACAACGTGATATCATCATCATCTTTGGTTCATTTTCTTGAAAATCATAGGCTCTTTAAAAACATAGACTGAAGGTAGTCTTTCTTTCTCGTACATTCAAAGCACATAAGTTATGCATAACATTCTCATCTTATCTCATAAGAGATTCTCTTCTTTCTCATGCAATTAAGCATATAAGTTATGGCAAGCATAACAATATCATATATCTCATATGACATATTCTCTTCTCATGCAATTAAGCATATAATTCACGTAAATTCACATAAGACATGCAATTATAATTTAAACTAATTAATGGTGGCGAGTCTACCTCAAATGTCTCGATTTGCGTGAAAAGTGGAGCGGGATAAAATCTCAATCTCCTAATTGTTCGTACGTATCGTCTAGCCAAAATAGAAAATAAGTTTGAATTAGTATTTCGAATATTTAAGGCTTTAAAGTGATAAAATAAAGTTTAGGGATTAAATTGGAAGTTATTGAAATTGAATTTGACAAATCTAGGGGTTAAAAATACTATTTTCAAAGTATTGGGGCTAAATGTGAAAAATAAGAATTCTAGGGATTTAATTGAAAACTATTGAAACTGAAAATAAAAGTTTAAGGGCTGAAATTGAACTTTTATAAGTTAAGGACTAAACTGTAAATTTAATAAAAATGAAAATATAAGTTTAGGGCTGAAATAGTAACTTTTAAAAGTTAGGGACTGAACTGTAAATATATTAAAACTGAAATTAAAACTAAAGGGCTGAAATTAAACATTTTCAGAATTTAAGGACTTAATTGAAAATCTGTTTAAAACTGAAAATAAAATATTAAGGACTGAAATAAACTTTTACAGAAACTAGGGGCTAAATTGAAATTCCTTAAAACTGTAAATAAATTGTTAAGGACCGAAATAAAAACATTTAAAAACTTAGGGACTGAAATAAAACTATTAAAAACTTGGGGGCTAAAACATAATCTATAGAAATAAAAAATCAAATTAAAATCAAAATTTCCTTTCATTTCTCTCTCTCTCTCATTACAGAGAGAGAGAGCGAGCGACGGGGAAGAAAGGCTTCGCCCCCGGCGAGGCGGTCAGCTCAGCGCCACCGTCGCGTGGTGGCGCCGGTGCGTGGGTGGAGGTGGCAAGGGGATTTTGGTGTATGGGTTGAAGGCCAATGGGTTCGAGTTCGATTTTCAGTTGGTGTAATCGATCTCGAAAATGGATGGGAAGTGAGGTAAGTTTATTGGTTATGCTATTTCTTGGTTTTGGGGTTGATTTGAGGTGGGTTTTGGGTGAAGTGGCTGTCGATTTTGGGGTTGCAGCTACGGTTTGTGCGTTGCACTTGGTGGTTCGAAAATTGGGTTTTCGGGTTGAGGTTGTTGGCAGTGGCTGTGGTGGTGCGATTTCTGCTGGAGTTTGGATGGTGGTGTTGAGCAGTTTTGCTCTCGTTTTCGAGCTAAGGAGATGGCTTGGTTGGTAGTGGAATGTAGTGGTTCTCGGTTTGGAGATGCGAGTTGGGTGGTCTTGTTTGAGGTGGACAGTAGGTGTTTTAGGTGAGCTGCTGGGTGTTGGTCGTTTTCTGCTGTTTGGTGGTTTCGAGTTGGTGGTGGTTTGAGGCTGAAAACGTGGGTGGTTCAGTTGGTTGCAGCTTGGGTTTCTGCTGGAGGTTCAAAATGGTGGTTCTAGGTTTGGTTGGCTACAGTGTGGTATTGTGGCATGGTTGAGGATGGTGCAGCGAGGTTGTGAAGTTTGGCTACGGTTTTGGAGATGGTGGTAGCAGTAGCTTGAGCATTGAGCTTGGTGGTTTGAGCAGCATTGTGCAGTGGCTGTGGTGTGTGAGGTTGCAGCTTGGGGAGCTCACTGTTGATGCTAGAAATGGTTGTTCTAGTATCAATGGTGACCCAAGTGAAATGGAGCTGAGAGTGTGAGGGGGAGATGGTGTTGATACTAGAAATTGATATTCTAGCATCCACATTATTCTCCAAGAATTGAGGAAGAAGAGAGAAAGCTTACCAAAAATGGCTACGGTGGTGATGATGGAGGGAGAATGAAGGTATATGAATAATAAAAATTAGGGCACAATTTTCTAGGTAGCCAATTGGGCCAAAATAGTTGGGCCTAGCATTTGGGCTGTAGGGTTTTCCAATTGGGCTTAGGTGATTTGGATTAAAATGATTTCCTTGTTGGACTTGTATAATTGGACTTATATAATTGAACTCTAAATATTGGACTTATATATTTTGGGCTTTAAATATTGGACTTGAATTTATTAAAATTGGGTCCAAATAAAATAAATTTGAATTGAAATTAAAATGATTACTCGATATTGGATTTGATTCGAAATAATTTAAATTCATTTATAACGGCTAGATGAACGCGCTATTTCTTTAAAATTAGGGTTAAAGTCGAGCGACACGTTTTTCGATAATTAATTTTATATTATTCAAAAGTTCTCGGTCGCTACAACCTTACCTCCTTAAAATAATTTCGTCCTCGAAATTTAAACTTACTTGATCTAAAATATCTGGATACTTAGCCAGAATCTCTTCCTCTTTCTCCCAGGTAGCTTCATCGCTATCCTGTCTACCCCATTGGACTTTGACTAAAGGAATTTCTTTGTTTCTTAAGACATGGACTTTTCTCTCTACAATGCACATAGGTGTCTTCTCATAAGACAGATTCCTCTGAATCGAAATAGTCTGAAAATTTACCACATGACTCGGGTCGTGGATATATTTTCTCAATAAGGAAACGTGGAAAACGTTGTGTACGGCCGATAACTCGGGTGGTAACGCCAAACGATAAGCCACGTTACCTACTTTCTCTAAGATCTCGAATGGTCCGATAAAACGAGGTCTTAACTTCCCTCTCTTGCCGAAGCGAATAGTTCCTTTCATAGGAGCTACTTTCAAAAATACTTTCTCTCCGATTTCAAATTCTAAGTCTTTTCTCCTTTGATCGGCATAGCTTTTCTGTCTATCTTGAGCGGCTTTAATCCGTAGTCTGCTCTTATCAATAGCCTCAACTGTCTTTTCAATCAATTCTGGACCTAAAATTCTTCTCTCGCCTACTTCATCCCAATAGACTGGTGATCGACATCGTCGTCCATAAAGTGCCTCATATGGTGCCATTCCAATAGTAGCCTGGAAACTATTATTGTAGGCAAACTCCACTAGTGGAAGATGAGTCTCCCAATTACCACTCAAGTCTAGTACACAAGCTCTAAGCATATCTTCCAGTGTCTGAATAGTGCGTTCAGATTGTCCATCTGTCTGGGGATGATAAGCTGTACTAAAATTTAATTTAGTACCCATTGCAACATGTAAACTCTTCCAAAATCTCGAAATAAATCTCGGGTCTCTATCGGAGACAATGGAGGTTGGTACTCCATGAAGTCGAACAATCTCTTTAATGTACAATTGGGCCAATTGATCTATATTGAGAGTCATTCTGATTGGTAGGAAATGAGCTGACTTAGTAAGTCGGTCTACAATAACCCAAATAGCGTCATGACTCTTTACTGATTTTGGTAATCCCGTTACAAAATCCATGGAAATTTTCTCCCATTTCCATTCTGGTATATCCAAGGGATTTAATAACCCTGATGGTTTCTGATGTTCAGCCTTGACCCGCTGACACGTCATGCATCGAGAGACAAACTTTGCAATGCAACCCTTCATGTTCCTCCACCAAAAGGTGTTGCGCAAATCACGATACATCTTTGTCCCTCCTGGGTGGCATGCATATGGTGCTGAATGAGCTTCTGTCAAAATCTCATTCTGGATATGTTCATCCTTTGGCACACAGAGACGTCCTCTGAATATAAGTGCCTTATCAGAGGCAATTTCGAAACCTATTTTCTTGCCAGTTCCAACTTCGGATCTGATCTTTTCCAAGAATTCATCTCCAGCTTGAGCTATTACAATTCGACCTCTCAAGTCTGGTTTAATGCTCAGATTTGCCAATCTATAAGATCCTTGGACTGATGGGGTTCGCACTTCGATTCTTAGATTCCTCAAATCTCGAATCAATTGATCTTGCGTCGTTCCCAATGCTAATAACTGTCCAGCGTGCTTTCTGCTCAAAGCATCTGCAACCTTATTTGCTTTACCTTGGTGGTAAAGAATGGTACAGTCATAATCTTTTACTAGCTCTAGCCATCGTCGTTGTCTCATGTTCAGTTCCTTCTGAGTGAAGAAATACTTGAGACTCTTGTGATCGGTGTAAATCTCACATTTACTCCCGTACAGATAGTGTCTCCAAATCTTAAGAGCGTGCACAACAGCTGCGAGCTCTAAATCATGTGTCGGGTAATTCTTCTTATGTGGCTTCAACTGTCTTGAAGCATATGCTATCACTTTGCCATTCTGCATCAAAACACAACCTAAACCATGTTTGGATGCATCGCTGTAAATAACGAAACCTTCAGATCCATCTGGTATAGTCGACTTGGTCTTTGAGACGAAATCTGTCCTTAAGTTTCGAAAGCTTTGTTCACATTGTTCATCACCGAAACTTAACTCCCTTCTCGGTCAATGAGTCATAGAACCTGCTATTTTAGAGAAGCCCTCTATGAATCGCCGATAATATCCAGCTAATCCAAGAAAACTTCTCACATCTCCAACATTTGCAGGTGTTGGCCAATTCGCTACAGTTTCAACTTTAGAAGGATCAACCTCGATGCCTTTAGCTGTAACAATGTGACCTAAGAAACCTACTCTCTCCAGCCAAAATTCACATTTCTTGAACTTCGTGTACAACTTTTCTGCTCTCAGCGTTTCCAACACAATCCTCAAATGTTCTTCATGTTGTGCGGAATTCCTGGATTAGATCAGTATATCAACGATAAAAATAATAACGAATTTATCAAGATACTGATGGAAAACTCGGTTCATCAAATCCATAAATATTGCAGGTGCGTTCGTGAGACCGAACGGCATCACTATGAACTCATAATGTCCATATCGTGTCCTGAACGCTGTCTTTGGTACGTCAGCTGCCGAAACCTTTAGCTGATGGTACCCAGATCTCAAATCAATCTTCGAGAAGATTGCAGTACCTTTCAACTGATCGAATAAGTCTTCGATCCTGGGTAGGGGATACTTATTTCTTATCGTCAACTTGTTAAGTTCTCGATAGTCGATGCACATCCTCATGCTTTCGTCCTTCTTCTTTACAAACAGCACAGGTGCTCCCCATGGAGATACACTTGGCCTGATGAAACCCTTATCTAGCAATTCCTCTAATTGCACCTTCAGTTCTTGCAACTCTTTCGGTGCCATGCGGTATGGAGCTTTAGAAACAGGGGCAGCTCCTGGTACCAAATCGATGGAAAATTCCACTTGCCTATCCGGTGGCGTGCCGGGTAGATCGTCTGGAAAAACGTCACCGTACTCGCATACTACTGGCACTGAATCCAGATTAATCTCCTCTACGGTTTTGTCTTGAAAACTAACCAAATAGCCATGACAACTATCCTTGGTTAATAGCTTCTTCGCTTGTAAAGCCGAAATCAGGCGAGGAAGTGCCTTAATCCTCGTCCCATAAAATCTGAATACTTCTTCACCATCTTTACGAAAAATAACCTCCTTCTCGTGGCACATAATTACGGCACGGTTGGTGCTGAGCCAATCCATACCTAGAATAATATCGAAATCTTTCATTCGGATAATATTCAGGTCTGCCTCCAAAACTTGACCATCAAAATCTATTTGTACTGCCTTGACTATCTTATTAGTATCGATAGTTTCTCCTGACGGCAAACTAACTTCAAGGGTACTACCAGTCTCTATGCCTATTAGGTTCAGTCTTTCTAAGCATGCATCGGATATAAACGAGTATGTGGCTCCCGAATCTATAAGGACATATACGGGTATCCCGGAAATAGATAGTATACCTGATATCATATTAACATGCTTAAGACGGGAAGGAAAATACAGTATGAATGCGGTTAAAACATGTACAAGAATACCAGTTTAACTAGTATACCTGCGATCACGTCGGAATCCTCTGCGGCATCCATAGCGAACACTCTGGCTTTTCCCTTCCGATTCTGGTCTGGGTTCGTCCTCTGATTAGAACCCTGGGCAAACGCAGGACGATAGTCTGATGTAAAGTGACCCGACTGGCCACACTTATAGCAAACACCCTTTCCAAACAGGCATTCTCCTTTATGCATCCTCTGGCACTTAGGGCAGGGTAAGATGAAATTGGTCATCTGCTTCCCTGTTGGTCCCGGAGTAGGCCTCTTAGCAAATGCCAGATTCCGGTTCTGATTTTGGTTCGGAGTTTGGTTGCGGCTCGGACCTTGCCATTTCCTTTTTCCCTGATTTCTCTGCTCATAATGATTTCCTTGGTTTCCCGTTCTCCCACCGGCATAGGCTACTGCTTGAGCCTTCCTCACTACTTCTTGGTAGGTTGGCAGCTCGTGTGAACTGACAATTTGTCTAACATCTGAGCGTAGACCTCTCTCAAAGCGCCGTGCCTTCTTGAATTCCATCTCCACCAGATGTGAAGCATAGCGTGACAGTTCCTCAAACCTTCTCTCATACTCAGTTATGTCCATATCACCTTGTATCAGTCGTAAGAATTCAACCTCTTTGTGATCTCTGAGAGCTTGTGGGAAGAACTTGTCCCTGATCTCCTCCTTGAAATTATCACAAGTCAGGGCTGCTTGTTGTTCTTCGCTCCTTGTGCGGGATGCTGATTCCCACCAAAATCTCGCTCTTCCAACCAACATGAATTCTGCACAGCCTATCTTCTTGTATTCTGGGCAGGATATGTGCCTGAAAATCTTTTCAATGGTCTGGAGCCACTCTTCTACTGCCAGTGGCCCATTTCCGCCATCAAACGTAGGCGGGTTGTACTTTCTGAACTGTTCAATTACCGGTACAATGGGGTTGGAGTTAACCGACAGTGGAAACTGTCTCATTTCTTGCACAGCTTTGAGTAATTCTCTGATAACATCGGCTTGGTTCGGTGGTGCCATAACCTTCATAAATTTAAAGGCAGTTTGTAATAGTTGACTAGGAGTACTAACAACGCGAACAATAAGGATATCTCGTGAGACGGAAATTAAGTTTCAAATTTCATTTCATTCATATTTCAACTTCTTTTCATGTAGGTACATCGGGTGGCGTGTATGCCAACATTTGATTAAGACAAAATGTCAACCCTACTCTAACTCCTATCATCTATTCTCCTTCGGTCACGCATGATTCGGCATCCGAGAATTCTCCCAACGCTGGATCAGCGTCTTCCTCTGGTTCTTCTTCTTCTGGGTCTTCTTCGGGATCTTCTTCTTCTGGGTCTTCCTCGGGATCTTCTTCTTCTTCTGGGTCTTCCTCGGGATTGCCCTCGGGTGCTAACTCATCTTCTTGCACCTGTTCAGGCTCGAGCATTGGCTCATGTTCTGGCTCCCCTTCAGGTACAACCCCAAGGCGGTGCTCAAAATACATGGGCCAATATGCCACAAATCTCACGCAGAATGTATCATATTCCATATCCACATTAGGTGACGTAAGAGCATCCATGTATATGCTACGAGCTACTTCCGCATAGTCGCCTCGGAAAGTCGAGAGTAAGTGATGGATCGACTGGCGATTACAGGTCACGTAGCCATGCTGTATGGGCCGCTCCCGTACGACATTCAATTGCTCTATGTGTTGGGCAATTGTCTAATCGAGTCTAGGCCTGAAGCGGTCGTAATCTCTAACAGCTTGTTCTACGTCACTGGGTGCATTTCTACGAATGGGTGCCATGTCCTAAACCAATTATGCAAAGTCCAATTAAGTGGGGTTATTCATCTCTTCTTAGTTAAAATTTACGAGGACGTAAAAATTTAGAAAACTATTTCCAATTATGCTCAAACTCGTCTTTCTTTCTTTCTTTCTAATTCGGATACACTTTCTTTCTCTTTCTTCTGAATCTCGTAAATCATTACAATATGAATCCGAAAATAAAATAACGATAAACTTCGTAAACTTCTCTTCTTTCGGAGTCGGAGGATCGAATGATGGCAGTGGCAACTTTCATTAATGATAATTAAACAATTTAGAACGTCTCTTCGAAAAATTTTATTTTTTTGAAAATTTTGCCAGTCTATAGAAACGCAGACCAGCTCTGATACCAAGCTGTAACGCCCCGAGTTCCGTTAACCCGAATTGCCACGTCATCGTCTTCTATAACTGATTTAACTAAAAAGTTTTGCGAAAAATAACTAAATTTCAAACTTCGCATTTATAACGGTAAAAATCTTGTCGACAAACAAAACTCATTTTTTTTATAATTTAAGAAAATTGATTAAACTTCAAATCTCGAGTTTTTGAAATACTTAAATAACAAAGTACATTAATAGCGTTCAAATACGAAATTTTCAAATATAAATAACTGAATTATTAAATTGTTGCCACACTGCCCATCAATCACGATCGCCTCCGAAATCTGCAAATATTGTTAAAACAACGGGGTGAGTATTTCAAAGAAATACTCAGTAGACTCATCGCCGATAATTAATTTACAGAATAATTGAACACATACTTATGCAATATACAACGTGATATCATCATCATCTTTGGTTCATTTTCTTGAAAATCATAGGCTCTTTAAAAACATAGGCTGAGGGTAGTCTTTCTTTCTCGTGCATTCAAATCACATAAGTTATGCATAACATTCTCATCTTATCTCATAAGAGATTCTCTTCTTTCTCATGCAATTAAGCATATAAGTTATGGCAAGCATAACAATATCATATATCTCATATGACATATTCTCTTCTCATGCAATTAAGCATATAATTCACGTAAATTCACATAAGACATGCAATTATAATTTAAACTAATTAATGGTGGCGAGTCTACCTTAAATCTCTCGATTTGCGTGAAAAGTGGAGCGGGATGAAATCTCAATCTCCTAATTGTTCGTACGTATCGTCTAGCCAAAATAGAAAATAAGTTTGAATTAGTATTTCGAATATTTAAGGTTTTAAAGTGATAAAATAAAGTTTAGGGATTAAATTGGAAGTTATTGAAATTGAATTTGACAAATCTAAGGGTTGAAAATACTATTTTCAAAGTACTGGGGCTAAATGTGAAAAATAAGAATTCTAGGGATTTAATTGAAAACTATTGAAACTGAAAATAAAAGTTTAAGGGCTGAAATTGAACTTTTATAAGTTAAGGACTAAACTGTAAATTTAATAAAACTGAAAATAGAAGTTTAGGGCTGAAATAGTAACTTTTAAAAGTTAGGGTCTGAACTGTAAATATATTAAAACTGAAATTAAAACTAAAGGGCTGAAATTAAACATTTTCAGAATTTAAGGACTTAATTGAAAATCTGTTTAAAACTGAAAATAAAATATTAAAGACTGAAATAAACTTTTACATAAATTAGGGGCTAAATTGAAATTCCTTAAAACTGTAAATAAATTGTTAAGGACCGAAATAAAAACATTTAAAAACTTAGGGACTGAAATAAAATAATTAAAAACTCGGGGGCTAAAACATAATCTTTAGAAATAAAAAATCAAATTAAAATCAAAATTTCCTTTCATTTCTCTCTCTCTCTCTCATTACAGAGAGAGAGAGAGAGCGAGCGACGGGGAAGAAAGGCTTCGCCCCCGACGAGGCGGTCAGCTCAGCGCCACCGTCGCGTGGTGGCGCCGGTGCGTGGGTGGAGGTGGCAAGGGGATTTTGGTGTATGGGTTGAAGGCCAATGGGTTCGGGTTCGATTTTCAGTTGGTGTAATCGATCTCGAAAATGGATGGGAAGTGAGGTAAGTTTATTGGTTATGCTATTTCTTGGTTTTGGGGTTGATTTGAGGTGGGTTTTGGGTGAAGTGGCTGTCGATCTTGGGGTTGCAGCTACGGTTTGTGAGTTGCACTTGGTGGTTCGAAAATTGGGTTTCGGGTTGAGGTTGTTGGCAGTGGCTGTGGTGGTGCGATTTCTGCTGGAGTTTGGATGGTGGTGTTGAGCAGTTTTGCTCTC
Source organism: Fraxinus americana (assembly GCA_035079005.1). Lineage (NCBI taxonomy): Eukaryota > Viridiplantae > Streptophyta > Magnoliopsida > Lamiales > Oleaceae > Fraxinus > Fraxinus americana. The sequence continues at coordinate 12,551,286 of CM068725.1, read as the reverse complement.
GTTTTCGAGCTAAGGAGATGGCTTGGTTGGTAGTGGAATGTAGTGGTTCTCGGTTTGGAGCTACGAGTTGGGTGGTCTTGTTTGAGGTGGACAGTAGGTGTTTTAGGTGAGCTGCTGGGTGTTGGTCGTTTTCTGCTGTTTGGTGGTTTCGAGTTGGTGGTGGTTTGAGGCTAAAACGTGGGTGGTTCAGTTGGTTGCAGCTTGGGTTTCTGCTGGAGGTTCAAAATGGTGGTTCTGGGTTTGGTTGGCTACAGTGTGGTATTGTGGCATGGTTGAGGATGGTGCAGCGAGGTTGTGAAGTTTGGCTACGGTTTTGGAGATGGTGGTAGCAGTAGCTTGAGCATTGAGCTTGGTGGTTTGAGCAGCATTGTGCAGTGGCTGTGGTGTGTGAGGTTGCAGCTTGGGGAGCTCACTGTTGATACTAGAAATGGTTGTTCTAGTATCAATGGTGACCTAAGTGAAATGGAGCTGAGAGTGTGAGGGGGAGCTGGTGTTGATACTAAAAACTGATATTCTAGCATCCACATTATTCTCCAAGAATTGAGGAAGAAGAGAGAAAGCTTACCAAAAATGGCTACGGTGGTGATGATGGAGGGAGAATGAAGGTATATGAATAATAAAAAATAGGGCACAATTTTCTAGGTAGCCAATTGGGCCAAAAATAGTTGGGCCTAGAATTTGGGCTGTAGGGTTTTCCAATTGGGCTTAGGTGATTTGGATTAAAATGATTTCCTTATTGGACTTGTATAATTGGACTTGTATAATTGAACTCTAAATATTGGACTTATATATTTTGGGCTTTAAATATTGGACTTGAATTTATTAAAATTGGGTCCAAATAAAATAAATTTGAATTGAAATTAAAATAATTACTCGATATTGGATTTGATTCGAAATAATTTAAATTCATTTATAACGGCTAGACGAACGCGCTATTTCTTTAAAATTAGGGTTAAAGTCGAGCGACACGTTTTTCGAGAATTAATTTTATATTGTTCAAAAGTCCTCGGTCGCTACAACAATTATGTAGAAATTGCAATCAAGAGAGTTTAAAAAAATGAAAAACGAGAAATTTCAAAGAGGGAAATCATGGATGAAACTCTGAAAATGAAACTGAATGTTTCATAGAATCTGGTGAAGTTCAAAAATCAACAAAACCTGGGAATGACTCTCTCAGATGAAGGAAAAAGAAGCTGTTGTTATGCTGATAATGAAGATGCTGGTAATGATGAAAAAATGAAGAAGTTACTGAAAAAATGAAGCAAAACCAGTATGATGAAATCAGCTGCAGACTTCAACAAAATCTGAAGAGAATTACCATGAAGAGGGAGCTTCAAAATGACCTTTAAAAAGGTGCCAGAAAACATGATGAAAGACAAACCTAGAAAGCTCAAAAATCAGAAGCAAAACGTGGGAAATGAATGTCTCAAATGGTGATGAAAGTGGCTGAGAAAAATGAGTAAACCAGTTTGAAAAAAATTCTGATGCTGAAGTCTGAAAAAAGCAGAATAACCTCAAGTTGCTGTGAAAAATGAAAAAGAAGATGCTGAAAATGATGAAAGGAAAAATGCAAGATAAAGTTTTTGGATGAGGTTGATCTTAGGTAGAAAGAGTTGACACCTATGATGTAGGATTGCAACCGAAGAAGGCCTTTGATCAAATAGAAAACAAAAACTTCAAAGCTTGTAGTCAATCCAGTTTGATTGAAGAAAAAGAATCAGCATCTGTCCTTAAAAATCTGATGAAAAGATGCAAGAAGAGAAAATTCTTTGAGTAAGGTTGATCCTATGCTAAAGAAAGTTGATCAACTATGAAAGAAGAGTTGCAACTATGGGAGCTTGGATCAAATAAAAAACAAAGACTTCAAGACTTGCAGTCACAAAATCAGAAGGGCAGAAAATTGAAGAAAAACAGCAGTTGAAGGTGCTGAAAAAGCCAAGATGAAGAAGATGATGAAATGGCTGAAGCATGAAGAAAATTTGATTAAAAGGTTCCAACCAAAATGTCATGGGGGAGTGTTGGAGTTGTGACATTTTGTTGTCACATGAAGAATTGTATTTTTTATTGTAATCTAGTTTGTAGCTAGTTTAGTTGAAATGTCTAACTAAGTTGATGTTAAGTTAGACTAGATTATAACTAGTACAAGACAAAGTAGTAAACCATTCTACAAGTAAAGTAAGTTCTAGTAGCAAAGTTGAAAGCTACTACTTGCTAGTGGATAGTCAAGAGGTAGAAAATATCTCTAAATATCTTGTAGAATATCTAGTAACTTTGGCTATAAATAGAGCCAAGTTGTAAGAGAAAAATATAGAGGATATATGAAGGATTTGTTATAGAAAAACCGTCTTTAACAATGTAGACAATCAAAAGTTCCTTCTTCTCCTCTGATCTGGTAATAAAACCAGCAGAGTTCATATGAATTTTATTATGTTTTCATATGTTTTATGTCTTATAAACCGGTATGTGAATAACCGGTATACACTCCTCCATACAATGTTTGAAGGGCTCTATTTATAGAGTTTTAGATCAAAGCAAAAATCCCAACAATGCTGCTTGAACTATTTTTACACTGGGTATTTGAGTTGTCTATTTCAGGAAACTGGTAGTTAAAAAATTTCAAAATGACATACAAGATTCTATGAGAACATGGTTATAGTTAAGTGTACATGGGCTGGATAAATTTAATTTTGTAAATTTTTTTAAATTCACTGTTAAATAATACCTATAAGTTAGCAAAAATAATAAAAAGTTAGTAAAAATTTTGCTCGTAACATGAAGCACATATAAAACACAAAATCCAAGATCTTAATAGTAGGTAATGGTCTCAATCTCTACAGCCCTATCTTTTTTTTTTTTTTCTTTTTTCCCTTAGATCCACATTTTCAGATTTCGAAACCCTAAATATGATATATAGTATAGTTCTTTTCACTTTGGACATATAATGAAATATCAGTACAAAATATGGATGACCAAGACAGTGAATGCTATGATTCACAAGAGATACTCACACTTTCAATCTCAGTGCAAAACTCATAGATTTGTATCTATGTAATTTACTTGTGTGACTTTGTGTTATTTGAGCGTGTGTGACATGCCACTTAATGAACTTTATGTTTTTATTTAGGCTGTTAATATGGATATTTAGGAATACTTTTATGAATTAGGGTATCTCAATAATTGTAAGTGGAATTAGAAGAAATGAACGAAAATTGACGGAAAAGTGAAGGTGCATTTGATTTGTTGTCTTCAATTTCGTAAAACACTAAAAAAGTATTTGATCTAGTATTTCTGAAATGATTAATAGCACAAAAACCCTAAAAACGTTTCCACGTGCGAGTGGGAAAAACTTCCTGCCATCAAGATCCATCAGATTTGTTGTTAAAAATAGTAAAAATTATCAAAATCAAAAAGGAATAATTGCAATTTTAGTACCTAGACTTTACATTTTTTTACACATTAAATCCAATTTTTTTTTTTTTACATGAGCTATCTACAATCTCAAATCTTTAAAACTTTATTTTCTATTCCACCCCACCCCATCTCACCCCCGCTTCATCTTCTTTCCAAAAATAAAAAAAAAAAAAACAAAAAATAAAGAAAAAGACTCATGTTCTTTATAGTTCCTGTGGAGTTGAGTAGCCCAAGAACCAACATCTCCAAATTCTCGAGATAAAAAAAGAATGTCAAAAATGGGCGTAATAAACAATTGGTGTCTTTTTATATCCTATCACTTCCCCAGGAAATACATTTGCATTAAGATTCATCAAATTTTATTTCATTTCAGCTCTAGGACTAATTAAAATATGATTTAAGGATGATCTAACTTCGGCACCTACACAACAATACGTTGACCAGCAATGCTCCTCCCATACTCTTTAAGCAGGGCCTCAGTTGCAAAGAGGACACCTCTTCCTAGATCTCTTCCAAGGGATCCATCAAGATCCTAAAAATAAGAAATTTGGATATTTCAAGTTACATAAATGGAGAAATTTCAGAAGAAAAAAGAGGTTTTCAAATAGTATCAGAGAACATATGCATCATCAGATTACATTAAAAGTGAAAAAAATAATCATGAAATTAAGATTACGGGGAAGAACCTTTTTTATTTTTTGGTTTATTTTATTTTATTTTTGGGGAAGAATATGAAGTGGGGTGGGGTGGAAAATAAAGTTTTAAAGATTCGAGATTGTATGTGGCACATATAAAAAATTTGGACCATGTAGAAAAGTGAAATTACAATTATTTCTTTTTAATTTTGGTTATATTTTTACTATTTGTAATGGCAAAACTGATTTATCTTGACGACAGGAGGTTTTTCACGATTTCCAATAGGTAGGAGGCATATCGAAAACGTTTTGAAGAGGGTTTTCTTATTAATCCATTTTTGAAAATACATTTTCAAAAACAATACAAAACTCAAAATACATTTTTGATGTTTTGAATATTTTCGGTGAAAATTCTAAAAACACGGAAAACATGGAAAACGTGTGTTTAAATAAAAAATATTTTCAATTGACAATTTTTAAAAAGTAAAAATTTAAAAAAAAATCAAGAAAAATATATTTTTAAAAAAAACAAAATTGATAAATTCTAAAAGATAAAAATGCAAAAAAAAATTTAAAAAAATTGAAAAAATATAATTATAAAAATCTCTAGAAAAATAAAAGTTATAAAAAATAAAAATAGTTCAAGCACTTAATGAATATGTACATAAAAATACTAAAATAATAAGAATAATAATTAAACATCGATAAAAATATTTTCAGTCCATGTCATTATTTTTTTATTTTCTATATTTTAAATTAAATTTCAAACCAAATGTGTTTTCTAGTTTTCCATTTTGAGAAATAATTTTTCAAAACGACAAAGCAAATACATTTTTAGAAATTGTAAAACAAACCCTCAAAAAGAAAATTGAAAATAAAATCAAAAGTGAAAGTTGAAATACGAAGCAAACGGTGAAAAGTTCAGGGACTAAAATGCAAATATCCAAAATTGATTCGGACTGAGAAACAATGATTGAAGAATACAAGAAATCAATTGGCTGTAATCAGGACATAAAGGATGAAAATAACGCTTGAAAAGTATTCAAGATGAAAGAAGATGAAAACTTGAGGACCAAATTACGTAAAAAAAAGTCCAAACATTAGGATAAATCGCACACATTACGTGGTGTAATCGTACCACTCAATTAAGGCAAAGCAGAACTTAATAGAACATGGGCAACCATTGAAGTCACCTCTCATACCGCTCTTATATCACATCATAACTCGAAAATCATTCTTTTAGGATAGGCGAATTCATCACAATTGAAGGAGAAAAATAAACCTAACAAGGAATTCAAGGCAAATAACATTAAAATTTTGAGATTCAAGGTTCGGGATTCAAGATCAAGAAATTGATTCCACGGAGTTCTTGTATTCATATACAGTTCGGGTGATGTATTTTCATTATTCTTCTTGTAATATCATTTTAAACATGCTAGGCTATATCTTTCTTGTGTTGGATGAAGATGAAATCTTTTATGGATTAATCAAATATTAATTAATTTAGTTAATTTGGGCTCTTGATTAATCTTGTATGTTTTGTTGAATTATTTAAATGCTTGCGCACTATTTATGTAATTATTTCTTATTAAACATTTACAATTTCAATACGTGCAATAGATGTTAGGGATAATATTTATGACGTGTGCGATATAGATAATCTTGAGATTTAATGCATTACTTTGCATATAAATTCAGAATAGGACTATGACCAAGTCATGCTTAGAATATGTTTATCTTACCTCAGGAGATATAGTAAAATAAAATAAAATAAAATTGTCAATTGTCAAGAATACATAAATCACAAATTACATAGTCCGAGAAATGAAAATTTGATAACAATAGGTCGATTCAGAATTTCAGCACATACATCTCATATTGAATTCAAAACCATATTTGATAATTAGTAGATAATTTCGAAATGAGCAAATAGAATCTTTTGTCTTACGTTCATATTCGAGTTTAATAATGAATTAATATTATTTAATTTAAGATTTATTCCTCGTGGAATGATACTCTTTCTCACTAAACTATTAATATGGAAGATCCTATACTCTATCATGATTTTACCGAACAATTTTTTGACACCCTTGTCACATGGTAAAATTCTTAAACTGAATTTATTGATTTGTAATTGGATTTGAAATCTTTTTGTTATTTTTAGCTAACCATTACAATCATAATCTCTTTTATGTTTTGTGTTCTTATCAAGTACTATTCAGTAATATATGTAAGATTTTGGTGAGCTTGTGAAAGTTAAATTAGCCGAATAGTTTAGACTTAAATGTGGAATTAAAACAATTATAAGCAACAAGTCACTTATTAATGTCTCTAGATGAGTAAGTTTAATTAATCCAATTAAACATATGTGCCAATCAAGCAATTTAAACAATAAGATCAAATGCAATAATAATAAAGTAAAGCACCAAGGAAAACTTGCTAGTAAACCCCTTCACAAGATAAAAAAAACCTCCGGGGCAAACTTTCCGGTAGACGACATATTAGAAATGTTAACTTACAATTAGTCCAAACACTGCTAAATCTTGACTTACTTTGGTTACCTAACTTGTAAATCATCAAGAAACTCATTTGGTTTGTACGTCCGTACTTCCGAGAACTCTAGGCCACTTTTCTCTCTGTTGGATCACCAAGAACAAACTCATTTTGGAGCGTTGTAACTCCAAGCGCCTCTTCCCAAATTTCAAAACTCTGAAAGCTTATTGTAGAAGATAGGATTTTGTTTGGTGTTTCATCAAATGATCTTTCTGTGCTTGGAACTGTGACTGAGGCAAGAGAAGATTAGAATATGGTTATGATTTTCAAAGTATGTTTTATTGACTTAATTCAAGGCTCAACCAATGCTGGAACAATGTTTGGAATCAATATAGGAACAATTGATAATGTGGTTGAATCAAAAGATCAATTAAAGGTGATTTGGATCTTGAACAATATGATCTCCATAATGAAATAATGATTCAACACACTTTGGGACATTCCATGGGTTGCATATTTATAATGGATAGTGATTGGGGTGAAATATGTTTTAAAAATAGCTATTTCGTGTGAATTTGGACACCTGATTGTCAAATAGCTGCTTGAGCTCTACGCCTCGCGTTTAGCAAGCAGCCAGTCCACCGCTCAAGCGCCATGTTCACGCTAGGTGAGCAGAAACCTTCCTGTTTTGAGTGCTCAAGCGCTCAATGCGTGGCTAGCGAGTGGTTTTCATCTATTTCTTGATTTTTTAAAACTCCTTTTAGGGCTCTACCAACTCCAAACTATTTTGACTTGGATTACAACTCAATAACTCCTATTTTAACTTTACTTAGAATTCAAATAACCCATGATTTTTAATACGAAAATTGCCAATTATAAATTTAGAAATTGCTAATTAGCTAGTTACAAATTTGAACCTTACAGCTCGATCTTCGACTGTTAGATCCTAAGATCGAAAGAAATTTTAGGTAGATAAGATGAGAATTGAAAAATAAAAGGGAAATAGAAATGGTCGAAGATCAGAATCAAATTCAAAATCAATAACCATCAGGTTCGCTAGTACAACCCTTCAGAGTAGTCACCGACTACAACAACATGTTAGTTGGGGACAACTAGATTAGGAGCTTGTTTGGGAGAGATTTTTGGAAGAAGAATTGATTTTGAATAGTGATATGATGGGAAATGTGTGGTTGAAAAAGAAGAAGAAATTATTGATGTGATGGAAAATATTATTTTATTGAAAAATATGTGGTTGAAAATGAGAATTGATTTACTGTAGAAAAAATTAATTCCTCCCAAACAGGGCTTAGATAATTAGATGATTAGTAGATAATTTCAAAATAAACAAATCGAATCTTTTGTGTTATGTTCATATTCAAGTTTAATAACAAATTAAAATTATTCAATTTAGGGTTAATTCCTCATCTAACAATACTCTTTCTCACTAAACTATTACTTGTCAATAATTCTGTATGCTTTTGGAATTTTACCAAACAAGTTTTTAGAGGTGATGCTGGAGAATAAAGTTTTCAAATTGAATTTATTGATTCGTAATTGGATTTGAAATCTTTTTGTTATTTTTAGCTATCCATTACAATCCCGATCTCTTTTGTGTTTTGTGTTCTTTTCAGGTACTATTCAACAATATATGTAAGATTTTGATGAGCTCAAGTTTAATGCCCCGAAAATTTTAGAATAGAATTTAATTATTTTACATGCTATATTTTTATTATTTTTAAAAGTTGGGGGACTAAAGTGATATTTGTATTAACTTCAAATTTTGGGCTAAATATTTAGATGTTGCTAAAGCGAAGAAAAGTATATCAATATGGGGCTCGTTGGATAGCTCATAATTAATCATGTAAATTAGGTTCGAGAAAACTTTAATTCGAATAAGTTAATCTCAAGATATTGAAGTTTAAAGAATTTGTAATTTATTAGATTTTTTAATCAAATTGAATTTGGATGAGGGGTAGCCATGTATATCTAAGGAATGGATGTGGAATAACCTTTTTATTTTATTAGAATTCTTTTTGAAGTCAAAAGCTGCGATCACTATCAGGCATTGGAATTAAAATAACCTATTCTATATAAATCCATTTACCACTTCTTCTTATTTCAATGAAATACAATTATTATATACTAGACCCCATACATACCCCATAAAGAAAGAGTATTATACCACATAAATAAAGAGAACCACGATAGAAGGGGAATGAGAGGAAAAATCATAGAAAAATAGGAGAACTTTTACATGCAAGATTTTATTCTTTTCAACATTTCAAAATTTGTAGATTTGATTTCCATGTTAAACCCAATGGAAATCTCCAATGAGCACGTCTTTATCAACAACTTGTTTCATACTTAAGACATCTCCTATAAGCATGGGTTCGTCGTCCATGTTAGGATTAATCATTGTCATTTTTTTCGATATTTCTTTTCTACTCTCCATTCGGTGTCAATTCAACTAAGAAAAAATAAATAGAGCAGTTGAAAATAAAAAATAAAAATAAAGGAAAAATGTAGAATTCAACTAAAGCTAGCCTAGTTTCCAACAAAAGTGTATGTGAGTGCCAGTATTGATTCCACAAGGAATAATATCTAGCCTAATTTATAATTAACCTAACTCTAATCAAATAACACACATTTAGTTAGATGATATACAATAATATTATCAACATAAAACAAATGTAAATTTCAAACTAACTAACTAAATGGTAAGAAATGTTTATGATTAACTGATTATTGCACAAGGTACAACGACCCTGTATTCCCCAATATTTCATTCATTTCAATATCAATTCCATAGTTGATGATACTTAATTGACTTTAAGATCAATGGTCCTAATTTATCTAATAATATCTTTTGAGTAGAATTAGATCTCTATTTACATACGGCCTGGTAATATTACTATCCCGATGCAAACGATGCTTTAAATCATAATTACATTAGCCCTTGTTTGACATCCATTTTTTTCTCATTCTCTTTCTTCATTTCAACCACACATTCTATCAATAAAATAATATTATACATGAACCAAAAAATTCTTCTTTCTTTTTACTCACACATTCTTCTCATCAATCACTATTCCAGAATTTGTTTTTCTCCAAAATAGGTGTCAAACACACCCATTGGATCATGAAAAGTATAGATGATTATTCTTAACGCTCATAGGATATTACAATGATTGTTACTTGTGCTAAATTTCTATTTCTTCTCCCAAATGACAATATAAATCATATATCTAAATAATTAGTAGCCAATTAATTGAAATGCATTAAATTCCTAAATATCATTCAAACAAAACAAACATCTAGTGTCAAAATATTGAATTTAAGAAATGCCTTTAAAACATACGGTATAGTGTTATCTTAACATCTTTGCAACTAGTCAAGCATCATATGATTACAATAACACAAACTGAATAGATAAAACATCACCCGTAGGTAATGATTTGGGAAGAACGACGGAAACAACTCTTGAATCTTAAATCCCTTCAGTGGATATTTAATTATTTCATTGGATGTTTTCTTCTTCGAACTTAAGTAAAGAAATATGACGAGTTATGAATTTGGTGTTTTACAACAAAATCGTCTTCAAAGCTTTGCAAAAGATTTATGTACAAGAGCCTCCTAACTCCCTCATTTGAATTATACATGAAAGAACATATTTGTAGCACAAGAATTAGGTGAAAAACCATGCCCTAATTTCTTTTCAAAAGGACGTTGAACAAACTAAGAAAAGAAAATATTCCACATTCGAATTCACGTTACAATCGCTCCATTGTAAGAGGTGCAATTGTATAGCAGTGGCTATTTGCTTTTATCATCAGTGCCCTTACAATTGTAAGAGAATGATCCTTGCGATCGCAAGGAGTATGCTTTCTCCCATTTACAACTTGTTCCATGTATTTCTTCTTTTATCCATCATGGGTCCCACCCTGATTGCATCTTCAGTATTCCTAATTTGGTCCTTCGCTTTCATTAATCATCCATAACTGATCGATACTAGTTTGAAAATTTTATTATTGAGTCTTCAAATTTTTACAATGTTGGATTTAGCTCTTAAAACTTGTGAATCACCTCCGCATCAGCTTTAACTAAGCTCTAATTTCTCCCTTTTTTATGCCAATTGCATTTAAATGCATTCAAGTCAAAGGTTTACCTACAATTAACATATTTTAACCTAAATTTGTCATATTCATTCAAATAGTCATAAATAAGCAAATATAGAATCCCGAATAAGTGTGTATGTATTAGTTTTCATTTTTGGGGTTACTAAATTAATACAATATCTCTAATTTCAATATATATAGTATCCCTTGTAGGCCTTAAGCATTCAATTTTAATGGTAGAAGAGCATGGTCTTGCAACATGTGAGTCAGTTGTACTTCCCACAACTTTGTAACTTATTTTTTGTTTATTATGTGGTAGATTTTTATAATGTTTGATAAGAAGAGAAAGCTATCAGAATATGAAAATTGGTCTTACTAGAAGAGTGTAGTTTAATCCTAAAAAATAAGCTCCCTCATAAGATAAAAGATTCAGGGAGTTTCACTTTACATTTTTCTATAGGAAATTCTTATAATATCAATGCTTTAAGTGATTCTAGAGCAAGTATTAATCTTATGTCATTATTATACAGGAAGTTAGGTTCGGGTCAAGTACCCTTGTGGAGTGGTTGAGGATATGTTCATCAAAGCTGGGAATTTTGTTTCTCCAACTGATTTCATCATCCTTGGTATAGGAGAAAATCAAAACATGCCAGTAATCTTGGAAGATTATTCTTAGCAATTGGACGGTGTATTGGTGGATTTTGAAAAGGACGAACTTACCTTGAGGACGGAAGACAAACAAAGAAGTTTTAGCATTTATACTCCACCTAAGCAACATGCCTACCTCAAGGAGTGCAAAAGGATTAATCATGAACAGAAGGATGATTATGAAAAACATCAGTACATAAAAAGAGATTGTGGGATCAACTAAGGACCAGTATAAAAATTTCAAAGTTTGGATAGCCAAAGATGAATAAGGAAACGTCTACCGATGCAACCGTTGCAAGGTTGAAAATGCCCTTTTTAAGCCACCATGAATAACCTCACCAATAAAGTCAAGCTAATGATTATAAACAAATACCTATTGGGAAACAATCTAATTCTCTTCCCTTTTATTTACTATACTTTTGAGATAGTAGGTAGTTCATTTATTAAGTGGTTAGGCATCTTCATCCCTATATACACATTCTTGAGGTTGCAGTGCATGATTTAGAATATTATTGTCACGACACTTGCACCATATTAGCACAAAAGCAATTTTCAGTCAATGGTCACAACTTGCGGTTGTAACTGAAATACGAGGTTCACTAACTAAGTTTGACCTTACGTACGAAATTATACAATTAACAAGCAAAAAACCACTTTTAATTGTTTCTAGATAGTTAAACAAACAGTCCAATTATTCTAAGTTGAATTGTCGCAGTTTGTAATAAGAAAGCAACAAATAACACCAATATTGATGACGGAGAAACCCAACTGGGTAAAAACTCCGGACCAAGTCAGTTACCTCCATTAGAGACAATACGGATTTACAATACGATGCTGTCTAGCCAACTTCACTAGATTTCCCGATCTAATTCCTGTAAACTTCAAGATCCGCTGAACCCACCAGCTCTCGATCTTCTGCAATTGTCTCTTCCAAGTGGAATTCCAAGAACTCCATGTTCTTGTGCTTTTCCTGCGCTTGTAGTCTAACCTCTCTTAACCTCTAGCAGCCTCTGAAGTTCAACTGAAAAATTGCATTTCTAAGGGTGTTTAAGAAGTAGGTGTTTTGTATTTAATGGATTCAATTTTTCTCCCCAAATCTGTGGTTGTATCAATACATGAACAAGCTCATCTTCAAAGAATAATATGGAAGTGTTATAGAAAAGAGGCACAATGAACAAGCACACCACAATGCGTACATAGGCTGGGTATTTATAAGAGAGGGTAATTAGGTTGAATGAGCAGGAAAAAATACTTCAAAACAGTAAATTAGGGTTTTTTGGATCAACCTGTCGCTCGAGTGAGAAGTAGCGACATGCGAGCGACGCACTATCGCTCAAGCGAGAGTTCCGCGACAAGCTGGCAATGATGTTTTTGTTTTAGTCGCTTGAGTGCCAACTGGGCGAGAAGCTAGCGAAAATGTGGCGCTGTGTTTCTCCTCTTTTCATGCTCAAATCCTAGACCTCATAACCCAACTTGTTCAAATTGCACCATAGGTCCTTGACTTTTACAACACATTACAAATTAGTCTTTTTGTCCACAGAATCCCCAACACTAAAAACCTAACAGTAACCTTTGGCCAGTAACTATTTGCAGCCATAACATGCTCACTCATATTGTTTTCATCCTCCCATCGTCACTAGACTTTCTTGTTGGTTGTGAAGCTTAATTTGAATTGTTCCATATTATATTCCTAATAAATGAATTTTAATCATTTTGTAGGAGCATGACACCTACACACATAAACCTCCAATGGACAAAGGAAATGACACAGATTCATGTACCATCTAGTTTCAGCATTTTGTTCTAAATCAGCCTCCACTATCAGACACGAATTTCAGATTACATAATTCCCTTCTTTGTCCTTTTACTTTGCTTAATTGATGATGTTTTGAGACAATGAGAAAAATGTTTGATTTAAGTTTGGAGGTGGAAAAAAATGAATTTTTATTTTTGTATTTGTCTTATTGTTTTGATTTTATTGCTTTATTATACATGAAGGCCGAAAAAATTGAATATTTTTCAAAGATATTTTTTCTTTTTAATTTGAGTGCTTGTGTGGGATAAATTGTCTTGCTAGTTGTGATGTATATATTTGGAACTATGCGTTTATGAATTATGAGTATTTTACATGCTTGGATTAGTTGATGCACATCCCTATGGAATTTGAAATTCATTGCACACGTGATTTAAGTTTTGCATTGTGAATGACTGAGTTGATTCATGCCATGAATAGATTGAAATAATCGAACTTAGTTGCTAAACCTGAATGGCATTATATCATACATCCTTAAACTAATTTGAGCATAGTTTGGAGTGACTGAATTATTGTAGGAAGATATTGAGATGAATGATGATTCTATGTATGAAAATTCTTGTTTTGATTATCTTGGGCCATTTAGATGAAAATTAGGTGTGACTCTTAAGTTAGAGGCTAATTTTTTTAAAAATGAGTGTTTAATTAGGGGTATTGTACTAATAATCATTGCGTCAAAAAAGGAAAAAAAAAATACCATGATTCGTGAGTGAAAGCTATCATATAAAAGATCACAATGAGGACACTTATTGAACATCCAAAAAAGAACACTCAAAAGGAGATCAAGCTAGTGCATGCAACAGAATACGCAGAGTGAATATTAAAATGCAAGGGCATGAAATAAAAAAAGCACTACATGCATGATTAAGTCCCAAACGCTTAATTGAAAGGATTCACCTTTTTGCAAGGGATTATTAGAATAGTTGAGTTTTAGAGGTTGAAACAATAAAAATAAATAAAATAGGAGAATAATTATTTGTTGAAGTATTGACTTACAATTAGTGTGATCTATCCAAACAAGAGAGGGTAAGGACTTATACATGAATTCAACCTTAGATTACACCCCAAAGGAGAGTTAAAAGAACAAGTTTGGGGATGTATATCTCACGAGTAGAGAAATGATAAAATTGACCATTGAGGGTCAGAAATTGAAGTAACTTGTGAATTTATAATGTTTTACTTAATTATTCAAATGCACATAAGTTTTACACAGGATAAGTAGAAATTGGTTTTATATTGTGATTTTGAAACTATTCATAAATTTGGCATAAGGATTCCAATCTTGAGACAAACAACAAGACATGTTATTTGACCAAAGTTGTTGCATGCTTGCTTATTGAAATAAGTCATAGTTTTGTTTTATGACAAACAAATGTTCAACATTGCAGGTGTTTGATATGTACATTTTATACACTTATTTAGGTAATTAAATACGGATATTTGAGAGTACTTTTATGAATTGTAGCTTAATCTCTTGTATGTATTATTTTGTAAGGTAAAACTCAATGATTGCAAGTAGAATTGGAATTGGAAAAAAAAAAAAAGGAACGAAAATGATGGACAATGAAGATTTTTAAAGTTCGATGACTAAAATGAAAATATCCAAAACTTGATTTGAACCAAACAATAATGATTGAAGAATTCATTGAATCATATGGATGGAATTGGAAGATAAAGGATGATAATTGCACGTGAAAATGATTCAAGATGAAAAAAGAAGAAAACTTGAGGACCAGTTTACATCAAAACAAAAGTCCAATAGCTGCGATCGTAGCCATAATATTGTATGATTGCACAACTCAATTATGAAGATGCAAAACGCAATAGTTCAAGCTATTGAGACTACAAGCCTTTATCCCATGCGATTGTATAGTTTAAATTTCTCCAAAAGAGACATTTTCCTTCTATGATGCAAACTCCTTTTACAAACAAATTTTGATGCTTTTCTTACCTAATTCTAACCTCTCTAAGTATAGAACATGAGCAACCATTGAAGAATCTCACATTTTGCTCTCATATACATCATAACTCAAAAATCATTCAACTAGGAGAAACCAAATAATTGAAGGACAATAATAAACCTAGCAAGAAATCCAAGATAAATAACATCAAGAATTGAAAATCCAAGGCTCAGGATTAAAGATTAAGAACAATAAATTGATTTTACACATTTCTTGTATTCATACACTTTCAGGGGTGATGTATTTTCATTATATTATTAGAAACATGTTAGGCTAGATTTTTCTTGTGTTGGATGAAAATAAAATCTTTTGTGGATTAATTTTAATTCAAAGATCAAGTAATTTAGTTAATTTTTATTCTTGATTGTTCTTGTATACTTTGTTGAATTATTTAAATATTGCACACCATTTAGGTAATTAATTACTTAATATGTTTTCAGGAGGTTTATGATAGGTTTAGAACTTTGTAATTTCAACGTGTGGACAATAGATGTTAGGGATAACGTGTACGGCCTATGCAAATATATAGATAATTTTGAGACTCAATGTATTACTTTTCATATGAACCGGTAATAGAAATATGACCGGATTGTGCTTGAAATAGGTTTAACTTACCTTGAGAGAGAATGATATAAAATTAGATTATCGATTGTCATGAATGCGTAAATCGCACTATATTACATAGGTCTAGAATTGGAAATAATATAACATAGTTGGGTTCAGAATTTTAACACGTACATTTCATATTTAATTCAGCATAATCTTAGATAATTTAATTCAACACCTGCCCCCAATCAACCACCAATACTTGGTCACAAATCGATCAATATGTTGGTCACAAACACTCTTTGTCGTATCCCTATAGTCGCCGCCATCGCCAAACAACAACCACCACAAATCTGGCCAAACTACCAACAATAGATCCACCAACACACAGCCACACACCAACAACAGCCAACAACTATACACACATATTCGTCACCAACAAAAGCCAGACACACATCAGCCACCAACAACAGCCACTCACACAGATCCAACCGACACCTACAGATCTGTCGCCTCTCCGATTTCCTCAACTCCGATCTGCCACACACCGACGGCAGCATCGCGACATTGTGAACGGCGATAGCCTCGCTACGCTGAACTGTAATAGCATCTCGACGCTGCTGCCATTCAAAGCAGTGTCGTCGGGACACTGCAGAGAGAGACGAGGAAGAGAAGGGAAAGGGAGGAAGAGAGGAGGAGGAAAGTAAGTGGAGGCACTGTCGTGAGTAAAAGAATGGGGAAGAAGAGGGAGGCGCGAGAGAGAGGGGAAGGGAGTAGAGAGATAAATTAGGTTATCAATTATGGTTTTAATATAGTACCTAATTTTTGAATAAATAAACTTTAGACCTGAATTTTAAAAACTAATATTTAAACACCTGGTTTTATGTAATTACCACTTTGTTTTAGGCTGGGAGAGTTGGGCCTTTGTTTTAAATATTAGGCCCAATAATCTGCCATCCATGTTCCATAATACCCGGCAGATGGTTTGTAAGCAATTACCAAACGTGAAATGTCCAAACCTTTCATCGCTTCGATTAGTTATCCACTTCTTCTCCCTGCTCTGCTGCCTGCTATCTGCAAACTACCTAGATGTGAGACGGCCAGACCTGCCATCAGTTGCTGCTACTGCTTGCTGTCGAGTCGCTGATAGGCTGTAAGCCTGTAACTTGTAAGTATCTACCACTTACACCTTTCTGTTTATGTTTCTATTTTTTTTCTACCAAGTTGCTCTGTTTTTATTTTGCTAATTTGCTTTTCTTGATTGAATTAAAAACACACTCACATAGTCATAGACACATGAAGGCTATTGAATCTTATTGATCATCAATGCAAATCTGAGCTTCATTTTGACTATTTGCTAGTATGGAAAAAGGGAAAAAAAGATTGGGTCTTTTTTAGATCAGTTTTGGTGTTCAAATCATGGAAGCTAATGAGATTAATCACTGTTATCTACCCTTTTCTTTTGTTTTATTTTTCATAAATTCCAGCTTTTGAGTGGAAAAGCCAATTTTTGTTTTTTCTTTTACGACTGATGAGTGAAATTAACTCATTAAACAAGTTCCTTTAAATCATAGTTTTTAGTTTGTTCTTGAGCACTTTTGAGCGTTTTGATGCGTGTGTTCGTGTGGTTTTATAGTTAGACAATTTGGATGAAAACGGGGTAATTTGGCTATGAAAAATATTGGTCCCAATCCTCAATCCCGTCTCCAAATTCTTGTAATAAACTAGACTCAGAAGCCATTGGACTTGCCTTGATTAACTCAATCAATGATGAGAAAAATGAAGGAAATTTTTCAAAGCCAATTAGCAGAATGGTTTTGTTTGGATCAAAACTTAAGTTCAAATTCCAAACCTTGTTCCCTCTTCGATTTCCCCGGTCGAATCACCCAAATATCCAGCTGATTTTGGAATTAAGACTAGGGATTCTCAGTTATCGAGTCCTTTTTCTAGCATCCCAGCAAAGGATTCCCCTCAGAGTTTTACTAGGCAACTATCTTTGAAGGAAATGGAACTTTCTGAGGACTATACTTGTGTAATCACTCATGGGCCTAATCCAAAAACAACACATATTTGATAACTGCATTGTTACAAGATGCTGTGGGGATCCTTTTTTATCTATAACATAAGGGAATTTGATTTTGAAGCTAATTATTCAGTTTCTCCTTCTGTGGATTTTCTCAATTCTTGTCATACGATCAATGGTCAATGGTCAACAATCAAAGTCGGCCGCCTATGCTGAACTTTGATGCTGGGTCCGCCACTGGGTTTGAGAACCAGAGTCTATCGAGAATGTATGTGCTGAATATGGTGTTCAAGGTTATGCTTTGCATTGCATTGTTGTAGAGTATAATGCTAAACGCTGCTGGAAACATTTGGAAGATTTGACTAAGATATGTTGGACCATGTTGGTAATCTTTTCAAAAGCTATTAAATTATTGTAACATTTCTGATGTAATTATATATCATTACTTTTGAGTTAGTGACTGTATCGCTCACAAGATAAAATAGCCCATTTCTCTTAGGCCATTTCATTGCAACTAAAGAATCTTTTATAACTTCCAGTATATTGTTATTAGATTTAAAGATATGTCCTTCATCTTCAAGAATCCCCAAAAAGATGAGATTTTTTTAAGATTAAGCACATATCTGATATTCATTATCTAACAATACCATTATGCATTTTAATGGCAATGTTATCATACCAACTACAGTTTGTGAGTTATTATCTTCCATAGGTTCTATTTCCTTTTAGTTATAAAACTAGGAACTAATAGGACACCTAGAAAATATACCTTGAGTATACTATCCAGTCGTTTTTAATTTTTTCACTAGACACATTCATTACATACAGGCTATCTAATTCAAAGCCTACTGCAATATTATTTAGTTCTCCATTGTTCTCTTCCGTTTGCTTTTTCTTCCATTCATAACAATCTCTTTTAACCACAGCCGTAACATTTTTTTATTGCTTTTATCTTTAGATTTAGATCTCCCTTTTAACTTCACTTTTCCCTTTTTATTTTGGAAATTCTCTTTTTTGTGTGCCCCCACCTCACAAACATGCTTTCTTGTTTTGTGTTACTTTTAGACTCCTTTTTAACCTCTAATTTTCTAGACCTTAAAGCATCTATCAAAATGGCTTGAGTCAGGTTATCCCTAGAATATTTTATTGCATTTCTAACATCTCTATAGGAATTTGGTAAAGAATTTAATAAAATGATAACTAGATCTTCACCATCAAATTTATTAGCATTGTAAGTTCAATTCTTAACAATGATACTAAGGCTGTGTTCAATTGAAAAATTGTCCATGGAAAATGGCCTTTTTCTACCCGAATTCCAACTTTTGGAGTGTTTGATTACTATTTTTTCCATGAAAAATATTTTTCAACCTTTGAAAATATGCCTAGTTTTGCTTATTTTTGAGGAAAACATTTTTTTTTGGAAGGAGGTCACGTGCAATTCTAATAATGAAAAATAATTGGCGAAAAATTCACAAAGAATTTAAGGCAAATAATTAAAAAGAAATTCCTAGGTCTAGCAATAGGCAATGATTACCCCTTCACGATAACCCAAACCCCCGCACGATGACTTCTAATGTGAAAAATAAATGACTATACTACACAATAGTCTTAACAACAATAACAAAAAAAAGGAAAGAGCACGATAACAAGCAGACCACGTCGACGATCCGTAAATATCGAGAGGTACGAATTTGTCATATTAGAACCACGGCCATTTGTCCTAAAATCTCCAATAATTGCAGGAATCAATCAAATATGATCGAATCTCGAACATGCGAAGAACACAATCGTCCAGACTTCGCTATATAACTTGAAATAGAAAGCTAACAACACCAAAATGTCAAGGAAAATGTCAGGAACAAATTGCCTGAAGACATCGTCGACGGAGAACCCTTCACATGCCCTCACATTCTCTGTGCGTCGTCTCTACGTGCCTCAGCCATGAGCCGCTGCCGGTGACACTTACTTGACCGCTGGGACAGACTCCATTTGCACATCATGCCGTGGTCTCCGTTTCACCATTAGGTCTCTGGATTGGCCTAAAATCACGAAAACGTGTTCGATTTTTAGACAGTTTTCTAACAGTTTTTCGATCTATTTTTTTGCTTTGTTTCAGCTGGTTTTCAGGTTAGTTTTTGGTCAGTTTTTGAGCCAAATCCACTACCTTGAAGCTTTGATACCAATTGTCGCGGAAGCTTGCTCCAAGAGTCATCAAAACGGTGTTTTTCGGGCTCAGTTTCACATTACCTTTCTCTACCAAACAATCAATCCAAACGGCTCCAACCCTCAATCAATATATTCACCTCGGTTGCTTCTCAATCTCACCCACAAAGGACAAGATAATGATGATGATTTGAAGCCACGAAAGTAAGGGAAAAACAATGGAAGAAACACGAGATGGAGGCCAAAACACCAAGAAAGCCACAAGTTTTTCCTCCTTCTAACACACAAACCACACACAAAACGGCTAGGGCAAAGACACCGTATATATAGGCTAGGTTAGGCTTTAGTTTGGCCAATAAAAGAGGTTAAATAGGTTAAGATTCAAAGTCATCCAAGAGGTAATATATAGGGCCATGAGCAACATTAATTGTTTAAGTTACTTCCAACGGCCCATGTTATTTTTGGGTTGAGCCTCTGGACTTGATTGTTGGTAATAATTTAATCCAACGTTTACATCGCTCGGGATTCATTGGGTATCAAAACCCAATAGTATAAAATTGCAACTTCGAATTTACTTTTAGCTTCAGACGAGGTGGTAGTTTAACGTAGAATTTTCCTTTGTAGGACAAGTCACATTGATCAAGTTATTAAATGTTCTAGTATATGAGGAAGGCCTATAATTGGATTCAACATAAACTAGGAATGCTCCTCTACTGTAACTGGACCTTTTGTAGAAATGTTTTTGGCTATCAAAGGGCTATAATTGGATTTCTCCATTTTGGATTTCCGAATTGAAGTGGTGCCCGTATGTTACTATTGCCAGGTTTCAATGATGTGCCAATTTGATTCAATTTCAAATAGTATTAAACTGGCTCAAATGCAATAATTTGGGAATGAAATTGGCTAAAATGCAATGATTCAAACGTTAAATGAATGGATTTAAATATTGAGACTCTTTTATCCAAGACATTATCTCAGAGGAGTATAAGGTCCATTAATATACCATATGTTTGGGAGGTTTCCATGGCTATATGGTTATATACTAGTAATTTGCTTAGTTGTTTCAGAAGTTTGAAATGGAGCTTCATTTATTTCAGACAGCGACAGACGGACAACTCCCAGCAAAAATTTAAAATTTTCTGAAATTATATAGAAATTTTGAATTTCTTTTTAATACATACACATACGTAGTTTGCCCCCCAAACATTTTTCCGTCCCCGTATGTGAAAATCCTAGCTCCGCGCGGCTGATTTCAGATTTATAAATTTCAGACTGAAAGACTATCTTTCAAACACGATCATTTTCTTTTCCATTTATTAATCTAAGATGTACTTTTTCGTCTTCACTGATCAACTCACTATATTTTCAGGGCCATGCGATATCTACCCCTGCAATCAATGGGACAATTCTTCCTGGCATTACTCGGAGGAGTATAATTGACGTTGCTCGTAGTCAAGGATTCCAGATAGTAATTACTATCAGCAATGAGCTTCTGAAAACTTCAACTAGCAATGAGTGTTTTTATATATTGATATTTAGGTCCAAGAACGGTTAGTAACAGTAGATGAATTGCTTGATGCTGAAGAAGTTTTTTGCACGGGAACAGCTGTGGTTATATCCTCTGTTGGCAGCATAACTTATGTTGGTAAAAGGTAATTTCTATGATAAATAATTTGTACCTGGGAGAAATTGGCATGTAATGTAAATTGTCTAAACTTCAAATTTCTCATTATATTTTAAAGTAACTTGGAATATTAATAGATAATTTCTATAACAACGAGTCTTCCACCATGCGTAGGGTAACTTATGGAAGCGATGGAGTTGGCGCGGTGTCACGGCAACTGTATTCCTCGCTTACCAGCTTACAAATGGGACTTGCTGAGGATAAATTGGATTGGATAGTTGAGCTGAAGTAGGTTCAATGCTCTGCTCTCAAACAGTTTAGTTTCATATTTTGTTACCTTAATTAGGAATATAGTAAACGCTAAACCTGTTACCTCATGATGAGTTTTATATTTACCCTTTATCTGATAACTAATACGCATTGATTGTTAGTCATTGTACTCTTGTAGTATATGTTGTTATGAATTTGTATGAATTTGAAAAGAAGGAGGTCATAATGAGGGGAGTGATTGAAGAATCGAGGAGTGGATGCGTGAACTAAAATCAGGCAAGTGAAAGTACAAAAAAATGGGAGGAAAAATTGCTAAGAGTGTCATGGTTGCGAAGCAGCAATGGCAGAAGCAGCACACGATAGGGAGTTTGACGAGTTTGTGTTGAAGTAATCGAGTTATGTGACACTTTTGTTGACTTTAAACAATTGTATTTTGGTTATCATTTAGTTACATATTTTGGTTAGAGCTTAACACTATGATATGATGAAAAGTTAAGCTATTTGTGAGCTACTACCAGTTGTGTAATGTCTAGTATGACAATGTAGTAGTAGGTACAAAAGGTGATTAGATGTGTCTTTTTTGAATTATGCTTTTGCTATATATTTGAGCCTTGTAAAAATTATGTTTAGTGTGTGAAAATTTCGAATTACTTCTCCTCTTGTTAGTTCAATATCCAACAGTGGTATCAGAGCTAAAAAATCGATCTTTGAAAGGATTAAAGGAAGGAAGAAAATCGCTGTGAAAAACAGAGGAGAAGAGTGAAAAACGGTAGCGTGTTGCATATACGGTGAGGGCAGTGCATATACGGTAAGGAGAGTGCAAATCCGGTAAGTGTGAAATCCGGTTATTTGTTGCAAACCCGGTAAGTAGTGTCAAAACCGGTAACTTCATTGCAAATCCGGTAAGCTTCTTGCGAACCCGATAAGTTCATCCTCTCTGTTTTTCCTTCTCCCTGAGCGATTCTTGAGAGAAAACAAGTAAGAAACCTTCACCAACCAAACGAGTGTGAGTGATGGCTTCAACTGGTTTTTCAGCACCCCTTCCTTCAGCCTTCAATGGAGAAAATTACGATTTTTGGGCTGCCAAAATGAAGGTTTATTTGAAGGCCAATGATCTGTGGGAAATCACAGAATCTGGAACAGAACCACCACCACTCAGAGCAAATCCTACTATAGCTCAACTGAAGCAGCATAGTGAGGAGGTTGCAAAAAAATTTAAGGCTTTATCCTGCATTCAATCTGCCGTCTCTGACTCAATCTTCACCAGGATCATTACCTGTGAAACAGCAAAAGAGGCTTGGGATAGATTGCTTGAAGAATTTAGGGGAAATGCAAGGACAAGGCAAATGCAAGTACTCAATCTCAGGAGGGAGTATGAGTCACTCAAAATGAAGGAGACTGAATCTGTCAAAGATTATTCTGATAGATTGATGAAGGTGGTGAATAAAATAAGGTTGCTAGGGGATGAGTTACCTGATAAGCGTGTGGTTGAAAAAGTACTTATCAGTTTACCCGAAAAATTTGAAGCAAAAATCTCTTCACTTGAAGACTCTAGAGACTTGTCTTTTATTACCTTATCTGAGCTCATAAATGCCTTGCAAGCAACAGAGCAAAGGAGGTTATTTAGACAAGAAGAACAAGTAGAAGGAGCCTTATTTGCCAAGGGAAAGTATAAAGCTCAACCAAGTGTTGTTGTGAAGAGGCAACAATTTGAAAAGAAGAAGGGAGAAAGCAGCAAAACTTCTGGAAAGAATGAAAGCTATCCTCCCTGTCCTCATTGCAAGAGAAGAGGCCATTCTCCTAAATGGTGTTGGTATAGGCCTGGAGTCTACTGTAGAGCATGTAAACAATTTGGACATGTTCAAAAAGTGTGTAAAAATCAGAAGGAGAAGCATGAAACTCAACACGCTCAGATGGCAGAAAATCATCAGCAGGAGGAGCACTTGTTCACAGCAGTAAATGGAGGAGTCTGTAGCAGTGTTGAGATGTGGCTATTGGACAGTGGATGTACTCACTATATGACCTCTAATTCCAGCATATTTGTAAAGCTTGATGATAGCTACAGATCAAGGGTTAAAGTTGGGAATGGAGAGTTTGTAGAAGTGAAAGGAGTTGGTGAAATATCAGTGCAAACCGTGACAGGTACCAAGTATATTTCTGATGTTTTATATGTTCCTGATATTGATCAAAATTTGATAAGTGTTGGTCAATTGATTGAAAAAGATTATACTTTGGTATTTAAAGACAAAAGATGCACTATATTTGATTCAAAAAATCAAGAAGTAATGACCATTGGTATGAGGAACAGAAGTTTCCCTTTAGAATGGAAAACTGTAGGTGATCAGGCACTTACAAGCACTGTCATTGAGTCTTCACTATGGCATAAAAGATTTGGGCATGCTAATTACCCATCACTTAGACAATTACATGATTTAAAGCTTGTTGAAAACTTGACTGAAATCAGCAAAGGTGATGGTTGTGTGTGTGAAATCTGTCAATTGGGAAAGCAAACTAGGTTACCATTTCCTGTAAATTAGTCTAGAAGGACCACAGAAAAATTGCAGCTTATCCATTCTGATGTATGTGGTCCAATGAGAACTCCTACTTTGAGTGGCAGCAAGTATTTTGTTCTGTTTATTGATGATTTAACCAGGATGTGCTGGGTATACTTTCTGAGGCAAAAGTCTGAGGTTGCTGCTGTGTTTCAAAGGTTTAAGAACCTAGTTGAAAATGAGAGCAACTGCAAAATAAAGGCCATCAGATCAGATAATGGAACTGAGTATTGCTGTAATCAGTTTGACAAGTTCTGTGCAGACATGGGAATACAACATCAGCTAACTATTCCATATTCTCCCCAGCAGAACGGTGTTTGTGAAAGGAAGAATAGAACAGTCATGGAGATGGCTAGGTGTCTGATGTTGGAGAAGAAGGTGCCTAAAGATTTTTGGGCTGAGGCTGTAAATACTTCAGTCTATTTACTCAATAGGTTACCTACTAAATCATTGGATAAAAAGACATCATATGAGGCCTGGTATGGATTGAAACCAGATGTCTCTCATCTGAAGGTTTTTGGGAGTATTTGCTATACTCATATACCTGATGTGAAAAGGGATAAGTTGAGCCAAAAAGCTGAGGTTGGAGTACTAATTGGCTATTGCAGTAATGCCAAAGGCTATAGGGTGTTCAATCCTCATAGCAAGAAGATAATCTCCAGCAGAGATATCAAGGTTGATGAAGAAACCTCATGGAACTGGGAATCAAATTCTGAAAACAGAACTGAGACCCCAAGACTGATTCCTCAAAATGAGGATGTTGATAATGAAGAAGATGATGGATTGGAAGTAGAAGCTGAATCTGAAAGTGATTCAGATTCAGAAAATGAAGTACTGAGGACTAGACCACTAGCTAATGTGTATGCCAGGTGCAATTCAGCTCAACTTGAGCCCTCAAACTTTGCAGAAGCTGAGAAATCTAAGGATTGGATGTCTGCAATGAAGGAGGAGCTGAATATGATTGAAAAGAATGAAACCTGGGTGCTAGTTGACAGGCCAAAAGGTAAGAATGTGATTGGAGTCAAGTGGGTGTACAAGACCAAATTGAATCCTGATGGTTCAATTAACAAGCTAAAGGCCAGGCTAGTTGTGAAAGGATATGCTCAACAACTTGGGATTGACTACACAGACACTTTTGCACCAGTAGCAAGATATGAAACTATCAGACTACTGTTTGCTATAGTCGTCAAGGAGACTGGAAAATTCATCAGCTGGATGTTAAGTCAGCCTTCCTAAATGGCTACTTAACTGAAGAAATTTTTGTTGATCAACCTGAGGGTTTTCTAGTAACTGGAGCAGAGGACAGAGTTTATTTGTTGAAGAAGGCTTTGTATGGCTTGAAGCAAGCTCCTAGGGCATGGTATAGCAGAATTGATGAACACTTGTGCAGCCTCGGCTTCAATAAAAGTGTCAATGAGCAAACACTTTACATCAAGCATTTAGAGAAAGAAGTGATTGTCATTTCCCTGTATGTTGATGATCTATTAATAACCGGCAGCAGTTAAGAGCTGATTGATCAAGTGAAAGAGGATATGAAGCAAGCATTTGAGATGATTGATCTTGGAAAAATGCATTATTTCCTCAGCATGGAAATAAGTCAGTCAAGAGAAGGAATCTTCATCTGTCAAAAGAGATATGTCAAGGAGATGTTAAAGAAATTTAGCATGGAGAATTGTAAACCAGTGAGCACTCCTTTGATGCAAAATCTGAAGTTGATTAAGGATGATGGAGGCAGGAAAACTGATGAAAAGATTTATAGAAGCTTGGTAGGAAGTCTCTTGTATTTAACCATTACAAGACCTGATATTACCTTTGCTGTAAATCTGCTCTCCAGATTCAGACAAGAACCAACTGAAATGCATTTCCAAGCTGCAAAGAGAGTTCTTAGATATATCAAAGGAAATGCTGAAATGGGAATCTGGTTCAAAAGATCAGAAAAACTGGATTTAACTGGATACACGGACAGTGATTGGGCAGGTTCAATGGATGATATGAAGAGCACCTCAGGATATATTTTCTACTTGGGTTCGAGTATAATCTGTTGGAACTCAATGAAGCAAAAAATAGTTGCTCAATCAACTGCTGAGGCAGAGTATATTGCAGCCTCTGAAGCAACAAATCAAGCTATCTGGTTAAGAAAAGTCATGGAGGATCTTAACTACAAACAATCTGAAGCAACCGTGATTTATTGTGACAATCAGTCAGCTGTTGCCATGGTTAAGAATCCAGTGTTTCATGGTAGAACAAAACACATCAAGATCAAGTATCATGCAATTAGAGAAGCTCAAGAACATCTTGAAGTGAAGCTGATGCATTGTTGTTCTGCTGATCAGTATGCCGACATTTTGACTAAGGCATTACCAAAGGAAAGGTTTGAAACACTAAGAAAATGTCTTTGTGTTTCCAACAAAAGTGTCAAGGAGGAGTGTTGAAGTAATCGAGTTATGTGACACTTTTGTTGACTTTAAACAATTGTATTTTGGTTATCATTTAGTTACATATTTTGGTTAGAGCTTAACACTATGATATGATGAAAAGTTAAGCTATTTGTAAGCTACTACCAGTTGTGTAATGTCTAGTATGACAATGTAGTAGTAGGTACTAAAGGTGATTAGATGTGTCTTTTTTGAATTATGCTTTGGCTATATATTTGAGCCTTGTAAAAATTATGTTTAGTGTGTGAAAATTTCGAATTTCTTCTCCTCTTGTTAGTTCAATATCCAACAGTTTGTGTGTGCAAGAAAGCGTTTTTTCAATCTCCATTTCTTACATCTGGTAGGGGCACGTTTTTCTTTGGGTCTGTACTTTTAATCTCCATCTCTCTAATCTGTTATACATGTTTCAAATCCACGCAGTTCCACCATATTGTCGATTTCAAGGTTGGATGGTTCCTTGACTAAGGTGAACAATTTGAACTTGGTTTGATGTGTAATAGATCCGTTTCTTCATTGTTTCAGTTTCAATATTCAGCATTTATGGAGTTTCAATTTCACGAAGGTAACAGTAGTCATATCTTGATGGGAGCTTGGCCATATATAACGAGGTTTGGTCCCTAAGCTCAAACACCGAAAGACATACATCATACACCATCATTTCGAAGTGTTGGAGAGTTTAGAAGTGCCTAACTTGGAGGAAACAAGAGCTTGTGAAACATTGCCAATGGCCAGAGCTTGTGGAACATATACCATCATTTCAAATGGGTTTTCTTTTCTCGATCAAGTTTTGTTTTGGATTGATTTTGAGTCTTACATTTTATATCAGGGCATGCCATATTCTCTGCCTTGGTATTTTACAATCAATTTGCAATACTCACTTTTTTATTTTTTTTAAATCAAAGTTCAAATCTCTCTAGAAAATCAATTTTCTAGCCTTCGTGTATTTTTAAACTTGAGATTTGACATTGAGAAGGTCGAATTTGTAGCGGGTAAACCTGAATGGAGGTTGAAGATGACCACCTTTTTTTTTTTTAATTTGTTGTCCATCCTTGTTTTCTGCTGTCTTTCCAAAAGGAGGCCATTTGAAGTGATAAGCAGTTATTGGGCCATTTTGGAAATGATTAATGGGAAATTATAAAAATTCAGGTGTTTAAAGATAACTTTTTAAAAATCAGGTCCAAAGTTTGTATATTCAAAAATCAGGTATCAATTGAATATTTAAATAATATTATAATACTAATAATTCACAACCCTAATTCATTTTCATTCGTTTTCTCTCACTACCCTCCCTCTCTCTCTCTCTTTCGCCCCTTTCTCTGTCCAAATCGGCGCTGCGCCACCTCTCGCCAGCAGCGTTCACGACTTCCCCAACGTCGAAGACCACTGCTCACTGTTGATAATCTACTGTCGAACTCACGGCGACGATCAAGCAGCAGATCCACCGTCCACCCAATTTGCTACTGTAATGAAGAGGCGGCGCTGCTGTAATGAATAGGCAAAGCAGATCCACCGTCCACCCAATCTGCTATTGTTTGTTGATTCTATGGATTAGGTGTTACTGATGGCATTTTCCGTTGGTTGGTGGTGAATTAGATGTTGTCGATGGTTCAAATTTGCTATATGTTTTTTTTTTCCGTTTGATGGTGGTGTTTTCCATTCAAATATGATGTTAATGGTGGATTAGATGTTGATTTCGTTGGTGGCAATAGGGGTACAGATCAACATGGTAGTGGTGTGGTTATGGGTCGGAGGCAATGGTAATGGGTTGTGGTGGTAGTGGTATGTGTTTGGTACGTTTTGGAGACGATGGTTGTGTTGTAGTGGTGATGCGGGTAGTGGTGCTGTGGTGGTGGCGAGGTGATATCGATGTTTTTGACCAAGCGGTGTTGACGATGCGGTGGTAGTGGCGATAGTCTGTGACCAAGCGGTGACGACGGTGGTTATGTTGGTGAGGTTGTGGGTTGGGTATAGTTGATTTTGTAGGTGGAGGTGTCGACAGTGCGGTGGTGTGGCAGTAGTTTGTGACCAAATGTTTGGTTACACAAATATTTGGTCATCTGTGACCTAACATTTGGTAATCTGTGACCAAAGGTTTGGTAATCTGTGACCAATTACGCAACTGTGACCTAAAAATTTAATAATACATGACTCAAAAATAATCTGTGACCAACTAATTTAAAAATCTGTGACCTCAAAATAATTCGTGACGTAAAAATTTTTTGATCTGTGACCTCGAAATAATATGTGAACAAAAATTTTGACGATATGTGACCAATAAATAAATCTGTAACTTATAATTATGAATATGTGACAATTAATCACAAACTGTGACTTTATTATCTTTATTTAATCAATATTTTTAATTAATTAAATCATACCTGATTTTTGAATTTTTAAACTATTTACCTTATTTTTGAATTGAGGTAAAGAATACACTTTAAATATGAATTTTTCCCATGATTAATTGTTTATTGGCCCATTTAGAACGGATTTGGAAAGGAAAAATTTCATATGTAAGAGATTACGCATTACTTATTTCAAAACTAAGAAAAAAAGTTTCAAAAATTAGATATTGATTACATTTTATTTATGAAATGATTAATTAAAAATATATATCATTCATTAAATAAGAGATTACGAATTACTTATTTCAAAACTTAGAAACAAAATTTAAAATTTAAAAAATCAGATATTGATTACATTTTATTTATGAAATAATTAATTAAAAATATGTTTCATTAATTAAAAATATTAATATCACAATTCTATGTAATTTAGTCACAATTACTGAGTTAATTAGTCACAAATTATTTCTTGATCACGGAACAAATTATTGTTGAGTCACGGATAAAAAAATTTATAGGCCACAAATTTTTTTTGGATCACGGATAAAAAAAAAATTATAGTTCACAAATTATTCTCGATCACAGATCAAAAATTTTATAGGTCACAATTTATTTATCGAAATAACAAAATCACAAATTTTGTAAGTTACAACTTATTTAACAACCACATATTATCAAATGAGTTGGTCACAAGTAATTTCTCGATCACAATTTAATAAATTGTGAGTCACAATCATATTTTATAGGCCGTATACAAATTAACCAATTTATAGGCCACAATCTACCAAATAATTGGTCACAAATTATCTATTGGTCACATATTAACAAATTTATTGGTTAACATCAACCAAATAATTGATCACAAACACTCCTCTATCCCCACCCCATCACCACTTCACAATCACAACCCCCACAAAAAAATTCTCAAATCTGTCACCTGACACTACCACCACCACCACCAACACACGCTTCAGCAAAAATCATCGCAACCACTGCCGTATCAACAAAAATTGCTGCCACCACCTCCTGCACCAACAAAACCACCTCCTGCACCAGATCTAACAATGTCATCGTCAGATCCACCATCAATCCAAAACAAAATCCACCTCCACTGCAAGATCCACCACCACTAGATCCAATACCATTGCAAAAAAAAAAAAAACTACCACTAAAACATGTAAACCATCGCCACCAGTATTCACTGCGCGAGGTGCCACCGCCACCACCCACAGACACAGCCCAACACAAACACACAGAGTCCAACATAGACATACAACCTAACCCTATACAGACACACCACCACCACCACAAAAACAGCCCCACAACACACCCCACGAGCATCGCCAATATCATTGCACTGCCACCACCATGCGGTGCGTCGTAGCGACGATGAATCGTAGATCACTGCAGGAATGAAGTCGTTGTAGCGACGATGCACCGTTTCATCTGTAGTGAGGGTGACAGTTGTGCAGATTGTTGCAGACGGTGGTGCTCAGTGAGGTAGCGAGAATGATAGGTAAAGAGAAGAAGAGGTAGAGTAGAGAGAGACAACTGATCGAAAATGAGGAAGGAAATGAATATTAGGGTTAGAGGTGTGAGTACATAATTAATTAAATTTTATAGTATTGTTATTTAATATTAAAAATTGTAATATCATCTAATTTTTGTATATATAAACTATAATTCTAATTTTTGAAATACAATAAATAAAAATAGGCCTCGATGTAATTTCCACATTTGCAAATGATAATCAATTCTTTACTGGGCCATGTAGAGATGACATACAATTATTTATAGGGCCATTTTCCAGAATCTAATTGTTCGGCCAAATTTTGTTGTATTTTGGGCAAAATTTTGCAGACTTTAATTATTGGGTATTTATTTTGCTTTTACATCTATTTTTTCTTAATTTTTGCATATGTTAATTATTTATATTTAGAATAATACATGCAATTTTAAGATGAATTAAATTATGAAAAATTACTAACTATGTTTATATTTAGTTTACATGAGTTAATTATGTTTTAAATTATTAATAGGCAATTTTAGATAAGTTAAATTTTATGCAATTTATAAAGGTTATGAAAATATTTTGTGCATGATCATAACATGTTTGTTAAAATTTTTCTATTAAAATTATTCTCATATTAAGTTAATCGAGACAATGTCTAGTGATCTATATAATTTTATTTGATTAGGGATTATCCACAACATCTTTCATTAAATAAAATTATATATTAAGTTTAGGATTACATTATTGTAGGGCCATTTTCCAGAATTTAAGGGGCTATTCTCTTTACCGTTTTCAACCTATTTTCTGTTTTCAATTTTTCAAAATAGTGAAAACATGTTTACTTACTTATTTTCAAAAGCGAATTTCCGAAAATGTCATTTTTGGCGTTTTCAGTTCAAATCAAACCAAAATTTTCAAAACGCGTTTTGGGTGTGTTAAAAAATCCACCACTGCACCACCGCGACCATCGCCAATAAGGACTGCAACACCGCGACCACCACTGCAGCACCACAAACCACCACTGCACCGCCGCGACCCAACCTTTCAAGATAAACACCACTGCACCACCGCCAACGAAAAAAGAAACCCACTACTTCCATCGCCCCTGCCACAATAAAACCCACCCACCACCAACAAAACCCATTTTACAGCGTCACACAAAGTTGAGCGACCATCGCCAACCATCAGCTCCAAGCATGGCACTGCACAGCCGATTCAGTACCTCCATCATCAACACTTGCCATGGTCTATCCAACAAAATATGCCATGCATGCATAGGTACCACATCACACATAATTTCATCCTTATATCTAACAATTGATAAACTAATCAACACCCTCTTATTCACCTTAACTTCTCCACTATCATTCAACCATTGTAACCTATATGGCCTAGGGTGTCTTAATAATGTTAATCCCGATTTTTCAACAAGATTTGTGCTAGCCACATTAGTACAACTTTCCCCATCAATGATCATGCTACATACTGTATTGTTAACGTGGAATCGTGACCAGTAACTCGCTAACAGCAAATTCAGTGTCATTTCCTTCGCTAACCTCCTCCACGGCATGCCTTTATAATCATCCTCACTGTCACTCACCACCTCTCCATTGCGTACTATCAACATTCTTTTATTTGGACATTGAGAAGTGATTTATCCAGTTCCCAAGCACCTGAAGCACTTAATATCCCGATTTCTAGCTAGTTGTGGCTCTATTTTGGAATTTGTTCTGCTAGCTCCATCATCTTTTCCTTTTGGTAGTTCAGTCCTTCTTTTTCCAATAGCTCCATCACTTTTGTTATCCGACTTCGGTTTCCAAGACGAATTAGATCCCGAAGCACCCAATGGTTACCTAACTGTCCCCTTCCTCTTCAATTGTTTCTCTACCTTCATGGTCACATGCAACATGTCTTCAATTTCCACATAATACTGTAACTCCACAACATTAGCAATGTCTCTGTTTAACCCATTTACGAAATGAGCCACGGTGGCTTCCCGATCCTTTTCCACATTCGCCCTAATCATCAAAATTTCCATCTCTTTATGGCAGTCTTCCACATTCTTCGGCCCCTGATATAAAACTTGCAATTTTTTGTAGCTCTATGTGATAGTGACTAGGTACGAACCGCTTCCTCATGATAATTTTCAACTCATCCGAAGTATTAACTGCTCGCTCCCTATTCCTCCTCCTTGATGTAACCACTTGATCCCACCAAGTTATAGCCTAGTCAACAAACTCAAGAACTGCAATCTTCACCTTCTTCTCCTCCAAATAATTGTTGCAATCAAATATTAACTCCACCTTCTTCTTCCATTCTAAATAAGCCTCCGGATCACTCCTTCCCTTAAACGGTGGAATTGACATCTTAATATTGCCCATATTCCCATCCACTTCATCCACAAAACGACTTCTACCCCTTCTTTCAAACATACATCCTCTATTTCTCATTCTACCCATATCATCCACCAGTGATGCACCATCATCCATATCACTGCTAAATCCATAATCATCATGCACATCTGTCCTAGGTTTCCACCTACATGGTCTCCTTGCATTTGATTATGCCCTATGAAGGTTTGCCATCAATGTATCTAATCTATCAAGCCATTCACTCACATCCCCATGCACCCGCTCAAACCGCCTTATTACATCATCCGCCATGTGGTTTTGATTCGGCTGCCTATTTGAATTGGAACCTTCTTTGTATGACATCCTAATTCTATTGAATTTTTTCCTTACAAATGATCACTCGTGTATCATCCAATTATTGTCTTTTTTCCTCTATTAATCTCGCCACTTTGCCTTTTACCACTCAGTGCTTTCGTCCAAGTACTTCAAAAAATAAGGTGAACTCAACCAATATTGTATTCCCGTGGATCCAACCGAATATTGATCACGAATTATGATAGGAAAAAGAAAAGAAAAGATGAAAAATAATTCAAAAACATGAAAGAAGTGAAAGGATGAAGAATGAATTCAATGAAATATTCGAGAACGTAAAATTGAATAATTTTGAATGATCCCTTTTTTTTTGCTCAAATCTGAAATCTAAACTGTTGGAAATTTTCTGGTAATAGCAATACTTTTTTTCTATTTTTTTACCTCGGAAATTCAACTACAAATCCAGCAAAATAAACGAAATTTGATTTGGACTTGTAATTATTTCAAAAAACAAATTTGACTTTTTTTTTTTTTAATTTT
Source organism: Fraxinus americana (assembly GCA_035079005.1). Lineage (NCBI taxonomy): Eukaryota > Viridiplantae > Streptophyta > Magnoliopsida > Lamiales > Oleaceae > Fraxinus > Fraxinus americana. The sequence continues at coordinate 12,517,536 of CM068725.1, read as the reverse complement.
CTAGATCAAAACACAAGAAATAAGACGGACTCGAAGAACGCGAAGAACAATGGGAAAAAAAACAAGACTCAAACAAGAAGCAAAAGATATAACCTGATTATTTTGGAACCTTGCTCTGATACCAACAAATGAGAACCTCGTAACAACGAACACTGCGTAACCCACAATGAGATTGAAGATCCTAAGAAAGCCTAAAGAATAATTCCAGTTTTGAGTTTGAACCAACAATTAATGAACCAAGCAACCAAATAAAAACGAAATTTGAATAACCTCTTGATTACACACCACAAAAATCATCTTGATAAGTTCAGAATATTCTAAGAAGAACAATGTTGAAAAGCACAATAACCTCTCGAATATATCTCAATATCAAATTTGTAAAAGGGTTCATACATTGAATAATGAAGTCCTATTTATACTAATGGCCAAAAAACCTAGTAAAAACGTAATTAGATTACAAAATATTGTAAAATTGGAAAGAAAATAGAATTATAGTCTAACAAGGAAATTCACGAAAAAAATTAAAGTTCCCGCCAAATTGTTCTTGGCATCTTTTTGTACAATCGCAAGAACGAAAGTACCATGCACCCACGTAACCTTATGTAGAATTTAGTGCCATTTCCAGAATGTACTCATGGGAGAAAATTCGGCAGCCGAGTTGAAAGTTATGCCCGTTTTCATCCACGCTGCTTGTTTACTACTTGAATCGAGTTGATCCATTTGATTTCTTCTTCCGAACACAACATGAAACTTGTTCCTTAACTTTTTAGCTAGCTAACTTGTTCCCATTGCTCCCTTTGGCTCCTTGATAAATATTGGTTTAAATGTTCCACGACGTCGTGTTCCTGAAAAATCAAATAAACAAATGAACATATAAAAGACCTAAGGGGAAATGAGGCATAGATTATGATTCACAAATAACTTAAAATAAACTAAACTATCCTAAAACTTAAAAATAAAATAAATAAAAAGAAAGGATGGGTTGCCTCCCAAGAAGCGCTTCTTTAAAGTCATTAGCTTGACTTTTTGCACGAGTGTGTCATGGCACTTTAAATATTGCTTTGGAGGCCCTGCTTAACTTGCTTAATTTGACGTTTTTCAAGCTCCTATTCTTTAATTGAATTTTTCTCGAGTTCAACGTTCGTATCCAAAACTTTTGGCACAAAGATAATGACATCTTCATTGAAAATCTCCTCATCTTGTTGTATTTGTTGGTAGTTTGGTGAATTTGATTCACTTAATTGATGTTCTTTAGTAATCTGTAGAAGAAATAATTCCGTGGGAAAGTCACTCATATCAAATTTGTGTGAGAGAAAGAATGCAACGGCAAGTCACCCAGGACAATTTCATTAATTACACATTAGGTTTTTAGATCTTGTAGTCTCTGTCCTATAATGAAATCTCCCATAAGCATATGGTGCTCAGCAATTCCTTGAGCTGCCAATTTTTGTTGCCTTATGATGAAGACACATACGAGCATATTGTTGAAATCAATCTCGGCCATCTTTTATCCTGTTATTTTCGTTCTTTTATATATCCTGAAAGGAGAAAGAAAAAAAAATAAAATGGAACGAAAATAATAATACAAGAATACAGGTAGAAGTCCGAATTACTGTCAAGGTAAATAAAAGAAAATAAACAAATCAAATAGCAGTTAAAAATAAAATAAACTAAGACTGAAAGTAAATAGTCCCCAGCAAAGAATCAGCTCTTGCACCACGATCTTCTTCCGCTTTCAATCCTTAATTTGAACTCGAATCCTTGATGTATTTTTTCTCGTGAATGCCTCTTCGATCTTGTGTTTTTCGATCAATTTTACAAAGTGTGAAACCCTCTTTTCAATGTGTGGGAACTCCTAATTTGTGTATTCTTTGGTCTATTTATAGTTTCTCACACGTCCTTAGCCAAATTGGAGTCTTTTTGTGGGCTTCTCAAGGCCCAAACAACAAAACCTAAAAATTGACGGCGCAGCGCCAGGCGTGGATTACAGTGCCTGGGAGCTGCAAATCTGTAAAATTTTGGAAAGTGCAGCGCTTGGGCACTATGTTGCTGTTCACTTTGCATCTATTTTAGTATTTTTGTCATAACTTTTTCTTCCACTGTCCGATTGAGATGATTTGGAAAGACAACTCAAAGATCTACAACTTTGAAAAAAATAGCTCTTCTTCAATTCGAACGTTTACTAGGCCAAATATAGGTCTCAATCTTCAACTAAAAATTTGAACATTCTTGTGCGGTTGAAAATTGATTTGTTTTCACTCCTTTTGATCTTTAGTTGTACCCATTTGACCCATAGCATTCTCGAATCTTCATCGTGAGTTTCGGCACAACTTTTTGAATATTTACATTTTAGTCCCTAAACTTTAGGTCTTGCCATTTTTTATCAATTTTCATTTCTTTTCTCCAATTTTTCATCAAACATAAAGTTTCACCTACAAAAATTCAATATAACATAAATTAGATAGAATTTTATCGAAATGACAATAAAATATCATCATTTAGGACCTCGAATAAGTGTAGAAACTACACTTATCACACCCCCAAACTTGAATCTTTGTTTGTCCTCAAACAAAACTAAAATCTAACAAACACACAAACATCCATGCTAATTACCTAATTAGTGGCCAGTCAATCAAGTAAAACAACAAGATTTAGCTAGCTAACATGGCTTTTATCTTTGGATTGAAATCATAGTAACAAATTTATGCACAGCTTCAAAATCACAATACAAAAATTAAAATCCACTTTTCCATTGTAAAATCGACATGTGTGTGTGAAGAATTAAGTATAGCATTATTAGTTCATAAGTTGTTTCAATTCCCGACCCTCAATGGTCAAATATGTTCTTTCATCGCTCGTAAGATTCACATATCCCCAAACTTATTCTTTTCACTCTTTTCCAGTTTGTGAACTAATCTTTGATTTTTTTACTATCCGCACCTCTCTAATTTGACAAAATTTAACCAATTTCACTTCAACATTTCAATAAACAAGGATTCTCTATTAAGTTTGACTACTTCAATCTATAGGACTTAACTAGACTAACAATCTCTTATCAAAAGTCATATTTTCTAAAACAAGTGTTTGGGACTTAACTAAGGCATTTGAAGCATTCTCTGCCTTAAGCTTTCTAAATGACCCATGTAACAAGCTTTCGATCGATGATTCCCAAGTCAGATAACCATAGGGCACCAGGTTTTAAAGTCCCTTGCAGACTTAATTGCTCGAGTCATAAAGGTTACGGAGAGAAATTTTCTAAAAAATAAACTTTTTTTTATGCCTTGATTAGTGCAATGTCCCTCATTTAACACCAATTCAAGTAAAACGACTTTTAACTTGAGATTTTCACCCAATTGCATCCTATTGATCTTAGACAATCCACACAAGATTTTTAATTTCACACATAAAATCCCTATTTATCTCAACATCTTCCTACAATAGTGAAATCCCCCCTCCAAATTATTCTAAATTTGGTCTAAGAATGTAAAATTTAGTGGTTTTGGGTTTAGCATCTATGGTCTACTATTTCAACCTATTCAATTATGAAATCAACTTATTCCTATACAATACTTAACTCAATTCATGTGCTCAACATGTATCAAAATTTCACATGAAAAAACAAAAATTAATATAAGTATACAGCTTATCCACCCCTTCCAATGAATCCAAGCACTACTTTTGTAGAATTATCTCAGATTCCCAAAATCGTAAAGATTTTATAATTTATCAAAATGGACTATAACACACCCTAACTTAGAATCAATGCCAAATACTTTTACGGAAAGCCCCTTGATAGATTGAACACCTTCTACTCCACTTAAAGCACGCTTAACAAAACCAGCATCCACATACCCATTTCCACTGGGTCCGTCCCTAGCAATTGAATATAATGGCAACGTAGGTGATGGTGGCAAAGCGACATTACCCATATCTTCTGAATTCCACTGGGCTGGATTCTTCAAATCTAGCCCTTTTATGAGCTCCTAACGATATTGTACCAAACTGAATTTCCACCACGGTACTAAACTTGTGCTGATTGACTCTTCTAACTGAGACCTTTTATGTCCCTCCAATACAACTTGTACATCTTACAAACCTTCAAGGCTCCACCTCCACCTCCACCTCCACCTCCACCAAAGAACTCATAATCTTTCGAATCAAAGATAGACAACAAGATGAGATTCTTCTTCAAATTCAGAACATGTCAAACGTGGCCAAGTGTTCTAATTGTTCCACCCAAAAGCTTCAATCTGACCGTGACAAGGTGTGTTGTTTCCCATAACCATGATACCTTTGAAAATAGTTTCATATATAGCAAACAAGTCCTTATTTGGGGAAACATATGAAACACACTAGTTGAATCAAGAATCCAATCCTCTTTCGGTTTAGACTCAATGTCAGAAATAGCTAAGAGATCTCCATAACTTACAACGTTCTCCGCAAGGTATGCTTCGCTTGAAGTATCTGAATATCTACTTGCAACCATCCTTTTTTTTATTCTGCAATTTGTAGCAATTCTTCTTTAAATGCCCTTTTTTTTAAGAAGTTACAAAATTGATTACTAAACTTCGACTTCGATCTACCCCTTCCAAAACCACCATGAACAACAAGGCCAGCTCCATCTCTAGCCTTAGAAACTAGATGGTCCAGATGCATCATCTTCTCTTTTGAAAACAAAGTATCATACACCTCCTCAATGGTGAGAGTATCACGACTATATAAGATTGTGTCTCTAAATGAAGAAAATGAAGTGGACAACGAACACAATATGATCAAGACTAAATCTTCTTCATCGTACTTAACTTCCACTATTTCTAAATCATCGATGATCTCCTTAAATACAGCTAGGTAATCTTCCAATGATCCCCCGTCTGCCATGCGATGAGAGTATAATCGCTGCTTGATACGCAATTTCCTTGTAAGACTCTTGGTCATGCACAATTGCTCCAACTTCAACCATAAAGCCGCTGCTGACCCTTCCTTCCAAACGTCCTGAAGAATGGAATTTGATAGATGAAGATGAATGTTAGAAACTACCTTTTTATCCTTTCGTAATTTCTCCTCCGTAGTCAAAGTTGCTAGCATCTTGTCAATTCCCAACAATACATCACCTAAATCCTGATGTGCAAGTACTGCACGCATCTTAACCTATCATAGCGAAAATCTAGTGCTCTGATCCAAAAGTGAATATCATAAATCATGGAAGTCATCACAAACAAAAAATCTAAAACAAATCAAAACCCTGCGCTCTTGAGGAACTGTTGAACCTAGGCTTTGCTACCACTTGTTGTGAAACAAACAAGATACCAGAATTGCTCTGATACCACTGGTTATGAAACAACCAAAATATCTCGTTATAAGAAATATTAATATGTTCGGATCGCTGTTAGGAATGTTGGAAATACAAGAATTATGTATTGTGTGAATACTACTTGATGAAACCAACCACCAAAATGAATTGTTGAAGTTATATGGAAAATAATAAAGTATTAGATCAAGCAAAAAATAATAATAAACACAAGAAATATAGTAGAGGAATTAAGAGATTTTATTGACTCAAGAATAATAAAAAAGAAAGGAAATTACAATGGATCATGTAATTCTAGTAATCTATTTTCTCACACTTTTGAAATTGTATAGAAGAGTCTAATATTTATAGGGAACATATATGGGACGTCCAAACCCTCTTAGTAGAGCTGTTGATGAAGTAGTATGCCAAAAAATTGAGTCCAAAATGAAAAAGGAGAGAAAAAAGCAGAATACCCGAAACACGGCGTCGCAGCGCACATGCCCAAACTTTTCTTTAAGTCTAATACTAATTTCCAACTCCCAACGAGCTTCCAAAATAGAATTCAAATAGGATTCCAATATCATTCCAAACTTGAATTCTCCTTGATGTGCACTTCAATTAGAATTCTTCTATACTTCAAAAAAGGAATTTGGGTTACACCCAAATTTTAACAGGTTTCAAGAGAGAATTCCATGCTAAGTTACAATTGGGAGTGTAAAATAGTGTTATCTGTAAATAACATTGCAAGTGAGTTTTTATAATGGAAGTGGTGAAAATGTTATCGTTAAATGGATGATATGTGGCCTCATCTTGGAAGTCTATGCGTCAACTTCTAAGGTGTGACATGTCGATCTATGATTTATCATTCATGGACATTGATAAGATTCGGAAAGGGGTGTACGGTGAAAGTCATATGCACTATTTGGAGGGAGATCTTTCATATCTTTCGAGATCCACCCTACAATATGAGGTAAAGCCTTGCAGCCTTAGATTGATATGACATTTAATGATTCTGAAAAGTGGGCAGCCTATAGCCTATGTTGACATCTAAAACGTAGACTGAAAAATTGATCGAGAGATGTCTTCTGTAGAGATGTTAATCATTCATACGAAAGATCTCGTACTGAAAATCTCTTGGATGAGACGAAGGTATGAAAGATGCCTTTGGAATAAAAAGGCTTATCGCTTCAAAAATGGGTTGTTGTAGATCGTGGCACCTCACCTTGATCATGGAGGTTTGGCCTCTGCAATTCGTTTCGATTGACGTGAAGGACTCACTCTGACTTCCTTCATTTGATGGCATCACTTAGGCTAGGTAAGAAAGTGATGTAGAGTGCAAGACTTAGGTGACTTCTTGTTATTTTCCTAATTGGCTGCCATGTGATCAGTAGTAGAAGTTTTGCAATATAAGACATAACAAAATGATTTATGACCTGCAGTTTAAGGATTACTCTGCAAGTACGCTTGGATGGGGTGACAAAATTTTGGAACAACGTTGTGCTTTTTTTTTTTTTTAAATTGATTTATAATTGTAAAATGATAATGGTGCATTTATTAAAATTATGTACTAATTAAGGTGCATTTTTATCATGAAATTTGTGGAGAAAATATATTTACCTTTTAAAAATTATCCACGTGAAAAATCAAATGGGATCGAATTTCCTCTAAAAAAATTAAATATTTGAGCAACGAATATACATTATTTTCATTAATAATACATTATTATACACAAGCCTTCGTACTTCGAAAATGAATTATTGAACTGTCTTGGATAGCTTCCTATCAATCACTAACCTTGATGAGAAAGAAGCATATCGACTACCTGGCTCATTTTAGGTCTTGAATCTCTGTCTTCCTCTGCACAGTGCAATGCCACTTTAACCAGAGTTTCTGCCACATCTTTCTCAAATTCTCCATTCAGGGAAGGATCCACAATTTCCTCAATCCATGAAACTCTTCCCTCAGAATTTTGTATTTTTCCCCTCACCCAATTTACCAAACCACTCTCATTGTCATTTGCTGGGCTTCTTCCTGTTATTAACTCTAATAACACAATCCCATAGCTGTATACATCAACTTTTGACGTGATAGGTAGATTATATACCCACTCAGGAGCCATGTACCCTCTGGTTCCTCTGATTCTTGAAAATTTTGACTTCTCGTTTCTATTTCTGTTATTTAATTTGGACAGGCCAAAATCTGCCACCTTTGGCTGGAAATTGGAGTCCAAAAGTATGTTCTGAGGCTTAACATCGCAGTGCAAAACCCACTCCAAACACTCTTCATGCAAGTAGGCAAGACCTTTTGCAGTACCTACAGCAATTTCAAACCTTTTCTGCCACTTAAGTTTATTTGCATACAAAGAGTTTGATAAAGATCCGAGCTCAAGGTACTCGTAAACCAAAAGCTGATGTTTACCGTCAGCACAATAACCCCATGTCTCCATCAAATTCATGTGGTTAAGTCTGCCAATTATGCTTATTTCAGCAAGGAATTCACCTTCTCCCTGTTGAGCTTTGTTGGGAATTTACTTAACATGCACAGCGGAAATTAAACAATTTTCAATTCCCAAACGAGGATCTGCAATGTGTTTAGATAGAAACTGTGATGAGAATGATACCTTTGATGAATTCCACAAACTCTTTTGCTTTTTTCTTGAACTCCAATGATCACGATCTGTAATCCAAGCTGTCCAATTGTCCAGCCTCCAATGGTGATCCACACAGAGAATAAGAATGACGGCTAGGGTTTCTTTTCTTGTGCTAGCAAGAATAATGAAAATTCTCTACCGTTTTTCAAACCCTAACAGCTTATTAATATAAGTCCAGATGGGCTCGGCCCATCTATTAAACTTAACCCGGTCCAAGATTTAATTAATCAAATTAATTAAATCTGGTCCATGAATTAATTAATCCAATTAATTAATTCGGGCATATTAACAAACAACCCAATTAATTAATTATCCAACACTTGTCAATTAATTAATTGGTAAATCTCATTCTTCTGATTCTCTTTTGTGTGTGACCCATTAGGTTCCCGATCACGATGCCGAACGACGTGAATTATTATTTTGATCTAATCAAAATCAATAAATTAAAACGCCCCTTTTAATTTATCACTAATTCATTTTTCGTTGTCCCAGTTGACATCTAGCAATGTATCGAGGGCAATACATGTGACGGAAAATATCACGTAGCATGACAAACCCAAACTTGTTCGTTTACCATTAAACTATAATCCTTTCGTCAATATGATCCGATCAATTATGAGATATGGATATGTGTCAATCTCAATTATCGATTATATCTTTTATCCTCTTTTGTTAAGTCAGTAATAAATCGAAAACTCTTTTCCGACTTATGAGTTCACCTTGGCCAAGGATTTCATTATCAACTTAATTGGATAAAATGTAGATTATAATCTCTTACTATCTAAGAGTGACGAATCCTCTATTGATCATTCAAAACCTTCATATGATTCTTGACATACCCGAACGATCTTTGTATTAGCGACCGCCAGCGAGAGCAACATCCAGCATCACCAAAGTATGTTGCCCTCATATAAGGTACTATGATGACCTCAAGTCGAAAAGGACCAATCCCGCTACCGACGTTAGAGATTAACCACTAACACTTAGATAGTTATCCATGTGGAATCTCTCGGCGGGTCTCCAATGTTTTGTTCTATAACAAAACATCCACGTGTTCATTCAAGTGTCACCACACTTTAGCTTGTGAGATCGGCTACTTGCTTTACAAGTAAGAATGCCACACGCGATAGTCTATCCGTAATAACGATATCCGTATCTCGTTATTACTTCGACCACGGACGATTTAAGATTCGATCATTTGTAATTTGTATCTCACAATCACAACTCCTTGTGATTAACAAATCACCAAAACTTGAATCTACGGATTCTATTATGTAATTTATTAGAATATTAATTCAATTAAATAATAGATATTGCCATACATGCATCAATTATATATATTTAAAGTGTTTATATCCAAAGTTGATTGGACTTAGGGTATAACACTTACAAACTCCCACTTGCACTAAATCCAACCACTTATGTATCTTATACCATAAGAGTCTACATAATGATCATGTTTATCTTGTGACACTCTTTGTCAGTGGATCTGCAATAAAATAACTTGTGGGAATTCGTTCTTTTTTTAAGTCATTTCATTGAATTATCTTTCCGATAAGATAATACCACATTAACATATATTTAGATCATTGATGAGACCTTAGTTTTTTCGCTTGCACGATGGCTCCATTGTTATCACGATGCAGAAGCGTATGATCAAAAATGTTGGAACTACTCTAAGTTCATTAATGAACTTCCTGATCTAGACCACAACTTTTGTTGCTTTGTAAACCAATGATGTATAAGGCTTCCATTATTGAATCAACGGTTATTTCCTATTTGGAACATTTCCAACACACACGCTTAAGAGTAAACCAATATCCTTTTTGAGATGTGCTATTATTCTAGTCGACTAGAAGTTAGCATCATTCTATCCATGAACTCTCGAGTTCATTTTCTCCATATAAAATCTTCTCGAGATTTTATCTGTATAGATTGGGATGAGTTAAGTAACCTTCTAGATCTATCTCTATAGATCAACTTGCTTCTCTCACATCCATCACGGAGAAATTATTTGACAACCATAATTTCAACAATTGAAATATAGAGACGATCGTTTTCTGTAATATGTCTCATACATATAATATCGGGAATGCGACAATGCTCCCACTATCTTCTTGTAAACGCGCATTTCATCTTCATTTTTGATAAAATCAAACATTTTGACTTTTGTATCAAGCAGAAGATTCTAGCTCCAAGAGGCTTGTTTCAATCCATATTGACATTTTCTTGTAAACTCATTTACAACCTATGGGTTCTAATCCGTTAGGCAAGTCGACCAAGGTCAAACCTCGGTTACATACAACAAGTCCATCTCTTTAAGTCAACAACTTGACTTTATTTCTACGTAATTAGTAGGTTCATTATCCTTGACTAGCAATCATGGATTCGTACCTTCTAGGAGGTCAAATGATCCTACAAGATTTACAACGAGCTAACGTGTCCTCGAAGTCTTCACTTCACGATCAAGAGTATATCCCTCGGTGGTGTGGGATAAGACTCGGAGTTCATATATTCGGCCAATTATATCCGTGGACTTTTGAACTCTTTCAAGATTTATTCTACTCCCCTTGTCTCTCTTAGAGTAAACACTTTCTCTAAGAGTATGACATGTTTTGAGATGAACATCTTCTTCTCAACGAGATTATAGAATTGATATCCAATTATCTCTTGGATATCCACAAATATATAATTATCGGACTTAGTCTCGGACTTATCAGATTCGGTGCGCTTCATATAAGCGTCACGGTCCAAACTTTCATATGAGATAAGTTGGGCATTTCCATAACTCGTATGAAGTTTTGTCAACCGATTTAGATGAGACACGATTTAGTACGCAACACGTATCAATCGGTGCATGACTTCAAAACGACTTTTGAATGTTTGCATGGTAGTTCTCTATTGCACTATATCTAATAGTGCACGATTCCTCATTTCGGATGCATCATTATGTTGCAATGTATGTGGAGGAATCACTTGCATGAAATCTAATTCTCTTTTAGATAATCTAAAATTCTCTATTTTAGATATTCTTTACCTCGAACAAGTCCTAGTATAAGAATATGTTTACCTATTTGTTTATCTATTCCTAGCTTGAATCCCCTGAACATTTCAAGAGATTCATGCTTGAATTTCATCAAATATATATGATCATTTCTGAAATGATCATTAGTAAATGTGATGAGATAAGATAAACTTCACATGACATTAATTGATATGGATCTACATACATCACTATGTATTAGACCTAATAATTGTCGCAGATCATTTTCCTTTTCAAGTAAAGGAGATTTGGTCCTTTGTGTCTTACAGACATGATTCGCATTTGTCAAATGATTCAAAATTATTTGACCCAAATATACATCTCCATGTAAGTTTGGAATTGCATTCTCATTTATGTGACCAAATCTGCAATGCCAGATATAGGTGTTATTCAAATTATCATTTTTATGTCTTTCAATTTTTGTACTCATTATTGAATACTCAATATTTATAGTGTAAATGTCATTTTTCAATTTACCATAACCATTAAGATCTCATCAAGATAAAAAGGAACAACAATTGTCCTTAACGTTAAAATAATTCATGTCAAAACATAAAATTTATTTCATGCTCTTGGTAATGGTGAGAACAAAATTAACATTTCTCTAATTCTAATATCGAGCCTAAAGGCAATGGCGGGGAAATATGCTTCTACGGGCAATGCAACAACTTTTGCTCATTTTCAACGTGTAGGTCAACTTCTCCATTACTGAGAGATCTACTTTTATTTAGTTTACTGCATATTTATATAAATATGAGATCTATATCTAGTATCTAATACCCATGAAACTAGCGAAGTAGATTTAAGCACTTACAATTTCATTTCTAATGACTCATCATTCCAAAATGATAACAAGGATCATCGGATTTGGTATTGTCCTTATTAAACTTTAACTTGTCTTAGTCATCTTGGTTGCTTTCCTAAAGCGTCCTTTAGAACTTCCTTAGAGGAATCTATGACTAAGATTTGTCCTACAAACACGAGATGTTGGACTTAACGGTTTTAAACATGTTCGGCAACTCGATGAGCGTGCTTCGAGTTTATTCATATTAAATTCATAATTAGTTATGAATAACTCTTTGTGAAGATTGCAGAACCAAGTCTATACTTAGTTCATTGTTCATGGTAACGCAATCAAGACAACTCCTCAAGGTAGTCTGCATCTTCGGTACCAACACGATGAAGATTCTTACGTAAATTAAACAGGTATAGTTGTTTGGGAAATATCATACATTTCCTCGTATGATTGTTCATCATTCAACATATTGAGATGAAAAATCATGTGTTAGCATCTATACTCTTATGTCGCTTTGTAACTCGGGTGACATAGTTACAAACATCACATATGTTGTAGTACTATCGTCATCCAACTTGTGTTTATTATAGCGACCTCTTCTTTTGTCAGTCATCAACGGGTGTCTCTAGAAAGGACTACTCAAGGACACAACCAATTTTTCATGCACGAGGAACAATTCTCGAGATTGCGGCGTCAATCAAGAAAATTTGCTTTGGTTGTTGGCATACAATATGCCTCTCAAATTTATGTGGTTACTCGTGATTCAATAAATGTAAACGACGAAAAGTAAAGAAATAATATATATATAATGCATGAATTAATTTAACATGGCCTTTTATTAAATTAATTTCGCTCCCCATTTTAACTCAAATTTATGACCCTCTCACATAAATTTATGGAATGTACTTGATTCCCGGTGGGTTGGGATCCCATTTGTTATATTAAAACCTTGAGTGTACTGTGACAACAAGCCTAATAAAACATTTGGGTAGATACTATTATCAATTGTATCTCCATACAACTCCCAGATCATTAAGCATTGACAACTCCTTGTCTTCACATCTTATGTGTTAGCTTAACATGCCTCTAAAATTTATCTCCTTGAGTGTACTCAACAAGAGATAAATATTAGTTAAAGTCAAACCCATCATTCGAAATATCTAATATTTCATAGTGTCAAACATATCCATAATGGACCAGCCAGTGTACTCAACAAGCTAAGATCGATTTAGGACTCTCGTTTTTTCACTATAATGATGGAAGAAAGCAAATATAAATATGACTTAATATTTTAACATGCCTCTAAAAATTTATCTTCTTGAGTGTACTCAACAAAAGATAAATATTAGTTAAATCAAAACCATCATTCAGAAATATCTGATATTTCATAGTTTCAAACATATCCCTAATCGACTGACCTTGAGTGTACTCGACAAGCTTGAATCGATTGAGGGACTCTCGTTTTTCACTATAATGATGGAAGGCAAATATCAAATTGACTTAATATTTTTAACGAGGGGTTTTGCATGCAAAAGGTCTCATCGTAATAATTATATATATTTTATTATACATCTAACATGCAAATAAACATACATATAATAGTGTGGACGATTATGGACTTATACTATCTAGCCTTCCCGAGCCATAAGGAAAACTAGTCGGTCAGTTCCTAGGGGGTATAGCATTGATTCATACAATGCTCCATCTCTATGGTCTCCTCCTCTTCTTGTATCTCCAATTAGTCCAGCTGCAACTTGTATCCTATACTAGTTGGCACGCAGGCCCAAAATAATAACAACGGACTCGTAGGTCCAAAATAAATAAGAGCTCGCAGGCCCATAAAACAACAAGAATAAAACTAACCATTCAACACATCCATATGGTCGAGTCCATAATCATCCACTAATAAAACATTCATCATATAAATGCATTCTTATAATATCTAATATTATATGTAAACATGTTTCAAGTTTCTAGCAATTAAAGTCGTCTAAACTAATTTAGACAAATGGATCGGAACAATTAAATAATTAATTAATCAAATAAATTAATTAATTTAATTAGCGGACTTATTTAATTAAAATCAAATTTCAATTAAATATCAAATTAGAGTCCAACTCTAATTCTACAGATATAAGGCGGGACTATTTAATTAAAATCAAATTTTAATTAAATACCAAATTAGAGTCAAACTCTAATTCCAATAAAATTTTAGGGTAAGACAATTTAATTAAAATCAAATTTTAATTAAATGTCAAATTAAAGTTCAACTCTAATTATAATCAAATTAGTATGGTTGAATTTAATTAAAATCAAATTTTAATTAAATACAAAATAAGAGTCAAACTCTAATTCTAAACTATTAGGGCGAACTTATTTAATTAAAATCAAATCTTAATTAAAGACCAAATAAGAGTCAAACTCTAATTTCAAAAACAATTTAGAGTGAGACAATTTAATTAAAATCAAATTTTAATTAAATGTCAAAATTAAGTCCAACTCTAATTTTAACAATATATTAGGGTGGATAATTTAATCAAAATCAAATTTTAATTAAACATTAAATTAAAGTCCAACTCTAATTTAAAATGAATTAACATTTTAATTTAGGATAAAACTCCTAAATAAAATAAAATTCAATTTAGGGTCAAAGTTTAATATTTAAGTTAAAATCCAATTTTAACGAAAATATAAAAGTTGTCAATTTTTAAATAAAATTTTAAATGGGTCAATATTAAAATTTTAGGTCAAACCCATTTGAAAATCAAGTTTAAAACCACTTTAATATTTAAATTCAAAACTATTTTGAAAATTGCAAAGTTGACCCTTGGTTTAAAAATTACAAACAGGGCCTTCAATTAACTTAATAGCTTGATAGGTCCCCTTTTAAAATTTGCAAAGCCCGACCCATAAAGTATAATTGCATACGGGGGCCTCCAATTTGAAATTGCACAAAGAGCCCCGCCTCCACCTCTCCCGTCCCCAAAACCCTAAAACCCTCATTTTTTTTTTTTTTATTTTTTTTTTTTTTTGCGTGGTCCCGTCTCCGGCCAGACCACCGTGGTACCCACCACCGGTGTAGCGCAACGGCCCTGCAGCTATGCAATAAGCAGCAACAGCGCCGTCTTATTCTTCTTGACCCTGCGTGTTCTTGCCGGCGTCGGCTGTCATGCTGCGCAGCAACAGCTGTATTCTTTGACGCCCGTGGCTTCTTGCGCTATAACGCGCGGCGACGATTCTTCTTTGCGTCGCCAACCACGACCCTCTTTGCTCCGGCCGTGGCGGCGCGAAGCCGCCACGTCCGCCGGCGCCCTCCTTGCCGCCTTTTTTTTTTTTTTAGATCCAAAAATTATTTTCATTTTCAAAACAGAATTTTTGAAGATGAAAAATAATTTTTCTAAATTGCTAGATTCAAGAAACAAAATTAAACAATTAACTTTTAATTGTTCAAACATGCAAAACAATTTCTAACAAACACAAAGTAGGCTCACGATACCCTTTGTTGGGAATTTACTTAACATGTCTGGAAATTAAACAATTTTCAATTCCCCAAACGAGGATCTGCAATGTGTTTAGATAGAAAGCGTGATGAGAATGATACCTTTGATGAATTCCACAAACTCTTTTGCTTTTCTTGAACTCCAATGATCACGATCTGTAATCCATTTGTCAATTGTCCGGACCTCAATGGTGATCCACACGAGAGAATAAGAATAGCGGCTAGGGTTTCTTTTCTTGTGATAGCAAGAATAATGAAAATTCTCTACCGTTTTTCAAACCACTAACTGACTTATTAATATAAGTCCGGATGGGCTCGGCCCATCTATTAAACTTAACCGGTCAAAGATTTAATTAATCAAATTAATTAAATCTGGTCCATGAATTAATTAATCCAATTAATTAATTCGGGCATATTAACAAACAACCCAATTAATTAATTATCCAACACTTGTCAATTAATTAATTGGTAAATCTCATTCTTCGATTCTCTTTTGTGTGTGACCCATTAGGTTCCCGATCACGATCACCGACGGCGTGAATTATTATTTTGATCTAATCAAAATCAATAAATTAAAACGCCCCTTTTAATTTATCACTAATTCATTTTCGTTGTCCCGGTTGACATCTAGCAATGTATCGAGGCAATACATGTGACGGAAAATATCACGTAGCATGATAAAACCAAACTTGTTCGTTCTTGGTAGAAACTATAATCCTTTCGTCAATATGATCCGATCAATTATGAGATATGGATATGTGTCGATCTCAATTATCGATTATATCTTTTATCCTCTTGTTAAGTCAATGTCACGTCGAAAACTCTTTTCCGACTTATGAGTTCACCTTGGCCAAGGATTTCATTATCAACTTAATTGGATAAAATGTAGATCATAATCTCTTACTATCTAAGAGTGGCGAATCCTCTATTGATCATTCACAACCTTCATATGATTCTTGACATGCCCGAACGATCTTTGTATTAGCGACCCTTGTGACGAGCAACATCCAACATCACCAAAGTATGGCTGCCCTCATATAAGTGTACTATGATGACCTCAAGTCAAAGGACCAATCCCACTACCGAACGTTAGAGATTAACCACTAACACTTAGATAGTTATCCATGTGGAATCTCTCAATGGTCTCCAATGTTTTGTTCTATAACAAAACATCCACGTGTTCATTCAAGTGTCACCACACTTTAGCTTGTGAGATCAGCTACTTACTTTACAAGTAAGAATGCCACACGCGATAGTCTATCCGTAATAACGATATCCGTATCTCGTTATTACCTCGACCACGGACGATTTAAGATTCAGTCATATGTAATTTGTATCTCACAATCACAACTCCTTGTGATTAACAAATCACCGAGACTTGAATCTACGGATTCTATTATTTAACTTATTAGAATATTAATTCAATTAAATAATAGATATTGCCACACATATGCATTGATTATATATATTCAAAGTGTTTATGTCCAAAGTTGATTGGACCTAGGGCATAACACTTACAAGCTTCACATAGGAATTTAATGGCTGCTATTCGGTTATCCGACAGTGTGCCTTTGTATACAACGCCACTGCTTCCTCGTCCGATTTCTTCATTAAATCCACGCGTTGCCTTCTTGAGCTCGGCATAGGTGAATCTCTTGAATCCTACTCCAACTTGAAGATAGCCTTGCGAGGTGGCATTAGTGGGCAGTCGGGTTGCGAAGAAGCAAATGAGCAAAATGATGATTTCAGAGGCTCCAACTCCACAAGCACACCAGAGCAAGTGCGTGATCCACTCATGTTCTTTTTTGTACACAATGTTAACTGGCGTAACACGGTCTCTGCAATTGAGTTCAAATTCTGGAACATGGTTCTTGTAAGTAGTTAGACTAGATTTCGGTACTTTTATGTAAGCTGGATCCTGAAAAGTCAGCGACTGGTATCCGTTAAACAATAATGTTTTGGGGAAGCAATTGTAAGTGCCACTTTGTATATCGTATTTATACTGAAATCCTTGGCAATCACAGTATCTCCGACAAATATTTTTGCAGGACTTTATGGTGATATTACGGTATTCTTTAATATCAAAGCCATAAAATTCAGCATGATGAAATTGGAAGAAACCAATCGAATTATTGTCCGAACAAGACAGCTTGAAATTTCGTTCACATCCATAGGACCAATCTGTGTCATTTTTCATCTTGTATCCGGGTAAACAAGTGCATCTCCTTCCTGACAGATTATGAGCATGAGTACACAGACTGTTTGCTCCACAAACTCCATGGATTCTGCATGGTTGAACGTCAGCTTGCCATGTAACATCCCAACTTCCATGCTTCTGGTTCAGACTATAAACCCGCAGGTTCCCATCAGGATCTAGTGTTAATCTCCTCAGAGGCCCCATACCGTAATCTTCAGTTAAAAATTTGAAGGTGTCTGAAGATGTGAAATTTCCCAACAGATCAAGTGCGGCTACCTTAGAAGTATTGTAGGTCAATCTCCCTCCGTCACAGCTGCTCAACCATGGAGGTGGCCAGAACACACTGCTTATCCCATGACCTTTGTAAACAAGGCGGAGGACATTGTCATCATCAAAGAAGAGCTTGTAAAAACCAGAAGAGTAATTAGTTTGGCTTCTGTAGGAAACTAGATTGCCATTTTCTGTAAGTAATTGTTGGGGAAGAAGCGTGTTTGTAGGTGAATCAAAACTTTGCCAAAGAGTTTTTTGATGCAAAGTGCCTGTTAGAATAAGATTGCCAGAGTCATGGAGTTGCAATTGAAGAGGGGATCGAGAATTTGTGTCACTTGTCCAAACTGTGAACTGCCCTGAATCTCTTAACACGAGATTGCCTGATTTCAGAAGGGAGAATTTTGTGTATCTGCCATTAACAGGTTGATCTCTGTTGGCTATCCAAACTAAGGTGTGATTTTCATTGGAAAATGGCATACTATACCATATTGCAAAAACATAAGCGTTGACTCCAATGGGGTAAAATCCAGCTGTGAAAATGCCATTTGGTGATGAAACAAGAACATCTTGTGGTGGGGAGAGAGATGAATCTTGATTCAGAATATTGGTTTTGGAGGGTGATGAAAATGGTATAAAGAAAGCAAGTAAGGTAATGAAAAATTTCACTTCCATGATGAATTCTTGATTGATGAATTCGGAGTTGGGATAAGTTTTATAGGCCCATTTGCGTGGTTTAGACGCAGTCAGTCAAGAGTATTTGTGTGTGTCAATTTGGAGGTCCACTCCAAATTATAGCTTGTTCTTCCAATAATAGAAGACTAAGAGGGTTGACATGGAAAAATAATAATTTATAATTGGGATGGATTCACGAACACCAACGTCCCTTGTATACAGGAGTGTCGTATATTCATTTACATCTCAATTTTTGTATATTACAACAAAATATTAATATAAGTTCAAGCCAACTTGAAGGTCCATTCCAAATTATATTTGAGGAAATTGCATATTATTTCTAGCTTGTTCATCAAATAATAGAAGACTAGGAATGTTGACTTCGAAAAAATTTAATTTATAATAATTGCATATTATTATTATTATTATTATTATTATTATTATTATTATTATAACATAATAATAATAATAATATTTAATGCCAATTTGGAGGTCCACTCGAAAATATATTTGAGAAAATTGCATCTTTTTTGTAGCTTGTTGTGAGTGTGTCCAAGAAGGATTGATTCATGAAAACCGACGTCCCTCGTACGCAAGTGTTCACATATTCATCTACATTCCTAATATTTGTGTTACAACATAATGATAATATAAGTTAATGTCAACTTGGAGGTCCATTCCACATTATATAAGAAGGAATTGCATCATTTTCGTAGCTTGTTCTTGGAAGAATAGAAGACTAAGAAGGTTGGTTTAGGAAAAAAATTTATAATTAGGACTGGTATGCAAGTGTGTCAAATATCATCTACATCCGAATATTTGACATGACAACATAATAATAACATTAGTTAATGCGAATTTGGAGGTCCTCTCTAAATTTTATTTGACAAAATTGCATCTTTTTCTAGCTTGTTCTTGGAATAATAGAAGAATAAGAATGTTGATTTGAGAAAAATAAATAAATTATAATCTTGATTGATTCACGAACACCGATATCTCTGGTACACAAGTGTTTCATATATTCATTTACATCCATATATTTGTATATTAGAACACAATATTAAAATAAGTTAATTCCAATTTAGAGGTCCACTCAACATTTTATTTGAGGAAATTACATCTTTTTTCTAGCTTGTTCTTTGAATAATAAAAGACTAAGAGTGTTGATTTTGAAAAAAAAAAAAAATTATAACTAGGATTTATTCATGAACACCAACGTCCCTAATATGTAAGTATGTCACTTATTCATTTACATATGAGTATCTGTATATTACTACATAACATTAATATGATAGCCTAAGAATAACTAACAAAGAAGGTGGTGACTTGATTTTTAAAACTTTTTCGAAGAATTAATCTAAATTCAAGAAAATAAATACTAAATAAACTAATTCAAATAATAAGTACAAATATAAAAGCAAAAAGTAAAAGGGAGAAATGATGCAAATGATATAATTTTGGAGGTTCGATCCAAAACAATGATCCACACCCTCCGTTACCAAACTTTCTGTCACGAGCAAGGCCTTTTCACTATGTTAATTGACGTATGGTGCAATCCAACCCTTTATAACGCTTCCGATGACCTAGAAACAAGGAGTATCGATCCTTATACAATATTGAGATTTACTGGATCTCAACACGATCCACTATTGAGCTTTCACGGGACCTCAATATGATCCACACTATTGAGTCTTACGTGACCTCAATATGACCCACACTTTATCAAAGTGATTTTACAATGGAATTCATCTCTTGATAAATAATACAAACAAATTAAGTACTAAAAGAGACTTACACTTCAATTAATAGTAATAACTTATAGCTCATTAGATGAAATTTTTTGATGTATATGATTATCAAAAATTAGATTCAATCAATTAAAGTGTTTCAATGAGAAGATGAAGAATAAATAAATGCAATGTATGTTCCAAAAATTTCTCAAAATATATATCTCTTTTAATAAATACTTATAATAAATTAAGTAATAAAAGAGAAATTAGAAATTTTGATGAATATGATGATGTTACAAATTTTGTTCAATCAATCAAAGTGTTTCAATATGAAGAAGTAGAAAAGTTTATGCAATGTAAGTGCAAAAATCTTTTTAAAAAATATATCACTTTTAAGATTGGTATAAATAAGTTAAGCACAAAAAGAAATGAAAAATTTTGATGAGAGAAATGACTCAAGAAGTTGTATTCAACAATCAAAGTTTTTGTTATGAAAAAATAAATGAAATGAATGTAAAAATGTAAGCTCAAATAAGATTTTTCACAAATATATTTCACAAGAAAGCTCGTTTCTAATTGTTTTATGAAAGCAAAGTGAAGTAATATTTATAGCAGTTAAAATGCCAAAAAGTTTGACCATCCAGACGACCCAACTAGACGTCCACCTACTAAACCGAATGACTAAACTAGCCGTTATGTGTTAGAAATCAGAATGGTAAAGAATTTGACCGTTGGACGAGCCGGAAGTTCACGTTGACTTTGACTTCTTCTTTTTTTTTTTTTATAAATGTGGGCTTTTGAAAAATATTTTCACTTTATCTTTCATGGTAAGCAACATTGTAAAAATTTGAATATCAAATTGAAACACTTACCTTTTTGAAAAATAATTTTTTATGAAATAATATTTTTGTGCATAAGACGATTTTTGAGTTTTTATCATTCATTGCTAAATATCGAAATATTAGTACCTTTATTTTTGAACTAAGAAGTCTAATTTTTTATCTTGCTTCGAAATTTGCCTCTTAGACTTCTCGTCTTGATCTTTCTTTGATGTTGTCTCTCGTGCTCTTGATCTTGTTTTTTCTTGACGTTTGCCTTTTAAGCTCTCGTCTCGAATGATTTAACTTGAATGCTTAACTTTCACTTTGATCTTCGGTTCGAGTCCGATTTATGTGTTAATTTTGCCAATGCTTGATTGATTTTAATATTGAACTATCATCACTTAAAATCAATTGTTATAAACAATATTAATCTTGTTTATTATGATCAAAACATTAAGGATGAAATCAACCATATGTCAACAATTTCTCCCTTTTTGATTATGACAAACAAGATGTTTTATAGGGTAAGATTGAACAATTGATATTATATTGATAAATGAATATGCATTATAAATTTATCATGTAATTCATATTCTCTATATCTTTTACAAATCAATAACCATACATTCAAAGCATATAAATGATTTTCCCTCTTCCCCCTTTCTCATATACTCCAAACATATTATATTTTCAAATCAAAGCATACATAATCATCTAACTCCATTTTGCCTTTTTGGCATAAGCAAAAAGGTAGCACACATGCAAGCAAGAGTATGGCATATAAGATCAAAACATGAAATCAACCATAGAAAATAGTAATATATTCCCCATCAATTAAACCCCAGATACCAAATATATACATGTTTAAATAAGAGGATAATCATCACATTTATAGTAAAATAATTATCAAAACATGAGCGATGAAATGACAAAAGCATAATAATTTGGGTAAAATATATGTAAGTTCCAACCACTTATGTACGTAGAATCATATGAGAACAATTAGTATGAATTTAATTTAGTCACATACTCCAAATTCATCGATAATTCTCAAACCTCTTTGAATATATGAAAATCTATCTAAGTGTTAGAGGTTTAGTGAGAATATTGGCCAATTGATTTTCTTTATTCACAAATTCTCATATAATATCTCACATTTGGGTGCCTTTAGAATACCATAGACATAATGTCTTAATACCACTAACATATCTAAAATTCGTTTTATGACACTAAAGTGTGATTCTTGAGTATTGGGTTGAAATATAGAGCATAACACACACTAAACATAGTATCGAGTCTACTTACGATTAAGTAAATGAGAGATCCGACCATACCTCGATATTTTGTTATGTTTGTGGAAGTACCTTGATCATCTTTGTCTTGTTTGATTGATGAACTCATTGGAATGTTCATTGACTTCAACTCTTCCATTTCAAACTTATTGAGCATGTCCATGATGTAATTTGTTTGATTACATTACTTAGGAAGAGATTGATCACTTTATACTTCAGAATATTCTTCTTCATCCAGTTGCAAATTAGCTTATTCCTTACGTTGATCTTCAGCATCTTTAGAAACTTCCTTGTTTTGATTTTGAATTTCATTTGCTCAAAAGGAATCTCCAAACCTATATCATTATCAATACCTTTATCTTGATCAAGAGGATTAGTTTCATCAAATTCTATATGCACGGATTCTTCAACAACCAAAGTTTTTATGTTGAAAACTCGATAAGCTTTGCTAGTAAATGAATAACCAAGAAAAGTTTTAATATTGAACTTTGAATCAAATATTCACAAATTTTATTTAATGTTTAAGATAAAACATTTACAACCAAACAATTTAAAGTAACCAATATTGGGAACTCTATTTTTCAAAGATTCATATGGAGTTTTTTGTTTTCATTCGACTCACCAAAAATTCTATTTACAATATAGCAAACGAGCATAATGGCTATGACTAAAAAATATTGTGGTGAACCATTTAAGCTTGTGATTCTAGATGCTCCAAAAATATTCATGTGGAGAAGTTAAAAATATTTTTTAGTTGAAGAATGTAGCTTTAATTTGAAAGATCCCTATACTTGTTTTCCATGCATCACAAATTTTGTTTTTCTTAGATTTTAAATTTGACAACCCTTTAATAAAATAATTTTTGATTTTTTTTTTTAAGTAGACCTATGCTAACATGACATAATGTTCTATGACATAACCAAGTATCATATTTTAAACTTGATAAACATTTTTCTCCGCATTGAAACTTACTTCGGCTTCATATAAACATCACCTTCTTTTGATGTGGTGTCCTCAATATGGCACTTCGAAGAATCAAATTTAACATGATAACATTCTTCACACAATTGACTAAAACTAAGTAAATTACGTTTAAAGTTGTCTACTAAGAGAACATTTTAAATAAAGGGAGATGAATGATTACCAATAATTTCAATATCAATTATTTTTCCTTTGACATTATCTCCAAAAGTATCATGACCACCATCTTTTATTTTGAAACTTGGCAATAAAGCTTGATTTCCGATCATGTGCTTTGAGCATCTACTATTCAAAGTTCATTTGCTCTTTATTTTCAATTGTTCCTACAAAAATAATTCATTTTTTGGTCTTTAGAACCCATACAACCTTGGATCCTTGATTGTTAGTGTTTTTGGACTTTAGAATCCACTTGTATTTGCTTTCAAAGTGAAACCTCTTTTTGATTGAACAATTAAAATTCATGTGCCCATTTTTATTGCAAAAATTAAGTGTGACCTTTGAAACGGGGGAAGTAGAGACTTCAACAAAAGACTTTTGTTTTAAAAATGGGTTGTATCCAATTTCTCCTTTATCGAAAACACATTTTTGTACACCAAATATTAAATCAAAATTTTTCTTGTCTTGAGTAAATTTGTGAGGAGTCAAACCTAAAAAAACATTTCTTGTAAAGAGAAATTCTCCTTAATTAAATATTCGTAACCGGCTTTTCTTTTTTCAAAATCATTTTGATTTTTCAAAAGTTTCTTTACCTTATTTTCCAATAAAGAATTCTTCTTTTTAAGGATCGAATGATTTAAAAAACATTTTTCAAAATCTTCAAGGATTTTATCATAAGAAGTAGATAATCCATCATATGAATAATTTAAATTTGAATTCACCTCATTTTCAATAGCCATGAAGCACATGTTGACAATTTCCTCTTGACTTTTTCTTCATGATCATTATCTTAACTTTCATCCCATATTGTTTGGAGTGCTTTCTTTTCGACGAATCTATTATTTTCAATGTCGTTTTCTTCTTCTTTTTTATTGGAACTGGGGATTGTTGTGAAAACCTTTCCATTTCTTAACAAGAAGAATTAGATCTTCATGTTCGTCATCATTCAAATTTTCGCTTGAAGTACCTTCATCAATTATGAATTTTAAAGCAATTTGGTGTCTTTTATCTTCTTTGCTTTTCATTGTCTTCTCTTTTGATATGAAAACATAATATTTGATACAATCTAAATGTTATTTGACGAAATTGCATCTTTTTCTAGCTTGTTCTTGGAATAATAGAAGAATAAGAATGTTGATTTGAGAAAAATAAATAAATTATAATATTGATTGATTCACGAACACCAACATCTCTGGTACGCAAGTGTGTCATATAGTCATTTACATCCGTATATTTGAATATTAGAACAAAATATTAATATAAGTTAATGCCAATTTAGAGGTCAACTCGACATTTTATTTGAGGAAATTACATATTTTCTAGCTTGTTCTTTGAATAATAAAAGACTAAGAGTGTTGATTTGGAGAAAAAAAAAATTATAACTACGATTTATTCACGAGCACCAATGTCCCTGGTGCATAAATATGTCACATATTCATTTACATCTGAATATTTGTATATTACTACATAATATTAATATAAGCTAATGTCAACCTGATGGTCCATTCAAAATTATATTTGAGGAAATTGCATCTTTTTAATCGCCTGTTCTTGGAATAATGGAAGACAAGAAGGAGCAGTTGAAAAAAAATTATATTAAGTAATGATTCGCAAACACAAACGTCCTTGGTACACAAGTGCGTCACACATTCATTTACGTCCAAATATTTGTACATAATAATAATAATAATAATAATAATAATAATAATAATAATAATAATAATAATAATAATAATAATAATAATAATAATGCCGATTTGGAGGTTGACACCAAATTACATTTGAGAAAATTGCATCTTTTTCTAGCTTGCTATTCGAATAATAGAAGACTACGAAGGTTGATTTGAAAAAAAATTCACGAACACCAACATCCCTTGTACGCAAAAGGGTCATATATTCATTTACATCCAAATATTTGTATATTACTGCAAAATATTAATATAAGTTCATTCCAACTAGAAGGTCCTCTTCAATTTTTTTAATTTTTTTTGAAAAAATTGCGTATTATTTCTAGATTGTTCAACGAATAATATAAGACTAAGAATGTTTTTAGGATAATAGAAGATTAAGAAGGTTGATTTGGAAAAAAAAAATAATAATAATCAAGACTGATTTACGAACACCAATGTCCCAGGTACGTAAATGTGTCACATATTCATTTAAATCCAAATATTAGTATATTTAAACATAATACTAATATGACTTAATGCCAATTTTGATGTCCACTCCAAATTATATTTGAGGAAATTGTATCCTTATTCTAGTTTTTTCTTGAAATAATAGAAGAGTAAGAGGGTTGACGTGCAAAAAAAAAAAAGTTTATAATCAAGTATCATTCACCAACACCAACGTCCCCAGTACGCAAGTGTGTTACATACTCATTTACATCCAAATATACGTATATCACAACATAATAATAACTTTAGTTGATGCCTATTTGCAGGTCCACTCCAAATTATATTTGAGGAAATTGCATCTATTTTCTAACATGCTCTTGGGATAGTAGAAGAGTAAGAAGGTTGATTTAAAAAAAGCCATTTATAATCAGCATAGATTTACGAACACCAATGTCCCAGGTATGCAAGTGTGCCACATATTCATTTACATCCAAGTTTTGGATATTAAAACATAGTATTAATATAACTTAATGCCAATTTGACGTCCGCTCCAAATTATATTTGATGAAGTGGTATCATTTTTCAAGTTTTTTTTTTTTAATTTAACAATAGAAGACTAAGAAGGTTGACCTACAAAAAGGTATTTTAAAGACTCATTCATGAACATTTACGTTCCTCGTACGCAAGTGTGCCAATATTCTTTTACATCCGAATATTTGTATATTACAACATAATATAGATCTAAGTTAGTGCTAATTTAGGGGTCAACTCAAAATTACATTTGAGGAAATTGCATCTTCTTTCTAGCTTGTTCTTCGAATAATATAAGACTAAGTAAACAAATTATAATTAGGACTGATTAGTGAACACCACCGTCCTTGGTACGACCGCATATTTATTTACATCTAAACATTTTGTATATTACAACACAATATTGATATAAGTTAATGCCAGTTTGGAGGGTTTGGAGGTCCACTCTAAATTATATATGAAGAAATTGCATCTTTTTTTCTAGTCCGTTCAAGGAAAAATGGAAGACTGAGAAGATTGATTTGGGAAAAAACAAATTATAAAGAGAACTCATTCACGAACACCACAGTTCTGGTACGCAAGTGTGTCAATTATTGATTTACATCCCACTATTTATAGATTACAACACAATATTAATATAAGTTAATGTAAGTTAGAAAATTGCATCTTTTTTTCTAGCTTCTTTTTGGAATAATAGAAGACTAAGAAGATTGACTTGGAAAAAAAATCAAATTATAATGAGGACTGATTCACGAACACCAACGTCCCTGATACGCAAGTATGTCACATATTCATTTACATCTAAATATTTGTATGTTACAACATAATAATAATATTAGTTAATGCCAATTTGTAGGTCATCTCTAAATTATAATTGAGGAAATTGTGTGTGTTTATATAT
The DNA here is from genome assembly GCA_035079005.1 of Fraxinus americana. NCBI lineage: Eukaryota > Viridiplantae > Streptophyta > Magnoliopsida > Lamiales > Oleaceae > Fraxinus > Fraxinus americana. The sequence goes on along the minus strand of CM068725.1, from coordinate 12,490,590 downwards.
ATATATATATATATATATATATATATATATATATATATATATATATATATTCAATGGCCAAAAATCATGATTTTTTGGCAAGAAAATCGGTGTGTTTGTCTAGTTCTTTCTTTGATAGTTTTGGAATATTAGTATTTTATTGTTCTTGAACCCATGAGTTTACAGCCTTATGGCAACAATTTGTTTCATGGAATTTTGACCACCATTTAACTTTGAGTCTTCTGACTATTCTCTTTACATTGAATTCGGAACTTGCTCGGTAGAAAATCTACGAGACTTTAAGATTGTGAGCAAATTGAAATAAAAGATTTTCTTGAGACTTTAAAAATGGTTTTGCCTCTTTTTTGAAGTGTTCGAATCTTTGACGAGTAAGATTGAGTAAAATCGTCTCATCGAGTCCAACATGTTCGAACTAATTTTGAAACTATTTTGGAAAATTTGTAATACAGGTGATAAGTGTAGGTTTTACACTTATTCATTACTCTAAATCATGATATTTTATTGTCTTTTGATTAAAATTCTACTTAATTTATGTTATATTATATTTTGTAGGTAAAACTTTATATTTAGTGAAGAATTGAAGAAAAGAATGCAAAATAGCGGAAAAATGGAAAAATTCATAGTACGAGGACAAAATTAGCATGGGCTGAACAAATAAATTTGTTTTAAGGATTAACTTGCATCACATGAAAGAATTGAGGACTTGGAAAGAAGAATTAATTTAATTTGGTATTGAAATTTACTGGGCCTCAATGTGGACTTCTAAAAATTGGACTACACATTGGCAGCTATATTATATTGTATATATACACAATGACTGCTGGGAATTAGGGGAGATATACACACACTCAGAGGGCTGAAATTGGAGGCTTGCGGCAGCTGCAAATTGGGCAGAAGATATATATTTAGGCACGCAGAAAAGCTGGCAGCAAGGAGAGGTTAGAGATACACATTGGAGGCTGTTAAAAATACATTATACACGTAGAAAGTGGAGGAGAGGGGCAGTAGTTTGTTATATATATTCACACAGAAGCCGACTCCAAGAGATATACTGTAGCACTCCGAAAATTTTAGAATAAAATTATAGTTCTATATATTATATTTTATGATTTTGAAAGTTGAGGAACTAAAATAAAATTTTAAATTCTTATATTTTCGGGTCAAATATTTAATTTTTGATAGAGTGACGAAAAACATATCAATATGGGTCTCGTTGGATAGTTCGTTTTTAATTATGAAAATAGGCTGGAGAAAAAGTTCATTCGGATATGTAGATCTCAAGATATTAAAATTTAAAGAAATTTACAATTTATTTATATTTTTTTAATAAAATTAAAATTGGACGAGGATTGTTACGGTAGAGAATGAATGTAAAAATAATATTTTATTAGAATTATATTTAAAGTTAAAGTTGTCATTATCACCTTTTGAGATTGGAATCTTTTCTTTGGACACGTGTCATTTTGTGATTTATCTATAGAGAATTCAATTTTTATCAAACTAGATAGAAACGATTTTTATCACAATTATACTATAACTCAACTACTATTTTTCCCTCTAATACCTCACAACTCACCACACAGAATTTTATACAGTAGCTTTCATATAGAAAACAACTGTAAATTCTAAGTACACTTTCTTTACTCAAAACTCGTTTGATCTTTCAAGGTAAGCAAAGTCATTTGTTTCTTTATTCTTTTATGTTCACTAATTTATGCATGAATTGCCAATGGGCCTTCGGGTTCTTTAGAAAGAGATAAGAGATCCTTCGGGAATCTAAGATGACTTAGATGGGTGTTTCGCTTGATCACCGAGATACTCCATAAGAGAAGAGTGGTATGAATAATTATTTTATTACATATAATTGTGTATGAAAACTGCACGTATCTTACTGGATGTTTTCAAAATACTCACTCTTACAATTTTTACAGGCTAGTTCGGGTCGATTGGAGATATGGCGGGATGGTGCATTAGACTGCCAAAGGATTTCACCCTACGAGAATATTAAGTTTTACCGTTTTCCTTTTAAAATTTATTAGTTTGTTTTGTCCAATAACAGTAGTTGATAATGCTTAAATTATTTTTAAAGATACGATTTATGATTCGAATTTAAATTTATGAATGTTTTGTTTATTTAGAAAAATAGAATTTTTAACATTCCGCATTTTAAGTACATGAAATTATGGTTGGTAACACCTCAAGATATATGAAATTTTGAGGCGTTACATATATTATATATACACAAAAGCCAGCAGCTTCCGGGCAAAAACAAGGGCTGAAAATATATTATTTATTCACGTACAAGCTTGCAGCTACGGGGAGAAAACAGGGGCTGAAATCATTATATATATATATATATATATATATATATATATATATACCTATTCACGAATACATTGAAGAGGAAGACAGCACACACGAGCAGCTTCACGTTTCGTCAATTTTTGGTGATGTCGTTCCACTTTTGCGTGTTTAATTTCAATGTTATGAGTGGCTAAATATTTTTATTATTATGATGGATTATGTAGCTTAAAGTTTTTATTATATGTTTAATTTCAAGAATTTCATGCCACGTTAATACTTGTTAATTAATTATTGTCTGTTTAATACTTCAATTGTCTGTGCAACAATTGATTGATTTAGGGATAAAACTGAGACCGAGAGGTGATGCATAATTCGAGCTTGTGCAATAATTAACATAGACATTATAAGAGATCGAAAGATTATTATAGGCTATGCGATCCATGCTGAGTTCCTGTAGATAAATACATTCATATGTGTGTAAATTTACATAGAGATGCAGAAAGTTCAGGCATATGAATAGGATTAGTGTTGTTCGAGAGGGATCACTAACTACATGAGGTTAATTCGATCGTTAGCACGTAAGAAAAGATGGTTGAATGAATTGGAATTAAATGTATGTTAAATAATCTAAGTGAAATAAAAAAATCCTAACTATACAATTACATAATCTTATCTACAGTTTTAATGTGTTTGTTATTTTATTTATTAGAACTTCGTTTAGAAAACACAATTTGATTTGACCATTAGTTACTAATTTTATTTAAATTGAAGTTAGATTAGTTTAAAACTTTATAGTAGATAGTAGTCTCTTTGGAACGATATTCGGACTTGATAAATCAACTTTATTACTTGTCACAACACTTGCGAAATCTTCCGAACAATTTTTTTTTGGCGCTGTTCCCGAAAACTGATTTATTTGCTTTAAATTTTAAATTAATTCTAGTTTCGATTTAAATTTTTTTTTTGTTTTCGTTTTTTTCATATGTTTTTGTTTTCATTTTCATTGCTAGTGTCCTTGCATGCGAAGTTCGTGAGTTGGTAATCGAGTACCTTTTGATCCAGAAATCGAACACACTTTCAACCAGAGAGTTAGGAAACAACGAGAGAACATCATATCAGAACAAAACATAGAAATACAACCGTGACAGGTTGAACAACCAGTCGAGATTGATGAAGATGATTTTCTACTTGGACAATTCATCACACCACTTTTTGCACCAAATCAGTCAAACACCGTTTATCCTCCATTTAGGCAACCAAACTTTCAACTGAGGCACATACATCATTTTATGGGAAATCTCATGAGAATCTACACAATCACATCTCACGTCTTTTGAACATCTACCAAAATTACAAGTTCCATGGAGTATTTGATGAAGCAATCAAGTTGATACTCTTCCCACATATACTCAGTGATGGAGCAAGAGAATGGTTGGATGCCTTACCCGCTGGAAGCATTAGGACCTGTAATGATCTCTTACAAAAATGTATTACAAAATACTTTCCAATGTCAAAAGTAACTAGAATAAGAAACGAGATATCCATTTTTTAGCATGATGAATTAGAGAGTTTTCACGAAGTATGGGAAAGGTTCAAGGACTTGATTAGGAAATGTCCTAACCACGGTATTAAGAAATTTTTTAAGTTCAATACTTCTACACTGGTTTAAACCTAACATGTTGTATATCTATGGATGCAACAACCACAATATCATACAGGCTTAGTTAAAAAGGATAAATCAAGAATGTGTTACTGGTCTAAAATCAAAATTATTGAATCAAGTATCTTGATAATCGAATAATTGAAATGAGATTCAAATGAGTCATCCTTAGATAAAAGGATTCTCTTCTCACTCCATGGGTTTTGTCCTCGGTCTTCATAAGACGATACTCTTTGAATTGAAATATTTGAAAAATCAGTATAATTTTTCTTTTCAGGATTTTGAATATGAGTTATTATGACTGATCCTGATGATATCTCATAATAAGCTATGGTCTTTTTGATATTTCGGGCATGAAATGGAAATGAGGTGGGAATAATTTTTGAATACATTCCTCAAGAGAAGAATGTGTATGAATCCAATAAGATTCATTTCAAAAATAGGAATTTGAAGAGGTTTAGCGAAGTAATGAAAAGAGGTTGAGGGATTGATATCTAGTAGTTTACGAGTTCCAATTTGAATGGCTTAATTTGAAGGCGTATTTTCTTCAAAGATCTTCTTACTTTGAGGTGTTTCTATAAATGGATTTTTCGAAGTAATGGTAATTTTTTGAGAAGTAGAAGAACTTTGTCCTTCATTTCTTGAACTGTGAAAAGAATGTTGAATGTAATCTTCAATTGAAAGAATAGGAATTGAAGATTCTTATTCTTCTTTGAAGAAGAAGAATCCATAACTCTCAATTGTTTTTGTAAATCTTATTTTGCAGAAACTCTCTAGTTAAGAAATCTACAGGATAGTTTGATTTTCCTAGTATATATATAGAATTTTGAAATCGGAGCATGATAAGATGGCTTGCCATCTTGTGAAAATTTGTTTTGAAACAAGGTTTCTTGTGTTTATTTGTAAAACGTCCTTTGATGCTTCGTAATTTGCTTTTAAAACAAATTTTTTATTGATTAAATTATCTTGAAATTTTGAAATACATAAAACAATGGCTAAGATTTCTTTTTTGATTGTAGAATAATTTTTTTGAGGGGGAGTCCAAATGCCATGATGGAATCTAACCAACTGTTGTTGATTAGACTTGATAAGAATTTGTTTCAATACTCCACCAAAGCCTATATTTGACGCATCAGTTTCAACAATAATAGAGGTTGTCGGGTCAAAGATTGATGGATATGGTATACTTTTGACGGCATCTTTAACTTTTTTGTACAGCTAAAGTATGCTTATGACTACAAGGATCAGATTCTTTTGTAATCTTTTGAAAAGTGGTATGCAAGTGTGTCACATATTCATTTGCGTCCAAATATTTGTATATTTCGACATAATAATAATATTAGTTAATGCCAATTTGGAGGTCGACAACAAATTACATTTGAGAAAAATGCATCTTTTTTCTAGCTTGTTCTTTTAATAATAGAACTCTGGGAAGGTTGATTTGAAAAAAAAAGAAATTGGTTATGATTGATTCACAAACTCCAACATCCCTAGTACGCGAAAGGGTCATATATTCATTTAAATCCAAATATTTGTATATTACTACAAGATATTAATATAAGTTCATTCCAACTTGAAGCTTAAATTCAATTTTTTTTTTAAATTGAATATTAGTTATAGATTGTTCAACGAATAATAGAAGACTAAGAATGTTGACTTGGAAATGAAATTAAATTACAATTTGGACTGATTTACGGACACAAACTGTAGCGATCGAGAAATTTTAAATAATATAAAAATTATTTTTCTTGAAAAAAGTGTCGCTGAGTTTTAACCCCAAATTTTAAAAAGGAAAGCGTGTTCGTCTAGCCGTTGTAAAACCAATTTAAAACTGTTCGAGTCAAGTCCAATCTCGAGTAATTTTAAGGTATTCAATTCCTTATCATTTTAAAGCCAAATTTTAATAATTTAAATGTACAATATTTTATTATTTAGGGTCCAACATTTTGTTAGCCCAATCTTGATTTTTCTTGGTCTAATTCACTTTAAGTCCAATTAAGAAAATCCTTACAGCCCAAATTCTTGGCCCATTTAAACACCTAGATTTTTGTGCCCTAAAATCACTGTTCATATAACAACTCGTTTCCTCTCATCCTTCACAATTCATGCAGTCAGCAGGGTAAGAATCCCCTCCCTCAAATTTTCATCAATCCAGTTTCACATTGGAAAATCACGTCGATGCTAGAACCTCAATTTCCAGCACCAACGAGATGATGATCTCACACAAACCCAATTTCGAATCCACCATCATCGATTCCAAACCCACCATCACCCAATTTTGAATTGGACCACCAAACTGCAAAGCTACAAGCAGTCACACAAACCCAGCCTCAATCCTAAGTTTCGAACCACACACTGCAGCCACCAACACCAAAGCTACAGCCCCCCAATCCACATTCCAGCCACCTATTTTGAGCCTCCAACGCAGTTGCCACCAATCACAAAACTACCAACTGATAAGCCCTACACCCCAAAAATCGACCCCAAACAGCCCCTATTTCACCCCCAAAATCAACCCCAAACGGCCCCAAAAATCAAGAACTCACCTAACCCATGAACTTACCTCATTTCCCGACCTTTTTCAGCTTGATTGCCACTAAGAAACTCAAAAGAAAACGAACCTCCAAGCCTCGTTTTAACTTTGAGTCGTGCGCCAAAAACCATTGCTGCCTTCACCCACGCACCGGCGCCACTACGCAACGGTGGCGCTAACACTGACTGTTCTGCCGGTGGCGGAATCGGAGGAAGGGACAGAGCCCCTTCCCGTAGCTTACTTCCACTCCTTTCTGTGAATATGAGAGAGAGAGAGAGAGAGAGAGAGAGAGAGAGAGAGAGAGGGAGTGAGATATTTTTATTTACATTTTGATTTTTTTTTTTTGGAAATTTTTCCCTTAAGCCCCCAAGTTTTAAAAGTTATTTATTTCATTCCTAAAGTTTCTGTTATGAATAAAACAACCCCTGGAGTTCTTGTTTCTCACAGTTAGCCCACTATTTTTAGTCTTCAAACTTTTCAAATTCTAGTTTTAATAAATTTCTAATTTAGCCCCTAAACTTTATTTTATCACTTTAAAACTTTAAATTTTCGGAATACTAATTCAAAACTTATTTTCTATTTTGACTAGAAGAAACGTACGGACGATTAGGAGATTGACTTACTTCCCGCTCCATTTTTCACATGACTCGAGATAAATTGAGATAGACTCGCCCCCATTAATTAGTTTAAATTATAATTGCATGTATTATGTGACTTTATGTGATTTATATGCTTTAATGCATAAGATGAGAATATCTTATATGTGATAAATGATGTGATTATGCTTGGCATGATTTATATGCTTTAACGCATGAGATGAGACGAGACTATCTCTTATGAGATAATATGATGATGTTATACATAACTTATGTGCTTAAATGTATGAGACGAGACTACCCACACCCTACGATTCTAAAGAGCCTATGATTTTTAAAGAAAATAAGCCTATGATGATGTCACGGTATAAATTGCATGATTATGTATTCAATTATTCTATAAATTAATTATTGGCGATGAGTCTACTGAGTATTTTTTTGAAATACTCATTTCATTATTTTAACAACATTTGCAGATTTTGGAGACTGTCGGTATTGATGGGCAGTGGCGGCACAATTTAATGGATGAAGTTATTTACTTTGAAATTTACTCATTACGAACATTTTTAATTTATCTTGTCATTTTAGTTATTTCAAACTTGAAATTTAAAGCTTAATTAATTATCCTAAGTAAATCAAAGGAGTTTTGTTGTCGATGAGGTTCACAATTATAAATGTGATCTTTAAAATCTAGTTATTTCCGCAAATCCTTTTATTTAATTGAAGACAAATGAGGATGACGTGGCACTTTAAGTTTACAGAACTCGGGGCTTCACAGCTTGGTATCAGAGCCAGATTGCATTTCTGTAGACTAGCAAATTTTTAAAAAGAGAATTTTCAAAGAGACATTCTATATTGTTTAATTATCATTAATGAAAGTTGCCACTGCCATCATTCGATTCGCCGACTCCGAAGGTAGAGAAGTTTATGAAATTTGACGTTATCTTATTTCGGATACTTGTTTTAATGATTTATGAGGTTTAGAAGAAAGAGAAAGAAACTGTATCAAAATTAGAAAGAAAGACGAATTTGAGCGTAATTCGAAAGAGATTTTTAAAAAAAAATTTATGCCCTCGTAATTTTAACTAAGGGAGATGAATAACCCCGCCTAATTAGACTTTGCATAATTGGTTTAGGACATGGCACCCATTAGTGGAAATGTACTCAGGGTCGCAAAACGAGCCATTAGAGATTATGACTGCTTCAGGCCTGAACTTGATTGGACAATTGCCCAACACGTAGAACAGCTGAATGTTGTACGTGAACGGGCCATACAACATGGCTACATGACCTATAATCGCCGGTCGATCCATCACTTACTCTCAGCTTTTCGAAGAGACTATGCGGAGGTAGCTCATAGTATATATATAGATGCTCTAGAATCTCCTAATGTGGAAATAGAGTATGACACCTTCTGCGTGAGATTTGTGGCATATTGGCCCATATACTTTGAGTACCATTTTGGGGTTGCTCCTGAAGGGGAGCCAGAACATGAGCCAATGCTCGAGCCCGAACCTGGGCGAGAAGATGGGTTAGTTCTTGAGGAGGAACCCATAGAAGACCTAGAAGAAGAAGAACCAAAGGAAGACGCTGATCCAGCGCTAGGAGAGTTCTCAGACGCTGAATCATGTGTAACCGAAGGAGAGTATAGAGATAGAAATTAGAGTAAGGTCGACATTTTATTGTTTTCAAAAAAAAAATGTTCGGCATACATGCCTTCCTACTCATGTACCCTCATTAAAAGAAGTTGAGTTTTAAATGAAATGATGTTTGGTTTCCAATTTTCATTTTTCGAGTTATCTTCTATGTTGTTGGTACACTTTACGAATTACTTTTAACATTATGAAGGTTATGGCACCACCAACTCTAGTCGATATCATTAGGGAATTATTTAAGGTGGTGTAAGAGATAAGACAAGCTCCACAGTCGGTTAACCCTACAGTACCAGTGATAGAACAATTCAACAGATACAGCCTACCTACGTTCAATGGTGGAGATGGTCCACTAGCAGTGGAAGAGTGGCTCCAGGCCATCGAGAAGATCTTCAGGTACATATCTTAATCGGAAGAGTTTATGTTAATCGGAAAAGCTGGTTTTTGGTGGGAATCTGCATCCCGAACAAGGAGTGCAGAGCAGCAAGCAGCTCTAACTTGGAACGAATTTAAGGTTGAGATCAGGGATAAATTTTTCCCACAAGCCCTCAGAGATCACAAGGAGTTTGAGTTTCTACATTTAGTACAGGGTGAATTGGATATAATGGAATATGAGAGGAAGTTTGAGGAACTGTCACGTTATGCTCCACATCTGGTGGAGACTGAGTTTAAAAAGGCACGGCGTTTTGAGAGAGGTCTACACTTTGATGTCAGGCAGATTGTCAGCTCACATGAGCTGCCAACTTACATAGAGGTAGTGAAGAAGGCTCAAGCAGTAGCCTATGCCAGTGTGAAAGTCAGGAACTAAGGCAATCATAATGAGCAGAGGTATCAGGGAAAGAGAAAGTGGCAAGGTCCAAATCGCAATCAGAATCAGAACCAGAATCAAGCATTTAATAAGAAGCAGAATCTAGGACCAACAGGGGGACAGATGACCAATTTCACTCCACCCTGCCATAAGTGTTAGAAGTTGCATAAAGGAGAGTGTCTTTTTGGAAAGGGTGTCTACTACAAGTGTGGCCAGCCGAGTCATTTTTGAAATTTTGAAATACATAAAACAATGGCTAAGATTTCTTTTTTGATTGTAGAATAATTTCTTTGAGGGCCACTCCAAATGCCATAATGGAATCTAACCAGCTATTGTTGATTAGACTTGATAAGAATTTTTTTCAATACTCCACCAAAGCCTATATTTGATGCATCAGTTTCAACAATAATAGAGGTTGTCGGGTCAAAGATTGATGGATATGGTATACTTTTGACGGCATTTTAACTTTTTTGTACAGCTAAAGTATGCTTATGACTACAAGGATCGGATTCTTTTGTAATCTTTTGAAAAGTGGTATGCAAGTGTGTCACATATTCATTTGCGTCCAAATATTTGTATATTTCGACATATAATAATATTAGTTAATGCCAATTTGGAGGTCGACAGCAAATTACATTTGAGAAAAATGCATCTTTTTTCTAGCTTGTTCTTTGAATAATAGAACTCTGGGAAGGTTGATTTGAAAAAAAAAAAATTGGTTATGATTGATTCACAAACTCCAACATCACTAGTACGCGGAAGGGTCAGATATTCATTTAAATCCAAATATTTGTATATTACTACAAGATATTAATATAAGTTCATTCCAACTTGAAGCTTAAATTCAATTTTTTTTTAAAATTGAATATTAGTTATAGATTGTTCAACGAATAATAGAAGACTAAGAATGTTGACTTGGAAATGAAATTAAATACAATTTGGACTGATTTACAGACACAAACGTCCGTGCTCTACAATTGTGGCACATATTCATTTATATCTATATATTTGTATATTACATAATAATAATAATATTAGTTAATGCCAATTTCGTGGCCCCTTGAGAAAATTACATCGTTTCTCTAGCTTATTCTTAGGATAATAGAAGTGTAAGAAAGCTGATTTGAAAAAAAAAATTATAATGAGGATTGATTTATGAACACCAATGTCCCAGATACGCAAGAGTGTCACATATTCATTTAAATCCAAATATTTGTACATTATAAAACATAATACTAATATAACTTCATGCCAATTTGAGGTCCACTCCAAATTATATTTGAGGAAATTGTATCTTTTTTTTTTCTTGAAATGATAGAAGACTAAGAAAGCTGATGTGCAAAAAAAAAAGTGTAATCAGGACACATTCACCAACATCACCGTCCCTGGTAAGCAACTGTGTCACATATTCATTTACATCCAAATATTTGTATATCACAACATAATAATAATATCAATTAATGCCAATTTGCATGTCCACTTCAGATTATATTTGAGGAAATTGCATCTATTTTCTGACATATTCTTGGGATAATAGAAGAGTAAGATTTTTCATGTATTGATCCTTGTGCTGCTTCAACTGAGCTGATGTATAGTTAGTATCAGCTTTAGGAGATTCATAACCTTGCTCAATCACTTCCCAAAGATCGTGTGCCAACAAGGATGCCTTCATTTTAACAGACCAAAAATCATAATTTTCACCATTAAACACTGCTGGTAATGGAAGGGAAGAAGAGCTTGTTCATGCTATTTTCAACTTTCACAAAGGTTATCGAAATTGTAGATACCGTATCTGAACTTTGCTCACCGATTTGAAGTTAAAACACCGGATTTAAAACATAAATACCGAATATGAACCCTGTCTTTCAACTCACTGAATTTGAACCTTACTCACCGCATTTGCAGTGTAAATATCGGATATGACTTGAGTTACCAGATATGCACTGTAAATACTGGATATGAGTTTGCTCACCGTATTTCAACTTTACTTACCGGATATCAACCTCACTTACCGGATTTCAACTCTTTTTCCCAGCTTTCCGTATTTCAACAAATCTTCTTCTCCCTTTTTTTTGATCCTCTTCCAGAGATCGAACTAAACTCTGATACCAAATGTTAGCTCCTTTATACCTTGTGAAAGAGCTCCAAACAAGATCTACCTCTAATCTTGAAGAATAGAAGAGAACGAAAAGCAACTTTCTTGTAAAGATAATGAAAAATAGAGGAAAAAACAGGGGAAAAAAAAAAGAGAAAGGGAGAGCTACTGAGCTGATGAACCATCAGTCTTTCATTCAACAATCATTCATTTCATAAGTACCAACCAACCACTATTATATAGAAAAAAGATAAAGAAATACAACATGGCTGAACTTAGAGTAGAAAACTACCAACTACCATACTTTCAACTGTAGATAGGAATCAATAGTCAAAAATAAGAGTTTTATATAAAAGCTTCATTTTCCTTCAGTATCATCAGTTTTTGTTCTTCATTATAGTTTATTTTGCGCAAAGGATAGTTCATCTACGCATTCACAGAGGTATGCGAAGAATTTTTTTCTTCCCATTTTTGGGCTTTTAAATATGAACTAGCATTCTTGGTATTTCCAAATTGCACAATGATGTTGTGTTCAGAAGGACTTACCACATGTAAACATACGCATACATCTATGTATTTTTATTTGTGATATACATGTATATGAGTAATTGATTCAATTCGATAGAAAAGAAGCACACAGTTACTTAGATTCACCCTATTTCTTGATGGATTAAGTTGAGGTCATTGATTAGGTATTAATCCTTGGTATCAATACATTTGGCAGACCAATCAAGAAAGTGAAAATTAGTAAAATTTTATACTCGAATACTAGAAGATTGTGTCGAGACTGCTAGGCATAAAAAGAGGAGAATACCACCTAATCGGACAACAATAGTTGTTTTGCATGTCCAAATCTAGAGGCCAGCCTAACTATTTTCTTAATAAATTTTAGGTACTGCTAGTAATATGTAGTGTTTTTTTCCATTTTCTATCTTGAGTGAACTTATCTCAGGATGGTTCGAAGTTTCTTGAAGTCGACACCTTCGAGTTCGCTTATGCTAGGTAGAACAAGTGTTGGACTTATAATGCAGCCAAGACTCAACATGTGGGAAAGACTCAACACTATAACTTTGTTTTCTTTTTCATGTTTTATCTACTAAGACACAAAAATTATATTGTAAAGTTATATTTAAAAAGGCTAGAAAAATTATCATTAGATTTAGTACGACAAATTTTAGATGCTTTTCATGTGGCTATATTGGAAACGGACATTGCCATGGTTAAAATAATTTTTAGGGTTGTGCTATATCTCTCATTCATCCTCCAATCTGCCGCCCACTATATGTCCATATAATCCCTTTAATTCAGCCCCTAATCTCCCCCTCAATGTGTGTACAAATGATAGAATATAGCACCACAATTTCTCAATTTTTCTTCACCCCACAGTCTACTCTTTTCTCTCAATTTTCTGCCCGGCTGCTCCCTTTTTTTCTCAATTTCTTTAAGCCGGCTTCTCCTATTTTGTTTCCAATTGTTTTCAGCCGGCTGCCCTCCTTCTTCTCTAAATTTTCTGCCTGATTCCTCCATTCCTTCCGTCTGTCTGTCTGTATATATATATATATATATATATATATATATATATATATATATATATATATATACAGAAATGATCTAATGAGCACCGGTGCTCATCTTATCCTAAGCACCAATGAGTTGGCACATTAATTCATTGGTGGATTGGAACTCACAAAATCTTTATCCACCAATGAATTAATGTGCCAACTCATCGGTGTTTAGGATAAGATGAGCACCGGTGCTCATTAGATCATTTCTGTATATATATATATATATATATATATATATATATATATATATATACACGCATGGATACACCCTAGGTACCAATGGGCTGGTCTATTTAGAAAGTCAAGTTGGGCCCAATTGCTTTGTATTTCTCCAATTTATCCACTCTTTCGAATTAATACAATTTAGTCCTTCAACTTCTATAGACTTTGATCCTCGTACTTTGAGTTTTTCCATTTTTCGACACATTTTGCTTCTTTTCTTCAATTTTTCATCAAACATTGAGTGTTACCTGCAAGATGCAATACAACATAATTTAGGTTGTATTTTGCCAAAAAAACAATAAAATTCTATAGTTTCAAGCCCTGAATAAGTGTAGAAAATACACTTATCAAACCCCCAAACTTGAATATTTGTTTGTCCTCAAACAAAACTAAAACCTAACAAACACACAAACATGCAATACTAATTGCCAAATTGATGGTCTATCAATCAAGTAAAGCAAAAATATTTAGCTAGTTACCTGACTTTTTATCTCAAGATTGAAATCATAATCAAATCTATGCACAACTCAAAATCACAATACAAAAATTAAAATCTACTTTTCCAATGTAAAATCGACGTGTGTATGTGTGTGGAGGATTAAGCATAACATTGTGTGTTTATAAGTTGTTTCAATTCCCGGCCCTCAATGGTCAAATATGTTCTTTCATCGCTCGTAAAATTCACACACCCCAAAACTTATTCTTTTCGCTCTTTGCAAGTGTGAGACCTAAGGTTGAATTTTCTACTATCCTCACTCTCTAATTTAGGTAAATCTCACTAATTGCAAGTCAATATATCAATAAATAAGGATTCTCCATAGTTTGATTACTTCAATCTCTAGGATTTAATTAGGCTAATAATCCCTTATCAAAAAGTCGAATTTCCTTAAACAAGTGTTTAGGACATAACCAGGGCATTTGGTGCCTCTTCTATTTCATTCACCTACTTTTTCTATTTTTTTTGTTTTTTAATCAATTTTATTTTTTCCAACACTTTTTTTTTCTTTATTTGAATCATTCTCTCCCTTAAACTTTCTAAGTGACTCATGTAATAAGCTTTCGGCCGATGACTCCCAAGTCAGATGATCATAGGGCACCAGATTTTAAAGACCCTTGCAGGCTTAATTGCTCAAGTCATAAGGCTACGAAGAGAAATTTTCAAATAAAATAATTTTTTTTATTTATTTTTTCCTTGATTAGTGCAATGTCCCTTATTAAACACCAATTCAAGTAAAACGATCTCTAACTTGAGATTTTCACCCAATTGCATCATATTGACCTTAAACAATCCACACAAGATTTTTTTATTTCACACATGGAATTCCAATTTATCTCAATATCTTCCCACAACAGTGAAATCCCTCCAAACTATTCTAAATTTGGTCTAAGGATGTAAAATTTAGTAGTTTTGGGTTTTAACATATATGGTCCTGATTACGCCCAAAGTGTTACGCGGTGTTGTAGTATAGTTTTGGGGTGTCGTATCCACAGGGAGATGGAAAAGTGATTCAAGGGGTTCAATAACTTTGGGTTCTCGTGAATTTGATGAAGGTAATTTGTTTATTGCATTCAAATGTAAATGTCACCGGAAATAATGATGAAATTTAATATAATATGTAAAATAGTGAAGTTTCGGGGTTCCCTCAATTAGATTGGATCAATCAACATCAACAATTCATGCATTCTCTACTCAATTAGAAGTTTTTGTCCTAACTTTCTAATCGGATGATTTAAACGATACAAACCAATTTAATTGTACATGTAATCCTAGAATTTATGTTTCCCAAAATATAATCATACATCAATTTATTGAAATCAGACTTAAAGAGCGACTATATATCTCTAACATATAGAAGTAATTAAATCACACCAATAAATGATTTGGAAATCAAACTTGAACAAGTATTTTAATTATTCAATGGAAGAAACATGATTAAATCCATGAAAATCTGAATAAATGTTAAATTTAACTCAAATCTAATTCAAAATATGGGAAAACATAAACCCTAGAATTATTTAAACAATGAAAAATGCATCCTAAATTCTAGATCTCCTTAACAATTATCACAATCATCTATTGACATCATATTATAAATCGTTCATATACATGTAGCATAAGAAAGTAATTAATCACACCAATAGATTTAATGAAATAAAGATTCAATACATAGTTCAATTGTTCGATAGAAAAAACAAGATTGATTCTATGAAAAACTTAATACATGTTAAATCAATTTCAAAATTAATTCATAAATATGAAAATCTAGATCTAGAAATGTTTAGCAAAATAAATACCAATGAGCATGAATAAATGATGTTGAAATCCCCGAATCCAATTGAGTTCCTCCCTTGCTTCACCTTTAGTTTAGTTCTTCATAGGTTTCTTGAGCCAAAATCAATGAATGAATGGTGTAGAATGAAGAATGATGATGAATGGGATGTTTTTGGGGGTCCCTTTTTAGACTTCTCGCGGCCCAAACATTGAACAAAACCCTACTTGCACGGCGTGGTGCCTAAGCGCCATGGGAGCAGGGCTTGGGCGCTTGAATTCTGTTAAATTTTGGGTAAAATGGCGCCTGAGCGCTAGGTTGTAGCGCTTGGGCGCTGTGTCGCTGTTCTGAATTCTGCGTCCTTTTCAGTATTTTTGTCATAACTTTCTTGTCCGATATCCGATTGAGGCGATTCAAGATGTGTTAAAAAGATAACTCAAAATACTACAACTTTGATTCAGGGATCATCTTCAAATTAGATATTTTTCTATGTCAAAAATTGGTCCCAATATGAGGCTAAAAATCGGTGCGAAACTTTTCAGCTTGAAAGTTGATATTTGATAATTTTTTGGTTGTCTTTCATCCCTTTGAATCTTTTCTTCATCCAATTGACCTTTAACACTCTCGAATCTTCATCAAAAGGTTGGAAACAAGTTGATAATATTTGCACTTTAATCCCTGAACTTTCACTTCCCTCCATCTTGGTCCTTTCTCACTTGTTTCTCCTCATTTCCACCGTATTCGTCCATTTGCAGCCTAAACCAAAATATGAGTGTACTTAGAACATTTAGGTGCTAATAAATCATGAAAATAAAATTATTAGTGGATGAATAACGTGATAATTGCACTATTATCACACCCCCAACTTGCTTATTGCTAGTCCCTAGCAATTTAATACAAAATAAAATGATCAACGACGTGTCAATATTGCAATTTAAATTATCAAGTTCTAATTTATCCACAGTTCATACTCTTTTCAAACTCAACACCACAAAGAAATTAATAGTGTTATGATTACCAGGATGTCAAGAACTCTTGCCAAATGTGTGAGTGTGTGTCAAGCTATAGCCATCTTACCTCCAACCCTAACACATGCAACATCAAGTATATCTCAAGCTGAAGGTTCAGCTCCATAACTCACTAGTATCAAAGTGTTTGGTGCAGGATTTCTCTCTATGGAGCTGAGAAGATGTACACTCAAAATTGGTGGCTTAAATATTTATGAACAAGCAACAAGCAAACATTGATTCTGTGATAGGCATACTACCAAATGAGAATTCATCAACTCTACTTGGGATCAAAATGGTCAATACAAAGGGTTGTAATGAAGTTCAGGTTGGATCGTATGAAAAGAAAGGATATAAAAATTCAAATACTTCCAAGTACGTGGTTAGATACCTTATCAAACATCTCGATCGATCACAACTTCCAATAAATACCTATTTTGGCATTTCAAACCCCAAAATCAATCTTTTTTTTCTTTTTTTTTCCTTTTTTTTCGTTCTTTTTTTTTAAAAACTCTCAAATACTTGACACTAAACAATTCTTGTCATTTTCCTTGCTTCTCTTCTTCACAAATAAACATCTAATACCTACTACACACTTGGAAGTAAAAAGATAGAAAAATATGCACAAAAGTTGTACTCCAATGTGGAGAAGTATGGATAACATAGGTGCATGAAGAAAATGATATATATGTGTATGGCTCAACGTGGATACTAGGGGTATTGAAAAGAAAGGTTGAAGGCCCAATGTCAGTCCTAAATTGACCTTTATCATTTCCCAAGTAATCCACCACCTTACCACAAACCATGTAGTATTATTCTCAAAGGAGCTTTCAATTCACAAGATCAATGAACGCTTAAGCTATATTTTAGTATATTGTGGCTTTCAATCTTCACCAATTATCTCACAAGAAAAACTTCAACAAGAGACTCTCTAGCTACATGTGTTAAACTACCATCTTACCACAAGGCCTGTGCACGAAAAGTTTAGCAAGTGTCATGACATCTAGATTTTCACAAATAAAATTAATTCTTAGTGGCATGTGTTGTCATTCAAAAGCATAAACATGTAGAAAATTAGAGACTCAAACCATAAAATTTTTTGAAAACTCACATGCCATTCACAACAAAATCTAACAGATCCACTCCCCAACTAATTTTTGCATTGTCCTCAATGCATAAACATGAAAAATAAATGAAGGGAATGACAAATATCGCATAATAATGTAGTGAATCAACATAAATTTAAAGTGTAAGAACCGAAAGCACTCAATGGAATGGTAAAGCAAAGAAAATAACAAAATTAACTAGAATAAAAATGTAAAAGTAAAAGGCAGAACAAAAAGAACGAACTCCCCTTGGGTTGCCTCCCAAGTAGCTCCTTTGTTTATTGTCTTTGGCTCGACCCAATGTTTCCTCCCTAGCCTGCAATTAGTAAGGGCGATCCCAAGTTTCCTTGTGGTGCACCAAACTCATTGGACATAACTATTTGTATGGCTCCTCCGCCTCCATCAAATACATACGTGGGGCTACTAGAGAAAGACTCAAAATCTGGAGTGGGGGTATGTTCATCGATGACTGCATCCAATTCATCTAGTTCTAGAGTTTCTTGCGATGGTCCAAGAAATATATCATCAGCTACCTCCTGAGTGAGTACATCAATTACGTATGTTTGGTCACACGCATCATCTTCCTCAACCTGCTTAGTGACATGAAAGATCTTAACTTCTAAGGTCATATTCCCAAATGTTAGTTTCATGAGATCGTTCCTACAATTTATAAGAGCATTAGCTGTAGCAAGGAATGGTCTACCAAGAATGATAGGAATCTTAGAATTAACATTTATATCCTCTTTTAAGTCTAAAATCAAGAAATCAACAGGGTAGAAAAATTTATCAATTTGAATCAAGACATCCTCAACTACACCCCTAGGTCTAATAGTGGACCTATCAGCTAATTGTAAAGCCACAGATGTAGGCTTCATCTCACCCAAATCGAATGACATGTAAATAGCATAAGGCATGAGGTTGATGCTAGACCCTAAATCTAGAAGAGATTGTCTAATCTCATGGTTCCCAATTATGCACGAAACAGTAGGACAACCAGGATCCTTATACTTCGGTGGGGTCTTTTGTTCAATCACAGCACTCACTTGCTCGGTCAAGAAAGCGATTTTCTTGACATTATGTTTCCTTTTGATAGTGCATAAATCCTTAAGGACTTTAGCATATGTAGGAATCTGTGAAATCACATGCAAAAAGGGCAAATTGATTTTTACCTGCTTTAGATGCTCTAAGACTTCACTATATTGACCAGCAGATTTTGAGGTGGACTTAAGAGCTAGTGGGAAAGGTGCTCTCACTGGATTTGTGATCACTTCCTTCCTAGGGCTACCCTCTTCAGGCTCATAGGTCCATGGGTTGGTTTAATGACTTTCCCTGACCTAGTGGTTATGGCATTTACCTCCCTAAGATTGTTTACATTAGATCCTGAGGTTTATGCCATGTATTGCCCCTTAGGATTTGGTTGAGTTTGAGCTGGAAATTTCCCACGTTCTCCCACAGTCAAGGCATTGGTTAATTTAGACCAATGACTCTTTATCTCCTTGTTTTCCTCAACTATCTGGCCAATATAGTCTCAAACTTTTGGTTCATTTTACCCTGTGCCTCGATAAATGCATGTAAGGTGTCTTCTAAGGAATTCCTAGAGGTCGTGATTTGATGTAGAGGTGCATTGTAAGCTCGATTTTGTTGGGTGGATTGTTGGTTTTCAAATTTCCAACTAAAATTGGGATGATTCCGCCACCCTGGGTTATAGGCCTCGGAGAAGGGAGTGTAGGACTTTTGATATATGCCTAAAGCATTACAGTGTTCTTCATAAAGCCCCCTCATCTCAGCATAAGTGGCACACTCTTGCGCAGGGTGGTTACTTCCTCCACACACAAAACAAGGCTCTAAGGTCTCAGCACGGGAAACAAACCGAGTAGTTTTTGATTCCTTAGTACATAGGGCTTCTAGTTCTCTAGTAAGGGTTTCTACCTTAGCTCTAAGGTTGTCTTCTTCCCTAAGATGATAGATGCCTGCACTAGAAGGATTTCCTACGGCTCGTGACCTATTGGTGCTATCAGTGGCACTAGGGCCAGTCCAGGTGTGGGCTTTCTCAGCTAAGTCATCTAAATATCCTATAGCCTCATCTGGATCTTTTTGTAGGAAATCACCATTACACATCATCTCAACAAACTGACGTTCTCTAGGTAACAACCCCTCATAAAAATAACTCACAACGCGCCAACTTTCATAACCATGGTGTGGACAGAGAGCTTGCAATTCTTTGTACCTTTCCCACGCTTGATATAAAGTTTCACTCTCCTTTTGGATAAAAGAAGATATCTGTTTTTTTCAAAGCAGTAGTTTTGTGGTGGGGAAAGTATTTGCCAAAGAATGCTTGAGTCATTTCAGCCCAAGTCCCAATCGAACGTGGTCTCAATGAATACAACCAACTCTTAACCTTTTCCTTAAGGGAAAATTGAAAGAATTTGAGCCTAATTACATCAAGTGTACCATGTTGATTGTGGAAGGTAGCTACAACCTCCTCGAATTCCCTAATATGCACGTATGGATTCTCATTTTCTAGTCCATGAAAAGTGGGAAGAAGTTGAATCATTCCCGGTTTAAGGTCCATATGTGGCATATTAGGTGGAAAAATAATGCACGACGGTATGGATGTGGGCGTGGGATGAAGATAGTCATGTAAAGTCATAAAAGGTGCATCATGCTCACTGTCAGACAGTGTATCATGTGATGTAGTGTTCGTGTCAATCGATGCAAAATCAAAAATAGGGTTAAAGAGATATTAAAACTCTATGAGAGGTGTTTCCACAAATCTTCCTCACTCGTCTCGATACCTGCTCATAAAACACGAGTAAAACAAAATTAAAATGCAAAATACTAAAGAAAATAATAAATTGAAATAAAAAGATTGAAAAAGGAACGAAGTTACCCTTTTGCAACCGAATCCCTCAATTCGTTGTACCGTCTCCCCGGCAACGACGCCAAAATTTGATTATGCCCAACGTGTTACGCGGTGTTGTAGTATAGCTTTGGGGTGTCGTATCCACAGGGAGATGGAAAAGTGATTCAAGGGGTTCAATAACTTTGGGTTCTCGTGAATTTGATGAAGGGAATTTGTTTATTGCATTCAAATGTAAATGTCACCGGAAATAATGATGAAATTTAATATAATATATAAAATAGTGAAGTTTCGGGGTTCCCTCAATTAGATTGGATCAATCAACATCAACAATTCATGCATTCTCTACTCAATTAGAAGTTTTTGTCCTAACTTTCTAATCGGATGATTTAAACGATACAAACCAATTTAATTGCACATGTAATCCTAGAATTTATGTTTCCCAAAACATAATCATACATCAATTTATTGAAATCAGACTTAAAGAGCGACTATATATCTCTAACATATAGTAGTAATTAAATCACACCAATAAATGATTTGAAAATCAAACTTGAACAAGTATTTTAATTATTCAATGGAAGAAACATGATTAAATCCATGAAAATCTGAATAAATGTTAAATTTAACTCAAATCTAATTCAAAATATGGGAAAACATAAACCCTAGAATTATTTAAACAATGAAAAACGCATCCTAAATTCTAGATCTCCTTAACAATTATCACAATCATCTATTGAAATCAGATTATAATCGTTCATATACATGTAGCATAAGAAAGTAATTAATCACACCAATAGATTTAATGAAATAAAGATTCAACACATAATTCAATTGTTCGATAGAAAAAACAAGATTGATTCTATGAAAAACTTAATACATGTTAAATCAATTTCAAAATTAATTCGTAAACATGAAAATCTAGATCTAGAAATGTTTACCAAAATAAATATCAAAGAGCATGAATAAATGATGTTGAAATCCCCGAATCCAATTGAGTTCCTCCCTTACTTCACCTTTAGTTTAGTTCTTCATAGGTTTCTTGAGTCAAAATCAATGAATGAATGGTGTAGAATGAAGAATGATGATGAATGAGATGTTTTTGGGGTCCCTTTTTAGACTTCTCGCGGTCCAAACATTAAACAAAACCCTACTTGTGCGGCGCGGCGCCTCGCCTAAGCGCCATGGGAGCAGCGCTTGAGCGCTTGAATTCTGTCAAATTGTGAGTAAAGTGGCGCCTGAGCGCTAGGTTGTAGCGCTTGGGCGCTGTGTCGCTGTTCTGAATTCTGCGCCTTTTTCAGTATTTTTGTCATAACTTTCTCTTCCGATATCCGATTGAGGCGATTCAAGATGCGTTAAAAAAATAACTCAAAGGTCTACAACGTTGATTCAGAGACCATCTTCAAATTCGATCTTTTTTATGTCAAAAATTGGTTCCAATACGAGGCTGAAAATCGGTGCGAAACTTTTCAGCTTGAAAGTTGATATTTGATAATGTTTTGGCTGTCTCCTTTGACTTTTTTCTTCATCCAATTGACCTTTAACACTCTCAAATCTTCATCACAAGGTTGGAAACAAGTTGATAGTATTTGCACTTTAGTCCCTGAACTTTCACTTCCCTCCATCTTGGTCCTTTTTCACTTGTTTCTCCTCATTTCCACCGTATTCGTCCATTTGCAACCTAAACCAAAATATGAGTGTACTTAGAACATTTAGGTGCTAATAAATCATGAATATGCAATTATTAGTGGATGAATAATGTGATAATTGCACTATTATCAGGTATACTATTTCAACCTTTCCAATTATGAAATCAACTCATTCCTACACAATACTTAACTTAATTCATGTGCTCAATATATATCAAATTTCACATGGAAAAGTAAAAATTAATCTAAGCATGCAACTATTCACCATTCATAAATCAATTTATAATTTAATACATTCTCATTGCCAGCCAGACCAACTAACTCACACAAGCACACAAAAAGAATTTTTTTTTAATTTTAATTTTATTTTATCTGAAGCAATAAAAGTATACAAAAACACATAAAAGAAAAATGAAAACTCATGTTTTCCACCCCCAAACTTAAATTAGACATTGTCCTCAATGTCTTACATTCTAAATCGGCATATAAAGGGGTGGAGAAAAAAAATGAAGAAAAGACTCCCCTGATTTGGCTTGTAATCCAATGGCTAACTTTCATATTGCTCCCGTAAGCTCCTTGGTCCTAGTTGGTTTGAGTGTTCCGCGACGTCATGTTCCTGCACAATGCGGTCAAATAAAATATTCAAGATCAAATACTTGGAACAAGTGTTACTTAGCTTAAACATCTAATAAACCAACTAACATAATGAAAATCTTAGGGGAAACGAGGTATGGATGATGAGTCCCTAAAATGGATTTAAAAAAAATAATAATACAGAAATAAATAAACTAATCTAAGTTATTTTAAAACTAAAAAGCAAAATAAATAAAAGGGATAGAAGTGTTGGGTTGCCTCCCAACCAGCGCTTGTTTAAAGTCTTTAGCTCGACTTTTGCCCAGGCTAGTCTATAGTATTAAGTGGCATGGTTGTCTTCTCACTGGGGTAGTCACTTCCCCAATAAGCTTTCAATCGTTGTCCATTTACTTTGAACCTCCTCTGTTAATCCCGAGACTCCACTTCCACAGCACCATACGGAAACACGGCTACCACCGTGAAAGGACCCGACCACCTAGACTTTAGCTTTCTTGGAAAAAGTTTGAGGCGTGAATTGAACATCAACACTTGTTGACCAACTACGAACTCCTTTTCCCGTATATGCTTATCATGCCATTTTTTGGTTTTCTCCTTATAAATTTTTGCATTCTCATATGAATCCAGCCGAAACTCATCGAGCTCATGAAGTTGAAGAACTCTCTTTTCCCCTGCTGCCTTCAGATTGAAATTGAGCAATTGTGTCGCCCAATATGCCTTATGCTCTAGCTCAACCGGTAGATGACAAGCCTTTTCGAACACCAACCTATATGGAGACATGCCAATCGGAATTTTAAATGCTGTTCTATATGCCCAAAGTGCATCATCTAGTTTCTTCGCCCAATCTTTTGGCAATGCGTTGACCGTTGCTTCTAGAATCTTCTTTAACTCCCTGTTGGAGATTTCCACTTGCCCGCTAGTTTGAGGATGATATGGAGTCGAGACACAGTGTTTTACTCCATACTTAACCAACAATGAAGTAAAGAGGCGATTGCAAAAATGGTTCCCTCTATCACTAATAATCGCCCTCGGGGTGTCATATCTTGTGAAAATGTTTTTCTTCAGAAACTGAGTCAACACGCGACTGTTGTTAGTTGGCAAAGCCATGGCCTCAACCCACTTGGACATGTAATGCACTGCGTCCAATATGTATTGTTGACCGTAGGACGAAGGGAATGGTCCCATGAAGTCAATGCCCCAAACATCGAATATCTCAACTTCCAAAATGTTGTTCAAGGGCATCTCATTCTTCCTAGAAATATTTCCGGTCCTTTGACATTTATCACAATTCTTGACCATGTAATGTGCATCCTTGAACAACGTCAGCCAATAAAAACCTGATTGCAATACCTTTGCTGCTGTCTTAATCGTTGCGAAGTGACCTCCATATGGTGCTGAGTGACAAGATTCCAACACTTGATACTGCTCGACTTCCGGCACACAACGGCGTATAATCTGATCTGGACCTCTTCTATAAAGAAATGGATCATCCCAAAAATAGTGTTTCAAGTCATTAAAGAATTTTTTCTTTTGCTGACTTGAGTAATCCGGTGGAATGATGGAACGGGCCAAATAATTTATGTAATCTGCGTACCATGGCGTAGTGATAATCTAAAATAGCATCTCATCAGGGAAAACTTCATTGATCTCCTCTGTAGGATCTGAATATTGTGATTCAATGCGAGATAGGTGATCCGCAACAACATTTTCGCTCCCTCTTTTATCTTTAATCTCCAAATCAAATTCTTGCAGCAGAAGTATCCATCGAATAAGTCTCGGCTTTGCATCCTTTTTGCTCATCAGATACTTCAAGGCCGAATGATCTGTGTAGACAATCACCTTTGACCCAATCAAGTACGGCCTGAATTTGTCAAAGGCGAATACTACTGCCAAAAGCTCCTTCTTTGTAGTAGCGTAATTCATCTGGGCCTCATTCAAAGTCTTACTAGCATAATGAATGGCACATGAAATCTTTTCCTTTCGCTGACTCAAAACTGTCCCCACTGCGTGATCACTAGCATCACACATAAGCTCAAATGGATAGCTCCAATCTGGAGAAGCTAACACAGGAGCAGAGACCAACTTTTCCTTGAGAGTGTTGAAAGCGGTCAAACATTCATCAGAGAAGTTAAATGGAGCCCCTTTTTCTAATAAATTGCACAACGGCTTCGAGATTTTGGAGAAGTCTTTGATGAAACGTCTGTAGAACCCAGCGTGCCCCAAGAAACTTCTGACCCCCTTCACTGTTACCGACGGTGGTAATTTCTCAATGACCTGTATTTTAGCTTTATCCACCTCAATCCCTCTTGCTGATATCAAATGCCCCAACACGATCCCTTCCTGAACCATGAAATGACATTTTCCCAATTTAATACAAGATTGGTGTCCTCACACCGCTGCGACACTTTTCCCAAATGTTCAAGGCATTCATTGAATGACTTTCCAAAAACTGAAAAATCATCCATAAATACCTCAATGATATTTCCCACCATGTCCGAGAAAATAGACATCATACAGCGTTGAAAAGTGGCCGGTGCGTTGCAAAGGCCAAAAGGCATCCTCCTATAAGCAAAAGTACCGTAAGGGCATGTAAAGGTAGTCTTTTCCTGATCATCTAGCGCTATAGGAATTTGGTTGTACCCTGAATAACCATCAAGAAAGCTATAATAAGCATGTCCGGAAGTCTTTCTAGCATCTGATCAATGAAAGGAAGGGAAAAGTGATCCTTCCTTGTGGCGTTGTTGAGTTTACGATAGTCAATGCAAACTTTCTAACCTGGGACTGTGCGCGTAGGTATGAGCTCGTTGTTTTCATTTGGAACCACCGTGATTCTCCATTTTTTCGGTATGACCTGTACTGGACTGACCCAATGGCTATCTGATATGGGGTAAATGATCCCTGCATCTAGAAGTTTCAATACCTTTTTTCTTACCACTTCTTGCATAGTAGGATTTAATCTGCATTGATGCTCAACTGAAGCTTTGTAATCCTCTTCCATCAGTATCTTGTGCATGCAAAGCGAAGGGCTGATCCCTTTTATATCTGAAATAGTCCATCATATTGCTGTCTTGTGCTCCTAAAGTACTCTCAGTAGTTGACCTTCCTCTGTTTCTGTAAGTGTATTCGAGATGATTACCGAAAGTGAATTCTTTTCCCCAAGTATGCATAGCGAAGGTGAGTGGGTAGTTGTTTGAGTTCAAGTATTGGAGCTTCCTGTACAGATGGTAAAGGTTTTGTGGGTCCTTTACCGAGTTCCAAACATGGTTGCTTGAAACGTGGTAGCATGGCTTCCAAATAGCGCGCACATTCTTCCGCCTCCTCATTTTCTGTTGGTAAATCCTGAGAATGCACTAAACAAGCCTCAAGAGGTTCCTGAGGGTGTTCAAGTCTGAATGTCTCTGATACTGCTTCCTTTATTATCTCAATCTGCATGCAAGAATCCGGTTCGTTCTGAAATTTGAAGGCCTTAAACACATTGATTTTCAATTCATCATCATCTAATCTCAATATCAACTGACCCTTCTGCACATCAATCAGAGCTCTTCCCTAGCCAAAAATGGACGACCCAAAATGAGCGGGACGTCTTTATCTTCTTCCATATCCAGGATAATAAAGTCTGCTAGAAAAATGAATTTATCAACCTTCACCAAGATGTCTTCACAAATGCCTCTAGGATGCTTGATCGATCTATCAGCCAATTGCAATGAAACTGTAGTTGTTTTTGCTTCGCCTAACCTAATTTCCTGAAAAGAGATAAAGGCATTAAATTAATACTATCTCCTAAATCACACAATACTTTATCTATATATAAGTTACCAATATTGCAAGGAATAGTAAAACTCCCTAGATCTTTTAATTTTGTTGGCAACTTATGTTGAAGAATTGCACTGCATTCCTCGATAAGCATGACCGTCTCATTGTCTTCCAGCTTCCTCTTGTTTGATAGAATATCCTTCATGAACTTTGCGTAGCTAGGCATCTGGGCTAAAGCTTCGGCGAACGGTATGTTGATATGCAATTTCTTGAATACATCCAAAAATTTCTGAAATTGTTTGTCGAGCTTATGCTTTTGCAGCCTTTGTGGAAATGGGATCGGAGGTACATATGCTTTGACAGGCGCGGTTGCTCTTACCCGTGGACTATCTGGTGACTCAACTTGATTTTCCTTTGTAGCCTTGTTTGACTCATCTACATGCTCCTCGCCCGAGGTATATTACCTTTTCTATAACTGGTGGTCGCCTCTTCACATATATTTCTGGTAACTGGACCCCGCTACGTGTAGTGATTGCTTGGACTTGCTCCTTAGGATTTGTCTCTGTATTGTTGGGTAAAGTCCCTTGAGCTCTACTTGATAGTGTAACTGCTATCTGTCCCACCTGTTGTTCCAAGTTCTTGATCGAGGCCTGTTGATTCTGAAAGTTGGTCTCGGTTTTAGTAATGTACTGAGTTAGCAAATCTTCCAATGATGGCTTCCTTACTTGATGTTGTTGCTGCGGTTGGAACCCCGGTGGTTTGTTTTGATTGTTTCCTCCCTGTCCTTGGTCCTGATTATTAGACCATGAAAAGTTTGGATGGTTTCTCCAGCCCGGGTTATAAGTGTTGGAGTATGGATTATTTTGATGTCTCTGAAAGTTCTGTGCGTAACTCACCTCCGCCGGCTGACTAGCATGTGTAGAAGCCAACGGACAGCTTGTAGTAGTATGATCTGCTCCATAACCTTCGCAAACAAGTGGTGATTGGTGTACCATGTTAACTGACTGTAATAGATTGTCCATTTTCATTGTAAGAACTTCCATTTGTGCAGTCAGCGCTGTCATTGCATCCACGTTGTGTATCCCTGCTATTTTCTTTGGAGCTTCCCTATCGGTTGGCCACATCGATTAATTTTCAGCTATTTTCTCATACAAACCATAAGCTTCATCGACGTCAAGTTTCATCACTGATTCTCCCGCTGAAGTATCTACCATATTCCTGAATTCTTGTTGTAAACTGTAGTAGAAGAGATACTGCTGAGCTTGCTTAGGAATATCAAGGCTATGGCATTTCTTGAACAAATTCTTGAACCTCTCCCATGCCTCAGGGTAGCTCTCTAAATCTTTCTACTTGAAAGTGTGGACTTCATTCCTGATTTGATGGACTCGAGATGGTGGGAAGAATTTCATCGTGAATTTTTGAACCATATCAGCCCATGATTGTATGCTCCCTGGTGGTAAACAAAGAAACCATTCTCTAGCAACATCCTTCAGAGTATGAGGGAATAACCGCATTCGAAAAGCGTCTGTTGATACCCCTTCGTGACTGATCACCTCACATAACATGTGAAAAGCCGAAATTTGTTCATGAGGGTTCTCCGTGGCTTTTCCAAAAAACCTGATGTCTTGGTGATTTTGGAACAGATTTATGACATCCGGTCTAAGGTGGAAGTTAGGCTGTCCGAATGGAGGGTATACTACGGCGGGTTGCACTGGTGCGGGAATTGAGTTTACATAATCCCCAACTGAAACAGGAACTTCATTCGGGATGGCTCTCTGTTGATTTGGTTGTGGTATTTGCCCTTGAAGTTGATTTTGATTTGCGGCCATTCTCCTTGCTTGAGGTTGCACTCTTCTGCGATTTCTACATGTCTTTTCGATTTCGTGATCTAACGGAAAGAGATTTGGCTCGTCAGGATTTCGCATATACCAACTTCACCTTAAAAAAAATCAAGACACAAAAGAACTCAGGAGTGTAATAATAGCCTAAAAATAACACAAATAAAATAAAATTTAAAAATTAAAGCGAATCTAAAATATCAAATATCCAAGATTAACGCCGTTATTCCCTGACAACGGCGCCAAAAACTTGTTACGCGAAAATCTCGCAAGCATACGAGTTCGTTGTACAAGTAATAATTGTGATGAGTGAGTTATCTCCCACAGGGAATAAGGCTCAATTTTAGAGTATTCGATATATTTAAATTCGCAAATGTAACAAAAGATAGTTGATTTTTAGTTGACTACGTTTTATAACTACGAAAGCAATAAAAATGGTTTTAGTTCAAATGTGGGTGAGTATATTGGATTTCTGACTCCACTAATCAATTCTTAGTTTCAATTCTCAACCAGTGATAATTAATTCAATTCATACAATTGTGACGATCGATAATTCTACTTTTATTTACTATTCTTTCCCAAGATATAATAAACCTATGATTGCCATGAGACGGTTCTATTTCTAGTCCGAATTCATATGACAAGCATGCATTGACGTTTAGGATTATCAAACATGACCGCACATGCCATAAATATTATTCCTAATATTTATTGTCCGTGTGTTTCATAAACAGTGTTCTACCTATTGTGAGTTTCCAACACTACGAATAAGCAACTAATTGTCCTAATGGTGCGCAAACATTAAAACAATAAATTCATTCGTGTTTATGAAATCACAACGCAAGAATTAAACTAAACATCACATAGTCTCGAATTAAAAAATAAAAATCAAATAGTTTCATCATCCATCCAATACAAGGGAATTTAGCCTAGCATATTATCAAGATTAAACACATAAAAATGGAATGGCATCACCTATGAATTGATGACGTGATTAATTTCCAATTTGCAGCTACCGTGGCTGACTTTTCTTCTCAATTTATTGCTGCCCGCCGTATGCTCTTTTTCTCTCAATTTTCAGCCCAATTTGCCACCACTACATCCGTGTAATTACTATTATAATGCTGCCAAATTGTGTAAAAATCTGGTGTATAAATCAGCTGGCAAAAGAATGTTTATACGGTAATTCAGCCCACTATCCTCTCTCATTCATCCTCCAATCTGCCGCCCACTATATGTCCATATAATCCCTTTAATTCAGCCCCTAATCTCCCCCTCAATGTGTGTACAAATGATAGAATATAGCACCACAATTTCTCAATTTTTCTTCACCCCACAGTCTACTCTTTTCTCTCAATTTTCTGCCCAGCTGCTCCCTTTTTTTCTCAATTTCCTTAAGCCGGCTTCTCCTATTTTGTTTCCAATTGTTTTCAGCCGGCTGCCCTCCTTCTTCTCTAAATTTTCTGCTCGGTTCCTCCATTCCTTCCGTCTGTTCGTATAAATATTTATATGCATGGATACACCCTAGGTACCAATGGGCTGGTCTATTTAGAAAGTCAAGTTGGGCCCAATTGATTTGTATTTCTTCAATTTATCCACTCTTTCGAATTAATACAATTTAGTCTTTCAACTTCTATAGACTTTGATCCTCGTACTTTGAGTTTTTCCATTTTTCGACACATTTTGCTTCTTTTCTTCAATTTTTCATCAAATATTGAGTTTTACCTGCAAGATGCAATACAACATAATTTAGGTTGTATTTTGCCAAAAAGAACAATAAAATTCTATAGTTTCAAGCCCCGAATAAGTATAGAAAATACACTTATCAGAAAACATAAAAATGGAAAACGCGTTTACTTTGAAATTTTGAGAATTTTTTTTAATAATATGTTATTCAAGAAATCTGATTATTCAGTAAGTTTTAATAGTTTAATGTTAATATAGTATTAAATAACATATAAATTTTGAAGTTGGTGAATCTTGAAATATTTTTTTTCCAAATATAAAAAAACATAACCTAAATTAAATTTGACAAATCCTTATTTTTGTCTTTGTACGTAACTTGTGACAATTTTATTGAGTTCATGTTAGTTCTCACAATTCTTGCCAAATACAATTTTGATCGTCTAAACACGATGACTATACACACATACTACAGGCCCTGAAGAATAGAACAATTTTTTTTTGTTGCGAACAATGATCAAAATATTAATAAGATAATATGATGGTCTGAACAATTTTTTGCCAAGTGTAGATGCAGGGGGGAGGTCAACTGTGAGAAGGTAGAAGGGATATCATCCTGCATGCGCTGTAACTATATAAAAAAGTGTTCCGCAGATGTTCTAAACCACTAATGGTAACATCAAAGTGGTTAATTGTTTTATGCAACCATTAGTGTGAACAAAATCAGGACTAAACCTAACAGTCATCAATTATTCATGACAAATCAGGACTAAGTGCTTGCTTCATCAAACCGTCCAGGATGCCTAAGAGTAGGGTCGATTGCATCCACGAGATTGGTAGCAACCAAAACAAGTACACCCTAAAAATAGCAAGAGGAAATCAGAGGAAGATATCGCTAACTCGTCTCCAATTGTTGTGTTCATTGTTTGTGGATAGTGTTACGACTTACTTTAGACTCCTCTAAGCCATCTATTTCAGGTAGCAATGTAGATAATATTTTGTCCCCAACTCTTGAGTTGCCACTTGAACTTCCTCCTCTACCATGGAAACAAAATTTGCAATAGAATTCAGGAAGCAGTTATGCAAAGACCTCAATGGCAAGATCAATATAACTGAATTTGTACTTGAGACAGTTCCAAGCAAATGGACTGAAAGAAGCAAGCTTTCTTTAACCATCAACACAGTTACAATTCTTAAACTATAAATAAAACTATAAAAAATGTGTGTGTGGTGAGAAGGGTGAGGTAGGATTCCCTCCCAAGTCCAATCCAAAACAAGGTACATAACTCTTAACATTACCACTGAAAATAATGAAGCATCAGATTGTCCAAGCGAAATTTTGAAATAATTCAAATTCAAAGCAGGATGACAGAAACTAGTATTGGAACTATGCAGCATTACCAATCAACATTTCAACTAGTATTGGCAACCTCTTCTCGACATTTCAACTAGTAAGTTCAACTAGCTTTTGAGTTGGATAAATGAATTAATTTAAACATGTCTAGCACCACCAGTAACACAGTCTAAGTGGGTACTAAACGTCAGTAAATGAATGAATTATAGAATTTTACATTTAGTTACACTTTTCACATAATGCCACCTAAATTGAATGGTAGCATCAACCCTTGAAACGACTCATTCAATTGAGAAACCACTACTCTGCATTTCTAATTAAGTTCCCCAATAAGCATCACCTACAGGTTTTTCACGTCTAACGAGAGAACAGAAAGACAGTTCAATAAAAAAAAAACAAAAAAAAAAGAGACAACGACGACATAATGTAGCTTTCACACTTGAGCATTACCACCTCATAAGAAAACTCAAAACCCCCATATAAACCATCTCAGCATACTCAAATCATAACAATGATGCCACTAAAAATTACCAATCATACATCCACAGATTAAGTCATCAGTTGCACGACGACCAATCTCAACAATCACATGATACTTAATAATGATAATTGTATTTCCACATCTAGAATATGCCATACTTTAAAATGGAAATGCAAAAGTCAGCTAAAAGATGAGACGTCAAACAATTATTGAAGAGGGGTAATTTCAACTACTTAATTCATTTATCCAACTCAAAAGAGGGGTAATTTCTGTATTCTTATTAGGTTTAGAGTTGAACTTACTTTCAATTCACAAACAAATTGACAGCATTTTTTACTTTTCTTTGCACCGCAAGATTGGGTTCCCCACGCCCATGCCGGCACTGGCGCATCTCCTCCATCGCCGGTTGCAGTGTTTGAGTGGGTCGTCGGCGTCGTGAGGAGAGAAGGAAGAGATGGGATTGGAACAAGAGGGAAGAGTTGGTTTGGAGTGGTTTCGGTGTTTTCCATTTTTGGGGGATTGGAAGAAGAGTGCAGGATGGGACGATTTTGAGTTTGAGCATTTCCCGTGTTTTCCATTTGTTTGGGCGTTTTGTACAAAAAACGCCCAAAACGTAAAAAAAATGATGTTTTGTGTTTTCAGTACAATTTTTTGTTGTTTTCGAAAATGTGTTTTCGAAAACAGGAAAGAGAACGCGCTTTCACTGTTTTGAAAAATCGAAAACAGAAAACGACTTGAAAACGATAAAAAGAACAGGCCCTAAGGTTCCAACTATGAGTATGACTCAAAAACCAGAGCGGGTGGAATTACAAAAAATGGATATTGAAATTGTATCGTCAGGATCTGCGGAGGCTAAACTTGCAGCATTGACAATTTAGCCAACTTTATTAAATAGAATTCAGCAAGGGTAACAAGAAGATGATATTGTTCCAAGGTGAAGAATGATATATACGATTGAAATGCTTCAGACTTTCAAATATCAAAAAACAATATCTTACAGTTTAGAAGGCGATTGTATGTACCTGATGCAGAGAATATCCAAGATGATATTATATCTGAAGCACACACGACACCATATTCTATTTATCCGAGAGCTACTGAAATGTATAAAGATTTGAAGTTGCATTATTGGTAGCCAAACATGAAAGGTGAGATAGCAGAATATGTGGGGCAATGTTTAACGTGTCAACGGATAAAAGCAGAATATCAAAGGCCGACAGGAACCTTACAACCATTACCCATCCCAGAGTAGAAATAGGAAAGAATCACAATGGACTTTGTGGTGAAATTACCAAAAACAATTAAAGGATACGATATTATTTGGGTTATTGTGGATAGGTTGATTAAATCAGCTCATTTCATTCCAGTTTGTTCCACTTATTCCATGGACCAAAAAAAAAAAATATATATATATATATATATACAAGCACCGCACAAGAATAGAGGCAGAAAAAGGAATTGTTGGAACGTGATTTTTGTTGTCTTCCAAAATTAAAGCAAGTTTAACAATGTAAGAAAAGATGTGAAGTTGTTTATCCCGTTTAAATTATTTTCCTTTCATGTTGATGAAATTTTATACTTATGAAAGTTAAAGATATGATATGATATGATTTTTATGATATGATGTTATGGCCATTCCGGTACAAATGATATGATTTGATATGAGCTCTTACCGGTTTCTAAAGATATGATGACGGTATGATTTTTCTTGAAGCATGATTTAAATATTTTATTCGGGATTGCACCATATTTTTAAGTTCCTACTGAGGATTCCTATGTATTCACCCTTTTCCCTACTCTTCACAAGTTAGTATGGGTCGTGTTGAAGTGTGGTGATTTGATTGAGTGGTTGTGCCTCGATTTGCTGGACGAAAGCCTAATAAAAATCTAGAGCGTAACTATGTTCTTTTAAATTTATTTCAAGACAATTATTTATAATTAAATTGACCGTACATGTTATTTGTACAAGAATGTGTTTGGTTTGCCATTTAGGTAAAATCTGAATGTACTGTTGATCCTTTTATCGACTTTATTGATTCAAAGTATTTGACTTTTTGTCTTTATTGCCAAATTCACTTCAAATTTCAAAGTAAACATTTGTGTGGTGGTCATATCCGTACAGTGAAATAAATGTCTCATGGCCATGTAAAGTGTTTAGCTTTATAGGTAATCTTTTTCCCTCAGAAAGTAAAATATTGCCTTTGTCTTTTTCCTTAGCTATTGAACGGTTGGGACCTTGCATGTAAGTAGTTGTTTCAAATACCCATAATTATCATTGTCCATCTACAAGTCAAATAAAATAAAGATGATTGTATGACAGAGATGAACTACAACTACCAAATTAATAGGACTTCAAAATCCGTGTAAAAGTTTAATTCATTTGTTTAAGATGCAACTATTTAGTTGCCTTTGTCAAGTAGCGTGAACATCAAATATAGAGCTTGCTCTTCACTTCTAAATATTTAGATCAATGGACACGGTACCTTCATTAATTTGTGTAGCCATTCCTGAAATGTCTTCATCAATTTTGTATACTTGGTTTACCGCATATTAAATGATACTTTTTTTGGGTTGTGATTAACTTTAAAAAATAAATAAATAAATAAACTTGTCGTTACAGCTTATTCAAAGTGAAAATCTTTCAACAGTGTGAAATTGCGAAATTTATTTGCCAATAATCCATCTTTCTTTGAGTTTCCAAGAATGTGCAACTTAGTAGTTTTTAATTTGGTGAATTATATAAGATGTGTAGATCAAAATGAAATTTAACATTTCCTTATAAATAGTTTTGGTAGCGATTTAAATTCTTAAAATTTGGGTCGTTACAAATTTGCATGCAACAACAGTTATCAGACTATGATTGTAATGGCTACTTATGAAGCATTATACGGTAGGAAATGTAAATCTCCAGTTTATTGGGATGAGGTTGGAGAAAGGAAACTATGAAACCACATATGGTTTGTGAAATGGCTAAAGTTGTGACACAAATATGTTAGCAGATGCAAATGGCTCAAGACCGACAGAAAAGTTATGCGGATCAAAGAAGAAGAATATTAGAATTCACAGTCGGAGACCAAGTATTTTTGAAAGTAGCACGCTGAAAGGAGTAACACGATTTGGAAAGAAAGGAAAGCTAAGCACAAAATATATTGGTCCCTTTCCTATTGCCAAAAGAATTGGAAATGTTGCCTATAAACTTGATTTTCCTTCATCAATGTCTCAAGTGCGCAATGTGTTTCATGTATCCATGCTAAGAAAATACATCGGAAATCCTTCTCATATATTGAAGAACAAACCGATGGAGATAAAACCAGATTTGACTTATGAAGAAAAATCGGTAGAGATTCTTCAACGAGAGGTAAAGCAACTTAGAAGTAAGAAAATTCCATTGGTTAAGGTATTGTGGCGGAATCAGTGGACGAGAGAGGGGACTTGGGAAAGAGAAGATGAAATGCGGATTAAATATCCTGAACTTTTTGGGTAAGCAAATTCGATGACGAAATTTTATAAGGAGGGGACGATGTAACACCCCGAACTTCACATCACATTTGGCCAATATGATTCATGCATTTCATGCTATTTATAATGTCATTTGCATCAATTTTTTTAATTACATTCTCTTAAAATATGCATTCGATTATTGAGATTTTAAGACCTTGGTGTGGTGTTATCCTTTTACTTCTCGACCTAGGTAGTAAATTTTACGTTGAGCTATGGTAGGGAAAAAAAGAGATTAATTTGGATGTCGGAGATTGACTTGCTAAGCAATGAGAATATTGAAAAGGCTGGAATTAGTATCAACAAAGTTGCAAGTTCTCCATTCGATTGATCAAGGCAGCCTTAAACCCTAGATAGGAGATTAACATATTTGGGACATGAGGCGTGAAGTAACATGATCACAATGCGATAAGATAAGGTTTACATGATGTTATAAACATTGAGGTGCAAATCGTGGAAATCGGTCGATAATTGGGTGTCAATTGGGTAGGTAATGAATGAACGATTAAGGAATTAGCTCTATAAAATATTTTTGGAATCTTAGGGCAAGTAAAGTGGATTGTAAACACAATAAACATACGTATATCTAGAGAGATCATTAATAAAAGTAATGAAATACCTATTACCACCTCTAGTTAACATGCCATTCAATTCACATATGTCAATATGAATTACTTTTAAAATACTGGAAGTCTTATTAACACTTTGATATGGTTTTTTAGTTATTTTAGAATCTATACAATTTGGACATTTAAATGCATCATTTTCATTGTATGAAATTAAGTCACATTTCAGCATCCTTTTCATACATATGTGACCTAATCTAGAATGCCATAATGAAAATGAATCAACGATATAAGCAACATCCACTTTATTAATAAAAGATTTGTCAACAATACAAAGCTTGACCATTCCTTCACAAGAATATATTTTCCAACAAATTTCCATTTAGGGATAGTGCAAGTTTACCGAATTAATAAACACATTTTATGTCCAGTTTTTCTAAGAGATTTTCATTAACTAAGTTCATATTCATATCAGGAACATGTAGTACATTTGTCAAGGTAACAGTTTTGCCAGAAGTAAAGATGATATCCACATTTCCTTTTCCAAATACCTTGGATCGAACCTCATTACCCATTTGAATCAATATTTTCCATCAACTTCATAATAAGTCTTGAATAAGGACTTATCATATGATACATATATTGTTGC
The DNA here is from genome assembly GCA_035079005.1 of Fraxinus americana. NCBI lineage: Eukaryota > Viridiplantae > Streptophyta > Magnoliopsida > Lamiales > Oleaceae > Fraxinus > Fraxinus americana. The sequence goes on along the minus strand of CM068725.1, from coordinate 12,453,850 downwards.
ACACGTATCATACCACCAAAATGGGAACTTTTCCCTTGATAGCATTGATTTCACTTACGATGGCCACAATGTTTTTTTTTATGGTACTTTTCCTTCGGAGTTTTTTCTTTTTCGATATCTACATTCTTTTGCATAATGTCCAGATTTTCCACACACGAAACAACCACTTTTGATCTTCTTCTTGGAATTGTTAAAGTTCCTTGAAGTCTTTCTCTTATTGGATTTAGTAGGAGGTTCGATCTTCTCCACGACATTGGCTTTTGAAGTGCCTTCATATGAATTATCATTCTTATCTCTTGCCCTCAACTCTTCCTCAATTTGAAATTTTTTTGAAATTGTTCCAAAGAATAGTCTTTGGAACTATGCATTATTTTCTTCCGGTATCGTTTCCAAGTTCCGAGAAATTTAGTAATGATTGTTTCCACTTGGAAAGTTTCCGGAATCTCAATCTTGAACGCCTTCAACTTGTTGACAAGCACTAGAAATTCATGAATTTGGGGAAGAATGGAAATATTCTCTAGAAATTTGAAATCGAAGTACCTTGAGATTATAAATTTCTTAGTGCCTTATTCTTCGACTTTGTACTTACTCTCCAAAGCATTCCAGATTTTCTTTGCTGATGCTGTGTTGGTGTAAAGATCATATAACCGGGCTAATAATGCATTCAGAATGTAACAGCACCATATGACTTCATCTTCTCGACGCTTTTATCTTTTGCCCATCATCACATTGGTTTCTCCATTTGTTGGTTCCAGTAGTGGTGCCAATTCCGTATCAAATATGCAAAAAATCTTTAACGTTGTTAGTAGAAACTTCAGTTTAGCTTGCCATCTTGTGAAATTCGTTCCATCAAAGCAATCCAGCCGTACAAGGTCTTGATTCATCAACTTGATCATCCCCATAGTGCTTCCGTACAAGGTCTTGATTCATCAACTTGATCATCCCCATAGTGCTTTCGTTCTCCATCGCAAAAATTATAGTTTGAGAATGTTGGTTGGAAATTTGATGACTTCCACTTGATGGATTGGAAAATAAAGCAACGAACCAAAACCAGAAAAATGAAGATCACCAATGAAAGCAATGAACCAAACACCAAACTAGGAAATGGATTTGAAAATGAACAACTGATGGCTTGAACAAGACATTGCTGTCCTCAAACTATATTTGCCCCCTCTCGGATTGAAATAATGCTTGTAGGGATTAAGACAAATGGTTTACAGGATTTAAAAAAACTTTGTAAAAGATTAACACTCAAGCAATAAGTGTAATCCTCCAAAACTCAAGAACACCAAGGAAAAAAAAAATTGAATATGAAGAAGAAAGTATAGATTTCTATGTTTTGGAATGATTTCTTTTCTCAAAATGTGGTTATAGTTTTTGAATGTTTTCAATTATAGTTTTATTGCTCACAAACCACCTATATATAGCTTAGAAACAATGCCATACAATGTGGTGCCAAAAAAACTCTCCAAAAGCCACCAAAATTTGAACCAAACGGTCAAATGACGGCCACTGCGGTTGGATAGGCTAAACCTATGCGACCGCATAGTTGATTCCGTACCGAGGTTATCAATCCCCGGTATAGGCCCGTGGCTCCAAATATCATTTTCACTCTACATCATTCAACATCCGAATTTCATTAATTTTGAACAACATTTCAACAGATTACTCTTCGTGCTACACCACGTCCAACCGTGCCCCTACTATCTATCCCAATTGTGAGGTCACCATTGGGAAGAAAAATAGTGAGGGATCTGAGGACAATGGGGTTGAAGGGGATGATACTGATAAGGAAGTATATAAATACCATGGTTTCGGTGACAATAAGGAACATCCAAAACAAAACAGAAGGAAAAAGGACCAGTCATGACTCAGATGATAAAGTTCAAACCATTGAAGTGCATGTACCTACTAAAACTCAGAAATCTGGCCCACAGTTTTAGCCCTTTGGTGACGAGTCTGAGGAATCATCTGAGCAAACTCTCCATAGCCTAAGAGGAGGGCAACTTGGGAAGAAAAAAGTAAATAGAAAGTTGCAGATGGTTTAGCAACTCCTACACCTGACGGTCAGCTGCACCTCCTACTCCAGGAGAATGAGCGTACAGAGTTCTTGGAACTCCTACTTTTGACCCTTCTCTATCAGGTTTGACATTTACACCAGAGGTAGATCTTAAGAAAACAAAACCAGCAAGAACAGAACTAGTAAGAACATCAACCAGCAGAAATGAAATCAGCTGAAGAAGAAAATGAAATGAAACTGAAAACAAAAATGATAGAGCCTGCTGGAATGCAGGGAAGAAGATGAAAATTATATTCAATCAACTTGAGGATTACAATGCATATAATAGCTCTATTTATAGAGAAAATTCTAACAATCTAACAAACTAAGAAGAATCTAGAAGAAGCTAGAATGAACTGCTGAACCGGATCTGGAAGGAGCTGTATAGGTTGAACGTGAGCTAGCTGAGGTGGAGAAGAAGTTGTTGCTGAATGTGAACTGAAGAAACTGATGCACGTGTGATCTGTTTTGCTGAGTTGAATATGTAATTTTCATATATTCCAACACACCCCCCTCAAGATGGAACATCTTGAATTTGGAGAAGAGAACAGAGATGTAGCAGGAGAAGCCAATGGAAGAAGGCAGCCTGGAGAGGAGCTGGAGAAGGTGCTGGGAATATGCCAGCAGAGAAGCACTCCAGAAGGAAAAAGATCAGCGACAAAAAAAATTGGAATAAATGGAGTATCTATGGCTCTCAACCAGGAATTTGCTGTAGACATACATCATCACCATTGATGAGTGAAATAAAATAAAATAAAAACTGGAAATGCTAGAACAAAACTCCAGCCAGGACTGCAAAAAATATAACCAGTGCCTCTACAAGCATTTTAACGAACACATGGAGGACGGCTGAAGAACAGAGGCTGCAGCAGCGGAAGATTTTCGCTCTGATACCATCTTAAGAAAACAAAACCAGCAAGAACAGAACCAGTAAGAACATCAACCAGCAGAAATGAAATCAGCAGAAGAAGAAAATGAAATGAAACTGAAAACGAAAATGATAGAGCCTGCTGGAATGCTGGGAAGAAGATGAAAATGATATTCAATCAACTTGAGGATTACAATGCATATAATAGCTCTATTTATAGAGAAAATTCTAACAATCTAACAAACTAAGAAGAATCTAGAAGAAGCTAGAATGAACTGCTGAACCGGATCTGGAAGGAGCTGTGCAGGTTGAACGTGAGCTAGCTGAGGTGGATAAGAAGTTGTTGATGAATGTGAACTGAAGAAACTGATGCACATGTGACCTGTTTTGCTGAGTTGAATATGTAATTTTCATATATTCCAACAGTAGACACTGTATCTCCATACAACTACTACTTTCTGACTGAATCGAATGAAACTTTGTTTGTTTCTTTCATTGCCTACAGAGAGTTCATAGAGCAATTTAAAGTTTTGCTTGAAGAGTTTTTCAGGGTAGGTTTGGATGACATAGTTGGTTTTCACAAATTGGTATAACTATTGACTTTTGGGGAAAAATTCAATGAGACCGTGGTGAAGAAATTTTATGCAACATTCGCAAAAATATTGGCAAGGCAGGTAACCCTTTTGGATGGCAGACATATGTGAAGGGAAGATTGATCACTTTCAGTCTTGCTATGCTGAGAGATTGGTTGGGTATGGATGAGGTTATAGAATTCAATGATGAGGGATTAACTAATGATGTAGTGGCACAGGAAATGACTGGCATGAACTGGCCAGATAAGATAGACAATTTGTCAGCTTCAATGTTCTTGCTCAAGTACAAAACCCGTCATAAAATTCTGATTCACAATCTTGATCACCTACCATTATGATTTGTCACATGAGAGGGTTGTCATCTTGTACTAGCTAGGCTCAAAGCTCAGATAGGATTTGGTGCGACTAATCGTCGATAAGATAGTTTATGAGGAACCTAAAAGGGATAAGTAATACAAACTTCCTTATCCTAGTCTGCTCCATCATTAACTGGTTAATTTGGGGGTGCCTGCAATGGCGACTAATAGATACTCAACAAATATACCTACTATCGAAGTGTTGGAAATTTGCCAACTTAGATGGTATGCTTACTCTAGTTTCCAAGGTCCCTCGACATGTGCTGCCCACTAAGCAATCTGAGAGACTAGATATTATTGACGGGAGTCATGATCAATCCAGTAGTCTAAATCTTCCTCCATACTCAACTATTTTCTAATGATTTTAAGGATATTCGAAGGTGATAGGAGAAGTTTGTTTATTTGGGAGATGGGGGGATTAATGATACTGGAGGAAGAGCACTCCTGGCTTTCCTGAATATCAGTCTCAGGAGATTGTTGGAACTGCTGCTGCACTAGATATACCTGACAGTTCAACACAAGTTGCACTAGAGGCGCAGGGTTTTGACCTCCCTCATAGTCAGACTGAAGCTGTGGATGATTCCGCACCTATGGCCTCCCACAAGCGTGGTTGTGATCCTTGAACTCCTTCTGCTAAGAAATTAAAGAAACATTGATGCTTTCTGGTTCTGACATCCTCATCTTTAACCTTTGTGACTAACTATTTGATATGATATCTGTACTCCAAACGTTGGGCCCTAACTATTTGTCTCGCTTACATCTTGATAACGGTAATAACTTGCTATATTTGTGGTTGGTTAATTCACTTCCCTACATTGATAGTGTGCATTTAATTTCAAAAAAAAAAATGAGAGTATGATGGATTTTGATGAATAATAATGGATGAAAAACATGGAATTATTGTCAGTCAATTGTAGTTTGCAGTTTGATCAATTTGTTGAATTTCTTTGTGTTATATTGTTGTTCACTGCACACTGCTGGCTTAAGATTTACTGCATACTGCTATGAATGAAATTATTTAACTCATACTTTCATGTCCATAAGGTGTAAGGATATTTGAATTAGGAGAAGCTGTGTGTAATGGTGAGAACTCACTAAGGGAGAGTAGTTCGTGTGCATAATTTGATCAATAATTAACAAACTCACATGACATTAAAAATCCAAGATTGGTTTTTGAAATTAAATTAGGCCAAATGGAGAGATTGTATTGATTGAATTTTAAATGTCTAGAAAATTGCCAAAAAGTGAAACGGGATACAGGTCCGAACAGACAGTCTGTTCTAATTGACTAGATGATAAGTATATTCAACATAATTGTAAGGTGTATATTCAACATAATTGTAGGGTTGCGATTTTGAGGGTTTTAGTACTTAAAACAGGATACATTTTTTCTTGTTATCATATTGCAGTTCGTAAAGAATTATATAGTTGTCGTCCTTAATATTCTCTGATAAGTTAGTTAAGTAAATTTAAGGATAGATTGGTTTAAATATTAAGCTTTCCTTAAGTATACTTATTAACATATCAAGAATATCTTTTATATATAATATTATTCTTACTATTTTAAATGCCCATTATATTAGGTAAGAATTAATTCTAATTCTTGCTAATTGCTTTACATAAGTAAAGGAAGAAATTAAACAAGATTGGAATTACAGCTTTGAAAATACGTTCATGTCCGGTGACCTAGAGTCAAAGGATTATGTCACCGTCATGCAAGTTCAATTGGACTCATGCTTTATTGATTAATTTCAAATACAACCGTCCTTTTCGACGTATTTGAAGAAAATAAACAACGTGCGCTGATGTATAATCTTATCAATTGATCGAGATGCTAGCGTAATTTAAGAATGATGATTCTTAATCTAAGTGGTGGTTACAACCGGTACAGTAGTGAAGATATGATGAAGTCAAGATTGGATTGTTTGATTTCACTTCTCCAACAAGTTAAAAGAAGAAGATACAAAGGGAATTATTCTTAAATTTTTTTTATGATTATTTTTGTTAATTTTGCAAAATTACAAAATTGAGACTATTGTATTTTTTATCATTTGATTTAATAGATTGTTTGACCCGTGGCATGAGGGCCTGTGGTTGTTTCTCTTTAGGACTTACCACGTTACATCTAGTGTTCAAGTTTTAATTTTCTTGTTAATTTGTACATACTATTAAAACAGTCAAAATACCGACTTAATCTGCACGTTGTAGTCAGAGTTCTTAAAAACAAGTGTAGAACATTCTGACTGATTATTGTCCATTGTTTAAATAATATAACTAAAAGGGATTTTTAATTTATCTAGGTTTTAGAATTTAAAGAGAGAATTAGTGATAGAATAAGAATGCGAAGTTCGTTTTCTTCAATGGGTACAAGCACATTAGTGTAAGGATGTATTAATATGTGTTGTGCTTTGTTTCAGGATTGATTTTTTATATTAGTTTTCATGTTATGTGATAAGTGTGTTTTACACACGTAATTGTGATACAAAACAGATTGAATGTTGTTGCAAAAAGCTCGAAAAGAACTTGATTAGTTATATATTATTTTTGTAGGGTGAATCTGATAGAAGGAGTGAAATGAAAGCAAAAAGAGGCGAAAAGGACCAAAATGCAAGTCAACGAAAGTTCAGGGACTAATTTGCAATTACTCAGAAGTTGACCCGAATGATCAATCGAGCATAAACATCCATGGAAGACCTAATTGCCAACAAGATGGATGACTGGAAGTGGTGAGAGAAGGGACCAGGACCAAGGACGAACGGAAGAAAACCTTGGGGACCAAAATGAACAAGAAGGAAAACCCCTTCTTCCTTGCGATCGCATGGTGTAACACCTTGCGATCGCCCAAGCTTCAACAGGGAGAAAAAGAGGGGAAACAGGTTGTTCCTTGCGATCGCAAGGGACCCTTCCTTGCGATCGCAAGGAAGGTTTCTGGGCGAGAATTTTCAGTTTCCTTATCTGGTTCGAACTCCTTTGGAAAGAATATCTAGGACTCCTTTATAATAGGGGGGACGTCGAGAATTAGGGTTACGCCTTCCTAGAGAGAAAAACAACAGTTTTGAGCAATATCGAAGGCTAGAACAAGGGTTTTTACATCAAGATTCAAGATCCAAAACTCCAATTTTTGGTGATGTTTTCATTCTATCATTTTTATTATTGTTTTAATTTCATTATGCTAGGCTAGACTTTTCATGTACTAGGTGAACGATGAACCTCGCATTGTGAACTCTTTAATTCTATTTTGCAATTTGATATTCAAACACTTTGATGATTTTGAATGATTTACATACGCTTATTATCTCTGTGATTATAGTCGACGATAATTGTGTGAGTTTAGGTAATTTATTTCATGCATTCGAAAGAAGGGAAATAAATTCAACAAGGTGTAAATCGTCGTTTTGTTCATAGAGGATAGAAATATACCGATATGCATTACGTGAATCTCTAAGTGTTTACAAAACTTCATGCATTCTTATATATTGCATTTGTCATAGAAATATAGTCAAATGGTATACTAGGATATGTTTAATTCTACTCGAAAGAGATTGTTGGATAGGTTAGAAACATTGATTCTTCAAACGATTCATTGTGTTGTCAAATTGTGAAATAGGGGTTAAGAGTGAACTTTGCTTGGTGACTCGGGATCCTAGTGCGCTTTTCCATATATTAATTTTCTCAAACTTTGCATTCAACCATTGTTTTACAATTACATCGCAATTCTAGTTTAATTTGCATTTTATTTACAATTTCATAGGAAAATCATAAAAACTATCACTTGAGTTTATAGTTTCGGTTAAGGTCACAATCATAGAAATTAAGTTAGACCAATCCTTGTGGGAACGATACTCGAAATTTTACTATTTCCACTTTATTACTTGTCAACGAACCGTACACTTGCGGTGATTCAAACTCGAAACATATTTTCGTGAACAAGTTTTTGGCGCCGTTGCCGGGGATTGAGTATTAATTTGATTTTTGTTATCTAGACACTAATTCGAACTTGCTTTATTTAGTTTTATTTTTCGTTCAATTACTTAGGCTAAGCTAAGTGCTACTACTGTTTTTGCCTTTTCAGGTATTGCATGCGAAGATCAATCAGCTGTGGTTTATTTCCAGTTGATCTAGAAATTGAACGAACCTTTCATCGCAGACAGAGAGGAGCAAGAGTAGCACATCAGGTCAATCAAGGACAAATTGGAATGGCTGATCAACAAGTGGAACCGAGGATGGGTCCTGCAGCACCAGCCAATGCTGAAGCTCAGGATGATGGGAATACTATACTTGGGGATTTCCTAGCACCGTATGTTGTTCAAAGCCAATCCAGCATAGTTTACCCAGCATTCGGGCAGCCGAACTTTCAACTGAAGACAAATATCATTCAACTCTTTCAGAATGGACATCAATTTTACGGAACAGCCAACGAGAATCCACATACACATATATCCCGTTTCTTGGATATGTGTCAACACTTCAAATACCCTGGGATATCAGAAGATGCAATCAGACTAAGGCTGTTTCCGCTAACTCTTCGGGATAAAGCAATTGAGTGGCTCGATTCACTCCCGGTGGCGAGCATAACTACTTAGAATGACTTGGCTCAGAAATTCTGCACCAAATACTTCTCACCGGCTAAAGTGGCGAGATTGAGGCACGACATATCGTCAGCCAACATGAGACTGAATCACTTGATGAAGCGTGGAGCAGGTTCAAGGGCATGCTAAGAAAGTGTCCTCAACATGGATATGACAAGAAAGAACAAATTAGATACTTCTATTGGGGACTGACACCAACTTTCAGAAGCATGGTAGATTCGTCGTCAAATGGTTCCTTAACCACCAGGTCAGTTGAAGGAGCTTGGGAGTTGTTTGAGAGAATGGCTAATACCTCAGCCATGTGGTCTACAGATAGAGTAGGTGCAAAGAAAGCAGTTGGAGTGTATGAGGTAGATACCTATTCGGCATTATCCGCAAAGATTGACTCCTTGTTTCACAAGATAGAGGGTATAACACAGACCGTGAATTCAGCACAAGTGAAGAAGCCCAGTTGTGAAGAATGTGGAGCAGAGCATGGTACAGCTGAATGTCCCATTGTTGCACAACGGATGGAACAGGTGGATTTCGCTCAATGGGGTCAACGTCAGCAAAACAATCCTCACTCTGAGACATACAATCCGGGATGGAGAAATCACCCAAATTTCTCTTGGGGTGGTAATCAGAATCACGCTCGGACTCAGGGGCAGTTTCAGCAGGAGAGGAAACCTCAGTTGGAAGATATGTTCGCAAAACTCATGGAAAAAATAGATAAATACATGGAAACCACAAATCAATTCATGAGAAAGACTGAAACAAACTTCCAGAATCAGGGTGCAGCTATTAAGAATCTAGAGACTCAAATGGGACAACTAGCTCTTTCTATGACAGGAAGAGTACCTGGTGCTTTACCGAGCAATACAGAAGTGAATCCTAGGGAGCACGTTCAAGCCATTACTACAAGAAGTGGAGTTCAGCTACCTGAGATACATGTGAAAAAGCCAGGAGTAAACCAAGAGATAGTGGTTCCACCGGAGAAGGAGACTGTAGAAGAGACTGATAGCACCGAGCAAACACCAGTGAAGGAGAAACCAGCAGTGCCACAGCAATTGCCAGATAACTCAGTAAATCCTTATGAACCACCCATTCCGTTTCCACAACGATTGAGGAAGCCACGAATGGAGCAGCAATACAAGAAGTTCCTTGAAGTGTTCAAAAAGCTCCATATAAACATTCCATTAGCTGATGCACTCTTCCAAATACCGAGCTACGCGAAGTTCTTGAAGGATATTTTATCAAACAAACGCAAGTTGGAAGATCATGAGACTGTAATGTTGACTGAAGAAGTCAGTGCCAGAATTCAGAACAAGCTTCCACCAAAGCTGAAAGATCCAGGGAGTTTTACTGTGCCTTGTACCATTGGTGAAATTTACTTTGATAAAGCATTATGTGATCTTGGTGCTAGTATTAATTTAATGCCCTTATCTGTTTTCAGGAAACTTGGATTAGGAGAGGCTAAGGCAACCACAGTTACACTGCAACTGGCTGACAGGTCATTAACACACCCAAGAGGAATCATAGAGGATGTGCTCATCAAGGTGGAAAAATTCATATTTCCTGCTGATTTCCTCATTTTGGATATGGAGGAAGACAAAGACGTTCCACTAATTCTAGGTAGACCATTTTTGGCCACTAGAAGGGCACTGATTGATGTGCATAGGGGGCAGCTGATTTTGAGATTGAGTGACGAGCAGGTATCCTTCGATGTTTTCAAGGCCATAAAGTTTCCCTCAGAGGCAGATAGTTGTTTTAAAATCGATATCATTGATAAGGTGGTGAATGATACTTTTTTACTTCAACATCATTCGGATGCATATGAGGCGTGCATTGCTCATTCTCAGTCAATCAATTCTGATTCACTTGAGATTGAAACTTGCGCACGGTTTATGGAGACCAACCCACCATATTTTCGAAAACAGCACTTCCCAAAATTTGAAGAACTTGGAACAGAGAGCAAGAAGCATATACCCTCGATTCAGCAGCCACCTAAATTGGAACTAAAGCAGCTACCACCACACCTCAGATATGCTTATCTTGGAGATTCATGCACTCTTCCAGTGATTGTATCTAACTCAATCAGTGAGGTGGAGGAAGAAAAACTACTTCGGGTACTCAGAGAACACAAAACAGCTATAGGATGGACTATTGCAGATATTAAGGGGATTAGCCCTTCATTATGTATGCATAAGATCCTCATGGAAGAGAATTTTCGTCCCAGTGTGGAGAGTCAGAGGAGGTTGAATCCAAATATGAAGGACGTGGTTCGGGCTGAAGTATTGAAACTTTTGGATGCGGGAATCATATATCCTATATCTGATAGCGCATGGATCACCCGATTCAAGTAGTGCCGAAAAAGGGGGAATCACAGCTTGTACCTAATGAGAAGAATGAACTTATTCCTACCAGAACAGTTACAGGATGGAGGGTTTGCATTGACTACCGCAAACTCAATACAGCTACTAGGAAGGATCATTTTCCTCTCCCCTTCATTGATCAGATGTTGGAGAGGTTAGCAGGACATTCACACTACTGTTTTCTTGATGGGTACTCCGGGTATAATCAGATTCCAGTAGCACCAGAGGACCAGGAGAAGACCACATTCACATGTCCTTATGGCACTTTTGCTTATCGGAGGATGCCTTTCGGTTTATGTAATGCTCCAGCTACGTTTCAGAGATGCATGATGGCTATATTTTCTGATATGGTGGAGAAATTCATAGAGATCTTCATGGATGACTTTTCTGTGTTCGGGTCTTCTTTTGATGAGTGTTTGAAACATCTGAACTTGGTTTTGGAAAGGTGTAGGGAAACGAATTTGGTCTTGAATTGGGAGAAATGTCACTTCATGGTGCAGGAAGGCATAGTTTTGGGACATCGAGTTTCAGCTAAGGGAATAGAAGTGGATAGAGCAAAAATTCAAGTCATTGAGAAATTACCACCACCTACTTCTGTAAAGGGTGTTCGCAGTTTTCTAGGTCATGCCGGTTTTTACAGACGGTTCATCAAGGACTTCTCGAAGATAACTAAGCCACTGTGCAACTTACTGATGAAGGATAATCCCTTTGACTTCGATGATGGGTGTTTAACAGCTTTTCTCACTCTCAAAGAAAAGCTCATCTCAGCTCCAGTAGTAGTTGCACCGGATTGGGAGCTACCATTTGAATTGATGTGTGATGCCAGTGATTATGCCGTGGGAGTAGTTTTGGGGCAGCGAAGAAACAAAATTTTTCATGTAATTTACTACGCCAGCAAAACTTTAAATGATGCACAGCTAAATTATGCAACCACAGAGAAGGAATTATTGGCAGTTGTGTATGCATTTGATAAGTTTCGCCCTTACTTGGTTGGGTCAAGAGTAGTGGTTTACACTGATCATGCGGCATTGAAGTACCTAATGACAAAGAAGGATGCCAAACCAAGATTAATTCGTTGGGTGTTACTGTTGCAGGATTTTGACATTGAGATCAGAGACAAAAAGGGTAGTGAGAATGTTGTAGCAGATCATCTATCTCGACTAGAGCTTGGCCAACCGGATGAGTCGGTGGAGATAAATGAGGTTTTTCCTGATGAACAAATTCTCAGTGTGGAGACTGCACCTTGGTATGCTGATATTGTCAACTACTTGGCAAAATCCATTCCTCCACCAGAATATTCTAATCACCAGAGGAAGAAGTTCTATGCAGATTTGAAATACTACTTTTGGGAAGATCCCATTCTCTATAGGCGTGGTGCAGATCAGATTATTCGAAGATGCGTGCCTGAAGAAGAAGTACATCAGATTCTGGAGCATTGCCATTCATCAGCATATGCAGGACATTTTGGAGCCTCCAAGACGGCAGCTAAGGTCTTACAGTCAGGATTTTATTGGCCTACATTGTTTAGAGACGCCTTTGTATTCGTGAAGAGATGTGATCGGTGTCAACGCACAGAGAATATCTCGAGAAAGAATGAAATGCCCTTAACAAGTATCCTAGAAGTAGAGCTATTTGACGTTTGGGGGATTGACTTCATGGGACCATTTCCACCGTCATTCTCAAATCACTATATACTTGTTGCTGTTGACTATGTCTCCAAATGGGTGGAAGCAGTAGCATTACCTACTAACGATAAAAAAGTGGTGATTGGATTCTTAAAGAAGCACATTTTCACTCGTTATGGCACTCCGAGAGCTATCATCAGTGACGGGGGGAAACACTTTTGTAATCGCCAGTTTGAGCAGTTGTTGAGTAAGTATGGAGTTAAACATCGCATAGCAACCCCATATCATCCTCAAACCAGCGGGCAAGTTGAAATATCTAACAGAGAGTTGAAAAGAATACTTGAAGTCACGGTGAATTCATCAAGGAAAGACTGGTCCAAGAAATTGGACGATGCATTGTGGGCTTACAGAACAGCTTACAAAACACCTATTGGCATGTCACCATACCATCTTGTGTTTGGAAAGGCATGTCACTTGCCAGTTGAGTTGGAACATCGGGCTTATTGGGCGCTTCGCAGGTTGAATATGGATTTGCAAGCAGCTGGTGAACAGCGGTTACTTCAGTTGAATGAAATGGATGAATTTCGCCAGGAAGCTTATGAGAATGCAAAAATATACAAGGAGCGCATCAAGAAATTTCATGACCTGCATATTCAGAGAAGAGAGTTCATTGTGGGGCAGCAGGTTCTGTTATTCAATTCTCGCTTAAAGCTTTTTCCGGGAAAATTGAGGTCAAGATGGTCCGGCCCGTATACTGTCACCCAGGTGTTCCCACATGGAGCTGTTGAAATCACACATGAGAGCAAAGGGACATTCAAGGTCAACGGGCAGCGCTTAAAGCACTATTGGAGCGGGGAATTCTCGAAAGACAAATCCACCGTTCATCTTCAGGAACCAGAATGATCTCCATACGGTACAGTCGAGCTATCGACTATAAACTAGCACTGGATGGGAGGCAACCCATCATTTCTACTCTTTTACTTATTTCGCTTTCTGCAGTCATTTAAGCAAATTTCAAATTTCTTATGCATTTTAGTAGTTTTAGGTCATCGATCATTTAGTTAGTTCACAGAGCTTCCATGCATAGCCCACACTAGTTTTGAATGCATTATATATCGTTTGTGGTGTTAGAATCATTTTTGGGTGATTGGGAATCAAACTCACGCATATCTATGCTAAAAGACCATTTTCTGAGTCTTTCGGTCCAACATGTGATTTCATGGTTGATACTGGTTTTGGATGTGTTATCACTGTTCATCAGCACTTCGGGGAGTGAAAAATATGGTTTGATAATTTTGGGGGTGTTGTGTGACATGGGGGACTCATTGATCAAAACATGGAGATTTTCGATACCATTGTGTGTGTTAAGTGTGCAATCTATTGTTCACACCTAATTCTTGCTTCCATGCACTTTTCAAGTCTTAGATAAACTTCTATAGGGTGCAAGAGTTTTGGAAGGGTAAAAATTGGTTTCTTTGGATGTAAGTGGGGGACATGAGCTTCGACAAGTTTAACACGTGTTTAAAATCACTCTTTACTTTGCATAATTACGCTCCATCCATATGAGAGTTGTGGCACATAAATTTTAATTTACAAAGTTGGGTGAAAAATTGTTTATGGAAAAATTGCATTGTTGGTGAAAATTACACAAAAATCACACCTCTAACAAGTTTAGTAATTTTACCGATTTTCCCACATGCATACACGTAGTACACCCCCATTGACCTTCGGAAAAAAAAAAAAAAATTTACCTTGCGATCGCCCAAAGGCTGTCAGGACCAAGTTTGGTCCTGACCAGCCTTGCCTGCGATCGCACCAACTTGGTCCTTGCGATCGCAAGGGCAGACACCGAACGGGTTTTAACCCGTAACCTCCACCCCACGACCCCCACTTTCTCCACTTTCACCCCTTCATTCACTCGACCCTCCTCACAAACCGCCACTCCACCCCCCAAATCACAAGCCTCCATCACTCTTCACTCATAAATTCGAGCACCACTCAGCCACACCCAACATCTTCCTAGCATTTGCACAACAAATTTCCTATAGGTACAATTTCTAACTTTTCTCCTTGTTTTCGGTTCCCAAATTTTCGTTTTTGATGTTGATTGTTGTGAATGGGTGGTTGGGACTAGGTAGTTGTGGATTTTTGGAATGAAATTGTTGCTGAAATTTTGGTTTGATTTCCACTTCCCCATTGTTGTGACATTTAAGGATGAACACATTGCACACAACATGTTTGATCAAATGACTTAGGGCTAATTTCTTTATTCTTTTCATGATTTGCATCGTGTACCTCGTTCTTGCTTGTGATGAATTACATGTTATAATGGAAAATGATGAACTTCACACTTTAGACACCATTTTACTCTGTTTTACCACTTAGGGGCACCACTGCACACATGGCTAGACATGACTGCACCTCACGGCACCTACTTCGTCCCCCTGGTTCACCACTCATTTGACCTCCGATTGGCACCAAATTTGGCACCCTCGTAATTGGACTTACCCTCTTTCATATACCCGAATGTTGCTCGGGAAAACTTCGAGATTTCATGCCGATGTCACGGGGCGAAGTTGCTTAGTCGATCATAGTCATACATGCTCAATTTTCATATTTTCGACTTGTTTTTAGGATGTTTCACATCTTGCCATATCTGTATCATATAGTACTCATGTTTATCTTCTGATGTGCATCGATTTCACGCACTGTATGCTGTGGACTAATTTTTTGCTATTTTCTTCATACAGGATGCCACCGAAACGCACGTCTAAAGGCAAGGAAAAGGTTGGATCTTCTTCTGGCACAGCTCGCACCCAATCACCAGACGGGGGTGTGCGGCGATTTTTGGGGCCCAGTTGTAGACTTCGCTATACCGAGGTCATCTCCCATTGGCAGCTACTTGCCGAACGCCCAGTTAAGCTCGAGGATTTCGCCGGGTTTGAATTAGCTACATTGGTCCATCACTGTGGATGGGACAAATTGGTAGAAAACCCGCATCCTATTTATGAAGGTCTAGTTCGGGAATTCTACGCCAACTTCAATGAGGACATAGACACACCTGGATCAGAGCATCAACATCAGACATGGGTTCGGGGCAAATGGGTGATGTTCACGCCAGAAGTGATCCAAGACTACTTCCAGTTGACATGGGATAATATCATCCCAATACCTGGGGATTTCCCATGGCCTGAGGTGGCCGAGGTTCTGTTAGGACGCGAGAATGCCTGGCCGCTAGACACAGACGAGTGGTATCAGAATGAGCTCACTCCCTCCATCGCAATTCTCTGGCTCTTCATTTGCTACAACATTGAGCCTACGCGACACCGCTCCACCTTCCCGGACCCCAAGGCCGGCATGCTATATCACTTGGTTCGAGGAAATAAGATCGATCTCGCAGCCCTCATCTATGAGCAGATCCATACACTGGGACTTTCAGGTGACCGCCGAAATTCATTGATTTTTCCCAGCCTTATCAGCGGCATCTGCAAGCGCGCAAGCGTCACTTTCCCAGCAGGGGAACTTCCAGTCAGATCAAGCCCATTCATAAAACGTAGTACATTGGAAGCTCAGGATAGAGCGAGGCTAAAGCGACAGGAAGCGCAAGTGCGCGCTCATCAGGCCCAGCAGCCACCAGTACAGGGTGATGAGGCTGAAGATGTAGCTATGCCTCAGGCGGCAGCACCGCCACCACCACCTATTGGGGCCGATACACAGATTTTAAGGCAAATGTTCGCCACGGTGACTGGCTACAGCAGAGACCTACAGGGTCTACAGCAGACTTTCGGAACCATGAGCACAGATATGCAGCAGGTGCGGGCTGACACTCTAGCCACCTGCACTGTGTCATCCGATATTGGGCGGGAAGTCCTCGCTTCAAGTAGAGCGGTCGAGACATTGACAGGGCGATTAAGTCTATACACTGGACGGGTCGATGATATACAGCTCCGCACAGATGCGACAGTCACCCGTTTGGGCAGCCTTGAGGCTGAAGTACAGCGACAGTCCAGTATTCTCCAAGAGCATACAGAGCTACTTCGGGGCCAATCAATACTTCTTCAGGAGCAGTCCGAGTTGATGCGCCAGATTCTTGCACGACTACCTCCACAACAGGATGCTGGACCTAGCTTTGACCCTCCACCACCATCACCACCTCCAGCCTGATCAGGGAGTTCCCTTACCCCCTTTCCTCCCTCTCTATGCTTACAGTTTAAACATTGGGGCAATGTTAGATTAAGTTTGGGGGGTGGAAATGCATGTGATTTCGGTAATTTTTAATTCATCATTCATTTTTCATGTGTGCATGCTTTTGTTTGTTGCATGTTTGAAAAAAAAAAAGTATTTATTTTTTCTACAAGTTATGTTCATTTCTTTTTTAGTTTTGTTCACTTCAGCAATCTTTTTTTTATTTGTGTGCTTGTGTGAGTTTAATAGCCTTACCTGCAATGATGAGAATATTGGGAACAGTATAGCTATGAATTGTGGACATTGTGCATGTTGAATTAATCTACACTTGTCTATATGGAAACTTGACATTCATGAGCACAATACTGATGTTGGGCATACTAAGCTAGTGATGGATAAAAAAAAAATTAGAGTAGATATGGACATGATAGGTCAACCCCGAAAACCTCTAGTACACTTATCAAGAAACCATTATTTTAGAAGTTTGGAGACGATTTAGCTATCACAGAGGAACATTGAGATGAGTAGGGACTCCATGCGTGGAAACCATGTTGTGTGGATTGGATTAGACCAATGAGACGAAAACAATGTAAAAGTTTCAAGTTAGAGGGCAGTTCTGGAAACTAGATGTCTAAAAGAGAAGCGGCATTGCACTAATCATTGAAAATAAACATCGGTTCGAGCCTGTATAACTCGAGTGATTAAGTCTGTAAGGGTTTAAAACCTGGTGCCCTATGGTCATCTGACTTGGGAGTCATCGACCCAAAGCTCGCTACAGGGGTTATATAGAAAGCAAATGAACGATGTCAAAAAAAAAGAAAAAAAAAATTTCCATTGATGAATAACATACATACTCCTATGTATGGAATACACTGATTAGTCCCAGACATCCAGTTGATAGAACCATTTCTCTGATACGAAACAAGTAACTGAGTCTAGTCTCGACGGTTGAAACAATCAAATAATTAGGAGAAGCCCTGCTTATTGAAATGCAAACCTGTGACTGTGAGATCTATCCAAACTTAGAGAGGGTGAGGACTTAAGTGAATCAAATACTCTATTCTAGAACACACGTGTTAATCTTTGAGCGAAAAGAACAAGTTTGGGGGGGGTGTGAATCTCTAGAGTGAAGAAAGGAGATATTTGACTACTGCAGGTCGGGATTTACACCCATCATCAGTTTGGTATGATTTGCATGAGTAAGCACCCACATACACATCGAGTTCCATACATGACAGGTGAAAATTTGATTTCATTTTTGCACCATTGAAACTATTCAGTGTGCTATTACTGAACTCTAATGCTGAGACACGGTAAGCTGTTAAACTATGTTTTGTGTTAAGTTATCATTTTGTTTGAGGACAAACAACAATTCAAGCTTGGGGGTATTTGATAAGTGTGTTTTACACACGTAATTGTGATACAAAACAGATTGAATGTTGTTGCAAAAAGCTCGAAAAGAACTTGATTAGTTATATATTATTTTTGTAGGGTGAATCTGATAGAAGGAGTGAAATGAAAGCAAAAAGAGGCGAAAAGGACCAAAATGCAAGTCAACGAAAGTTCAGGGACTAATTTGCAATTACTCAGAAGTTGACCCGAATGATCAATCGAGCATAAACATCCATGGAAGACCTAATTGCCAACAAGATGGATGACTGGAAGTGGTGAGAGAAGGGACCAGGACCAAGGACGAACGGAAGAAAACCTTGGGGACCAAAATGAACAAGAAGGAAAACCCCTTCTTCCTTGCGATCGCATGGTGTAACACCTTGCGATCGCCCAAGCTTCAACAGGGAGAAAAAGAGGGGAAACAGGTTGTTCCTTGCGATCGCAAGGGACCCTTCCTTGCGATCGCAAGGAAGGTTTCTGGGCGAGAATTTTCAGTTTCCTTATCTGGTTCGAACTCCTTTGGAAAGAATATCTAGGACTCCTTTATAATAGGGGGGACGTCGAGAATTAGGGTTACGCCTTCCTAGAGAGAAAAACAACAGTTTTGAGCAATATCGAAGGCTAGAACAAGGGTTTTTACATCAAGATTCAAGATCCAAAACTCCAATTTTTGGTGATGTTTTCATTCTATCATTTTTATTATTGTTTTAATTTCATTATGCTAGGCTAGACTTTTCATGTACTAGGTGAACGATGAACCTCGCATTGTGAACTCTTTAATTCTATTTTGCAATTTGATATTCAAACACTTTGATGATTTTGAATGATTTACATACGCTTATTATCTCTGTGATTATAGTCGACGATAATTGTGTGAGTTTAGGTGATTTATTTCATGCATTCGAAAGAAGGGAAATAAATTCAACAAGGTGTAAATCGTCGTTTTGTTCATAGAGGATAGAAATATACCGATATGCATTACGTGAATCTCTAAGTGTTTACAAAACTTCATGCATTCTTATATATTGCATTTGTCATAGAAATATAGTCAAATGGTATACTAGGATAGGTTCAATTCTACTCGAAAGAGATTGTTGGATAGGTTAGAAACATTGATTCTTCAAACGATTCATTGTGTTGTCAAATTGTGAAATAGGGGTTAAGAGTGAACTTTGCTTGGTGACTCGGGATCCTAGTGCGCTTTTCCATATATTAATTTTCTCAAACTTTGCATTCAACCATTGTTTTACAATTACATCGCAATTCTAGTTTAATTTGCATTTTATTTACAATTTCATAGGAAAATCATAAAAACTATCACTTGAGTTTATAGTTTCGGTTAAGGTCACAATCATAGAAATTAAGTTAGACCAATCCTCGTGGGAACGATACTCGAAATTTTAATATTTCCACTTTATTACTTGTCAACGAACCGTACACTTGCGGTGATTCAAACTCGAAACATATTTTCGTGAACATTATGTTTTGATCAGATAGTAAATTTTACGCTGTTATTGTAATTGTATATTGGAATCTCGATGTTCACTAGTTTTCGTACATCTAGTGGTAGATACTCTTCCACAATCATAGATGTAGAAAACCAAGAATGGGAAGAAAGGATTAGAATGGAAATTTGTAATTTATTGTTAATTAGATATTGATTTTCTGATATTTATGATGATTGGTAGGATGATTTTTTCCCTTTCATAGCCGATTGGTTCTTTCCTCATACATAGATTGTAGGGTAATTCCATTTGTACAATTGATGGTTGACAACCTCTCACATGCATGCGGGTCCCGCGTTATTAAGAAATTTCAAAAAAAAAAAAAGTGGGCTTCTCCCATTGTGAGTGTTGGTAATCCAACATTGTCATCCTTCATTGTACATATAGCATGGTTGTAGATTGTATTAGGGCCGTATTATTATCAAGAAATACAATGGCACGTACTTTCATAGCCAACTATAAAAGATGTTTAGGATGTCGTGAAGGACACATATGCCAATGCTAAAAATTATTCACAAATCTTTGAAATCAAAATCTGACTATGGCACTCAAAGTAGGGATCCGAGAGGTGATAGAATATTATATGAAGATGATGGCCCTTTGGCAAGAACTCGACCTAAGTGTTAAAGAGGAGTGGGGGTGCCCAAGCGATAGTACCAAGTACAAGAAGAAACTCGAAAACTATAGGGTATATGAGTTTATCATTGGTCTGAATCACAAATTGGATGACGTGAGAGGAAGGATTCTCAGCTAGCAATCTCTTCCATCTCCTCGTGAGTGTTTGACGAGGTACAACAGGATGAGTCTTGTCAGCAAATAATGTTGAAGGAAAACTCTAGTATCTTTCCAGAAGTGTCGACCCCTGATAAATAGGCCAATTATTGAAAATGGAACAAAATTTTTGGGCCTATTTTCAAAAGGAATAAACGGGTCAACCCAAAAACAACAATAGGGAGGACCGTGATGTGAACATTGCTGAAAGTCATGTCACAAAGAAGACACTTGTTGGTATATTTACGGGAAACGCACCACTTCAAAACCAAAACAAAACCTAGGAGTCGGGGGTAACAAGCTGAGACAAAAATGAATCTGTATCCAAACGGTGCATTCAACCTTGAACAATTGGAGCAACTCTATCAGATCTTCTCGAGTCTTCAAACATTTGGTCAGTCTTCTCCTCAAGGTCCTTCTAGTTCTTTACCCCACAAAGGTAAATTTAGATAGTCCACCAAAGTTCATGTGTCAACACTCCCCAACAAAATGGGATTGCTGAATGAAAAAATAGATACCTACTTGAAGTTGTTCATGCCTTATTGTTTACTACAAACACGCCAAAAACATTATGGGAAATACCATTCTAACATCTACATATCTCATCAATCGAATGCCTAGTCATACTCTTCCCTTCAACTCACCTATACAAAAACTCCAAAATACTTCCCTACAACCTAATTCACGAGCTATTAAATGTGTGTTCATTGGGTATTCACTCACTCAAAAAAGGCTACAAATGCTTTGACCCAGCCACAAAAAGGACATTTGTTAGTCTACATGTCACCTTCTTCAAAAAAAATACCGTACTTTTAAAAACCTACTCTTTAGGGGAGAATCTCAATGATTATTTGTTCTTGGATCGGGAGTTCTTAGACTTTAAAAGTCTCATTTCTAAACCAATAAATACAGAACCCGTCATCCTACCTTTTAGTGTACCAAATATGAAAGGAAACTTGAACCCAAGGAGAGATGTTGGAAAATAAAGTGACAAGAAGATACTAGTTTACTGATGGAAGCCTAAATCAAGGTATAAGGAAAATTTCACACCCGAGACACCAAGAGAATTGGAAACGGTGATAGGACTAGATCTTTTTGATGCATCTAGACTTCCAGATGATGATATACCCATTGCTCTTACAAAACAAACTCGATCATGTGGTCTCCATCCTATTTCAAAATTAATATCGTATAATACTCTATCTAAAGGGTTTCCTATTTTTAAAGCTAACTTTGATAAAATAGAAAACCCAAGAAACATCCAAGAGGCCTTGGAATCATCGATTGAGAGATGCATTAATGGAGGAAATAAGGGCCTTAAAGAAAATGAAACATGGGAAGTAGTGAATCTACCTAAAGGAAAGAGACTTGTAGGCTGCAAATGGATCTTTAATGTGAAGTACGGGGCTGATAGGATAATAGAGCTCTATAAAGCTTGTCTGGTTGTCGAAGGGTATACATAGACTTATAGCATCAACTACACATAAACATTTGCACTAGTAGCAAAATTAAATACAATTCAGTTCTTTTGTCCTTAGCAGTTAATCTAGACTGGTATCTCCAATAGTTGGACATTAAGAATGCATCCTCGAATGGAGAGTTAGAAGAAAGAAGTCTTCATGAATATACTACCAGGCTTCATTAAAAGGAATGAAAAAAATTCAAGTATGCAAACTCAAGAATTCTCTCTATAGTCTTAAACAGTTTCCTAGAGCATGGTTTGACAGATTCGCAAAGGTATTGAAAAGTCAAGGATACTTTTTGTTATCATAAAATCATTAACACCACCCCAACATATTCACAAAGGTATTGAAAAGTCTCCTAGACTAGACATCGCCTTCGCAGTCAGCGTGATAAGTCAACATATGCACTTTCCCAAAGAGATTCACCTAGAAGTTGTATACAGAATCCTCATATATCTAAAAGGCATCTCTAGGAAAGGATTATTTTTTGAAAGAAATATAAGGAAGGAAGTAGAAATATTCAAGGATTATTTTTTGAAAGAGATATAAGGAAGGAAATAGAAATATTCACAGATGCTGAGTGGGCTGGATCAACTAAAGATAGAAGATCTATCACTGGCTACTGTGCATTTGTATGGAGAAATTAGTAACTTGAAGAAGAAAGAAACAGAATGTAGTGACGAGAAGTAGTGCTGAAACTAAATTTAGAGCTGTTGTCCTAGGGATATGTCTAGGGCTATGGATAAATAAACTCTTGGAGGAACTAAAAGTCAAAATGGAATATCAAACCAAACTCTACCATGATAATAAAGTAGATATCAATATTTCCCTCAACCCAATGCTTGACAGAATCAAACACATAGAGGTCGACAAACATTTCATCAAAGAGGTGGAAGATAGGATTTTTTGTATGACATATGTTCCTACAAAAGAACAAACTGCAGATATTTTAACCAAATGATTGTCTCGACATATTTTCGCCGACTTCAGCAGCAGGTTGAACATGATCAACATCTACAGTTCAACTTGAGTGGGAGTGTAGAAAATTGAGAATGGGAGAAAAGGCTCAGAACGGAAAATTGTAATTTATTGTTAATTAGAGATTGATTTTTTGATATTTAGGATGATTGGTAGGCCCTTTTGTAGCTGATTGGTTCTTTCCTTTTCCTCTTCATAGTGTGTACTTTAAATAGGTTGTATTAAGGCTTTATTATTATCAAGAAATACAAAACAATCATCTTTGATTTCGGCTAGAATAGATTATATATATTATAGGATGTTTCTATTTAAATGTTTGTACGACCATTTTGAGTATAGTGTATACGCAACATATAAGCAATGGTTTAGAAACTAGTCTGAATATTGAACTCATATAGGTAAAGAATCAAAGATCAAACTCGCTATAAAAATCAAAACAACAAAAAAATAAAGTATGGAAGTGAACGACTAGGTTCTTGATGTGAACTTCCCAGTTCTTGGTTTATTTTATCAATTTTTAACTTCTCACTGTTTTAAAATCAGTTTCCAAACCGGTTCCTAATTTTTTTGATTTTCCGGTCTAAAAGACATTCATAACTTCTAGTCGAGAGTAGGATTTCCTCTGTGAAGAATTTTTTTTTTCCAAGAAAAGAAACAATTTTAATGACTGTGTACAATAGTCTTATTACCTAGCAAAAGAGAGGTTCATACTTGATTTCAACACTCTTACAGCTTGTTTGGTAGGGATTTTTGGGGGAAAAATTGATTTTGAATAGCGATATGATGGGACATGTGTAGTTGAAAAAGAAGAAAAAATTATTAATGTGATGGAAAATATTATTTTATTGAAGAATGTTTGGTTGAAAATAAGAATTGATTTGAGAATAAATTCTCAAATAAAAAAACAAACACCCCTTAATGACCAAAAAATGTGATAATAGTGTGTGAAGAGTACGCTGCTGTCAAACAGAATAGCACAAGCCATCCAATTGATTTTTACAAAATAAAGCAACCTCCAACATTCAACAGAAAAATGCAAAGAATTACTGAGGAAGCAAAATTCATTCCCAAGTATCCACTACAAATATTATCATGAAATGAAATTTCAGCAGAGCTTTACTCTTGCAAACTGTATCATCTAAAGGAATATTGAATTTCTTCCATTGTTCTTCCTTTGGTTTCTGGAACCCGAAGCTTCATAAATGCTACTGTAAATATTGATGCTATTGAATAGATAATAAAAGTCCCTGGAAAAATACAATGCATCAACGTACCTTATGTGCCTATTCTAGCAAAACCACCCATCGACGTAACGTATATATACATGCATGTGTGTGTGTGTGTGTGTGAGAGAGAGAGAGAGAGAGAGAGAGAGAGAGAGAGAGAGAGAGAGAGCGTGTGTAAATTGAGAACCTCCTTTGCTCCAAGTGAAAAGCAAATTTGTTGTCATTGTAACCACCCATGCTGTCAACCAACTAGCCAGTGTTGCTACACTGCCAGCAAGACTTTTAATGCTTACAGGAAGAATCTATAACAATCAAAATGAAAATGCAGGAACTCTGGGACGAAGTGAAACAACAGCAAATAAAGACAGGCACTTGGAAATACCCAGTTTTAAGGAACAACTATGTCATGGTGTGTACTGTTGGGTATTGACACTTTGTTGTCAATCAAATTAAATGTTGTAATTGTGGTTTCTAAATGTAAGTCTAGTTTGGTTAAAAACCAACTAAGACATGTGATGAAAATAGTAGGCAAGTTGTCCTTAAATTAAGGGGAGTGGTTTGTGTAAGACTAGGAGTAGAAGTTGATAGGATAGTTGGTAGATAAATCTTGTAAAATCTATCTAACTTTGGCTATATATATGGCCGTGTATCTCTCCCTTTAACACAAGAAAATATATCAAAATGTAGTCCCAAAAGTCTTCTCTTCTCCTCTGTTTTGTCTTCAACAGAACAGAGTGTTTGTAGCTGTGTTTATGTTTATATTTTACTTATGTTTTACTTATTTTATGTTATGTTTTAATGCTGTGCACCACTTGATGTAGGAGGATCTGAGCCAGACGATGCTGAACTGTCTGATAGTTCGTTAATGGCACTAAGATACCATGAGTTGGCGGATCAACGCAAGAATGGCAAGTAATCATCGATCTTTCTTAATTGGGGCCGCTTTTGGACTCGTTTCAGTATTTTGGCCATAACTTTGGCTACGGTTGTGAGAATCACTCCCATGATCCCAATTCAAAAAGCTCTTTCCGGCGTGCACGTCGTGGGCACCAGCTATGCTCGGTGTGCATCAGTTTCGAGGCCAAATTCAACTATTTTCCCGTCTGAATCATTAATTTAAGTTATTTTTTGCCATTTTTAGTAATATTTCGATTTCCTTTTTTACATAGATTACGATCTCAAATTTAGCCAGATTTTTGGGATCTTCTTCCTTTCATTACGTATTTCGTTTTGGTATGC
The DNA here is from genome assembly GCA_035079005.1 of Fraxinus americana. Taxonomy (NCBI): domain Eukaryota; kingdom Viridiplantae; phylum Streptophyta; class Magnoliopsida; order Lamiales; family Oleaceae; genus Fraxinus; species Fraxinus americana. The sequence goes on along the minus strand of CM068725.1, from coordinate 12,428,650 downwards.
ATAATAGAATTTTGCTATTTTTGGCAAAATTCCGATAATTAATATTTTCTAGCTATTTAACCTGACTTGTGGGTTATTTTCGTTCAGTTGTTGAATAATAAAGAATTTTCTCGTTTCTCTTGGTGTTTCTCTTGCATTCTTCTCTATATTTGTCAATTGGTTCCAGCCTGCAGAATAATCACTATTCTGTTCGTGTCAGTTGGTATCAGAGCATCAGCATCTTCTTGGGCTAGATTTCATCAATCATGGTTGGTGGTCGTGGTCGTAGAGAGCAGGTTCCGAATGAGAAAGTTCCACACCGTGATCATAATGTTCAAGAGGTGACGATTGAAGACTTACAGAGGTAAATAATAGAGTTAACTCAGCATCTGGCGGCGCAAGATCTCGGTGACCGCAAACTGGGGGGGTCACGAGTCCGATACCAGTTACGAAAACCCGTATCACAATCCTGCTCGAGTCTGGGAGCATCGTGGTCGAGAGGATCGTCATGTAGATTTCGGATTTCAAGTGGATGTACCAGAGTTTTCTGGTACGTTACAGGCTGAAAGTTTTGTTGATTGGCTGAATGAAGTGGAACGTATCTTTGAGTAGAAGGAGGTTCCAGATCATGTCAAAGTAAGGTTAGTTGCCATCAAATTTAAGGTGAGAGCATCTGCATGGTGGGAGCAGTTGAGACGTTCACGCAGTAGGCAGGGTAAAGCCAAAATCACAGATTAGGAGAAAATGAAGAAGAAGATGAAGGATCACTTTCTTCCTTTCGGCTATACTCAAACTTTGTTTCAACGGCTTCAATCTCTAAGGCAAGGCATAAGGTCGGTTGATGACTACACCGAGGAGTTCTATCAATTGGTGGCTCGGAATGACCTGTCTGAAACGGAAGAACAGAAGGTGGCGAGATATTTGGGAGGATTACGACAGTCCATACAGGATATCCTCAGCCTTCACTCGCTGTGGACTATTTCTGAAGCATACCAGCGTGCACTTACTGTAGAGAAGCACCAGAGTAGGAAACCGGTGATCAGAAGCGAAGGTAGCCAACCGATTCACCCTCATGTACCTCGTCCTACTCAACAGCCACCACGGGACAATCCTGGTTCGGGTATTAGATGCTTCAGGTACGGTGAACAAGGACATCAAGCAACTGATTGCAGGAAGCCATCTAATCGGACAGGTAAAAATCTCCTAATTGATGAAGAAATTGTAGACGAGACTGAGGAGGTTGGAGAGCAAGACGAAGGAATACTGTATGGGGACGGTCATGAAACTCTAGTCTTGCGTGAGAGTCTATTGACCCCCAAAGGCGATTCAAGGGACGACTGGTTAAGGACCAACATCTTTCACACAACCTGCACGGTAGCGGATAAAGTCTGCAAACTAATCATTGATAGTGGAAGCTGTGAAAATATAGTGTCTGAAGAAGCTGTCCAGAAATTACAGTTGAAGACAGATCGGCATTCCAAGCCATATAAATTGTCGTGGTTGAGTAAAGGCAGTGCAGTATCAGTCGAAAAGCGATGTCTAGTATCTTTCTCGATTGGCAGGAAATATTTTGACAATGCTTGGTGTGATGTTGTGTCGATGGATGCTTGTCACATATTATTGGGTCGACCTTGGTAATATGATTGTAGTATTGTTCATGATGGGCGGAAAAATACATATTCCCTTAGCATTAAAGGGAAGAGCATTGTGTTGGCGCCACGTAGAGAAAAAATCACTCCTGCCCCGATAGCTAAAAGTGTCAACCTGCTTTCTATGTCCAGTTTTTTGGGAGTGATTGAGCGTGAAGATGTGGTCTATGCTCTACTGCCTCGTGAGAATAATACCGATGACGAGAATCCAAATTTATTGGTCGAAGTACAGTAGATGCTAACGGAGTTCTCTGATTTGATGCCTGAGGATCTCCCTCTGGGGTTGCCGCCTATGAGGGATATTCAACAACAGATTGACCTTGTTCCAGGATCAAGTCTGCCTAATCGACCAGCTTATCGTCTCAGTCCTAAGGAAGCTGAAGAGTTGCAACGACAAGTGGTTGAATTGTTGGAGAGGGGGTACATCCGTGAAAGTATGAGCCCATGTGCAGTTCATGCTCTGCTAGTGCCGAAGAAGGATGGTCTTGGCGTATGTTTGTTGATAGTAGAGCAATCAACAGGATTACAGTGAAGTACAGGTTTCCAATTGCCTATCTGGATGATATGTTAGATCAGCTTTCCGGTTCTAAAGTCTTCTAAAAAATTGACCTTAAGAGCGGATATCATCAAATTAGAATTAGGCCTGGAGATGAGTGGAAGACAACGTTTAAGATGCAGCATGGTTTGTATAAGTGGATGGTCATGCCTTTTGGACTGTCCAACGTACCCAGCACCTTTATGAGATTTATGCATCAGGTGTTACGACCTTTTATGGGAAAGTTCGTGGTTGTCTACTTCGATGATATCCTTATTTACAGTCCGACGTGGGAATCACACTTTGATCACCTCCGTCCAGTTTTTGATATGTTGAGGACAGAGCACCTGTTCACTAATCGAAAGAAGTGTTCTTTCTTCACCTCTTCCATTACTTTTCTTGGTTTCATTGTGTCTACTGTTGGTGTTCTTACAGATCAGTCAAAGATAGATGCAATATTGGGATGGCCCAAGCTGAAAACTTTGCACGATGTCAGAAGTTTCCATAGATTGGCATCCTTCTACCGTCGGTTCATCAGGAACTTCAGCACTTTGATTGCTCCCATCACAGAATGTCTTAAGGGACGTGAATTCAAATGGTCGGATGAAGCAGAAGCCAGTTTTCAGTTGGTCAAGCAACGGATGACAGAGGCTCCAGTTTTGGCACTTCTAGATTTTGAAAAGGTGTTTGAAGTTAATTGCGATGCATCTGGAGTTGGCATTGATGGTGTTTTGAGTCAGGAGGGGCGTCCAGTGGCATTTTTCAGCGAGAAGCTATCAGGATCAAAGAGGAACTATTCCACCTATGATCTCGAATTCTATGCCATAGTTCAGTCTTTGAAGCATTGGCGTCATTACTTGATACAGAGGGAGTTCATTCTTATCACTGATCATGAGGCGCTGAAGTATATCAATGGACAACACAAACTGAGTAGACGACATGCCAAGTGGGTGGCGTACTTGCAGGAGTTCACTTTTTCACTAAGACATCAAGCTGGGAGTTTGAATCGTGTCGCAGATGCCTTGAGCCGTCGTACCTCCCTTCTTATCACCATGAGCACCAGCGTCGTCGGATTTGAGGCCTTTCCGAATATGTATGTTGCAGACCCTTCCTTTGGGAAGATAATTCAAGAGGTAACTAACAACCAACGACATGATTTCATTTTACATAATGGCTATCTGTTTCGTGGGTTACAGTTGTGCGTTCAAGATTGTTCATTAAGGCAGCATATTGTTAGTGAACTTCATAACATGGGACATTTTGGGCGAGATAAGACACTGGCGTTGGTCTTCTCTACCTATTTGTGGCCCAAATTGAGTAGTGACGCAGCTCATCATGTTGGGCGTTGTTTTATGTGTCAGCGGTCAAAAGGGGTTCTTACTAATGCGGGCATTTATACACCTCTACCAGTACCTGAAGCTCCTTGGATTGATGTTAGTATGGATTTTGTTTTGGGAGTACCTCGTACCCAACGGGCCTCGGATTCTATTTTTGTTGTGGTTGACAGGTTTTCAAAGATGGTCCATTTCATAGCATGTCGAAAGACAATGGATGCTACCCAGATTGCCCATCTTTACTTTAAAGAAATTGTACATTTGCATAGTGTGCCTCATTCCATTACTTCTGATCATGACACCAAGTTCATGAGTCATTTCTGGAAAAGTTTATGGGAGAAACTGGGGACGCGGTTGAATTTTAGCAGCACCTACCACCCCCAGACAGATGGACAGACCGAGGTGGTGAACCGGAGTTTGGGTAATCTTTTGAGGAGTCTGGCAGGAACGAAGCCGAAGCAGTGGGATTTGGCGTTATAGGTATGCTCTCGTAGGCACCCAAAATTATTCCTTAAACCTCTAAAACTAATGTAGTAATGGAAATAAGGGTCGATCCCACGAAGAGTGTGTAATTCAATATTTATGCTTCGTACAATGATTGGGGGGATTTCGTATTCAGACAATTTTAAATAACTCAATTAATAACAATGCCAATTAAATTAATGACAATAATCAAATGCCGAACCTTGGTCTAAGTCCACATCCACCATCGAAAATCCACAATTGATCATAGATATAAGGACAATTCAATTCATATTTCGAATATTCATCGTTGGAATTGATTCCTATTTCCCCATAATTTTAGTTAATTAGAAACCAGCGTTCTAATCAAATAATCCCAGACCAGCACTCAAGATTCAATTTAACAACAGTTTTACACAATAGAGAAATCGATGAACTAGATAACACAAACACCAACGGTTGCATTCAATCTATTTAAACATTCTTCTTAAGATTCAATAACCTCTATCGCAGAAAATAATCAAATCCTAGTGCTTCACAACTTAAAGGGATCAAAAAATTACGGATTTGATATTTAACTTAGCGGTAAATTGTTACAATCAATAAACTAGCGGGCCCTCTAGCAATTAAACGCAACAAATCATAGAAATAAATGCGGAAGAACATTCAATACTTAAAATATAAATCAAACAATAAGAAAAACTATTTAGATCTCACAACATGTGATTCCGATGCTTGCGTTTCCTTCAACCAAGTGTAAAAGTTTAGTTACAATTCATGAATCTAAGAGAAAGAATGGAGAAGAATGAAGTTGGTGGCGTTCTGGTGTGTTTTGGGGTCTTTTTAGGGTTGAAAAGTCGTGCAAGATATGTTGTCAAAAGAGTTTGAGTCAATTTAGGAAACTTGAGACTCGGCATTAGGAAACAACCATGCGATCGCAAGGTATTAAGTCATGCTATCACAAGGAACAAATAAATTCAACCTTCAGACTCTCGGTGATGGTCTGTGCGATCGCGAGGAATTAAAGCCATACGATTGCGAGGCTTTACAAAACTTCCTCCAGATAGCCTTCAGTATTTTGGTCGTAACTTTCTCTCTCGATGTCTGATTGAGGTGATTCAAGATGTATTGGAAAGCTAACTCAAAGGGATACAACTTTTATTCATATGACATCTTCGAATTCGATCGTTTGGTATGTCAAAAACTGGTCTCAATATGAGACTGAAAACCAGTGCAAAACTTTTCAGCTTGAAAGTTGATATGTGATAAAGTCTTGGCTATATTTCTTCCCTTTTAACTTCTTTCTTCATCCAATTGGCCTCTAGCACTCTCAAGTCTTCATCGTGAGGTTCGATACAACTTTTGAATATTTGGGTAGGTGACTCAGGAGCTATCGAAACTAGTGGAGTAAAGATAAATAGACTTAGCTCAAACATATATATAAGACATGTAAACCAACCACTCCACATAATAGCTTCATCATTTTTGCATCTATGCCATACAAATCGAACTCTTTTTTGAGAAGAGTTATGAATATAGATCTTTTTCACATTAAAATCACTCTCCTTCATCACTTTTTTTTCTTTCTTTCTTTTCTTTTCTTTTCCTCAATAATTCATTTTTTTTCTTCTTCATCTTGTGTTTTTCTTACACGATGTAAACTCCAATTTATACACCAATAATGGAACTCCCTGAATTGATATAGAAAATTTGTTCCGATTCACCAATAATAGCACTACTATAAATCTTGATACCCCCACACTTATTTTCTTGCATATTCACATTTCTCATGACATTCAACAATACTCCACTAGTTCTAAGGCTTGGGTAAAGACATTGTTTTTCCAGTTTAAAGCTTGTAATGTGAGTTTATACAAAGAAAAGGCAATAAAGCTCAAAAAGGTTCAACAATGGAAAATTCAATTACAGGGTCGGCTATTTGGCTAAGGTGGCTAATTTATGTAACAAAAATGGCCTTAATCATGTTCATGCATGCATGTGTCAATGTGATCTTGAAGAGAATCAAGGCAAGTTCTAGAGAGACAAAACCATGAAAGAATATCACACATGAAAAAAATAATGAGACTGTTATGGATGTATCAGTCTAAAGGCTCAAAAATCTCATCGGCTTTTGTCCACATAATTTAGTTACTACCATCCTCAAAGAAAATAATTGATTAATCAACTCTAAATTGGAGGATTATTCATTCAATCATGTTATGAGTTCTTCAAAAGCCTAATTAATTCTAGCAAACAGCATACACAACCCAAAACAATCATTTAACTCTCAATTCATTTTCATGAAAAATCATGCAAAAATTTGTGAAATTAAATTCGCTCAAAATTTAAATGCAATAAATCTAAATATCTAAATCCTCTCCCCCACACGTAAAACTTACATTGTCCCCAATGTAAGGTGAAATGCAAAGAAAATGACAAAAATAATATGAATTAACAAAGGAATGGGAAAAAAAAAAAGATAAAGGAACGAACTCCCCTTGAGTTGCCTCTCAAGCAACGCCTTTGTTTATTGTCTTTGGCTCGACTTATTGCTTTCTTGTTTAGCCCGGGTCTATCATGGGTGGTTTCGATCTTCTTTTCGGTGCACCAAGTCCATTGGGAATGATAACTGGTAGTGTCTCTCCACCTCCATGGAATGTATACTTGTAGTGACTGGGGTGAAGCTTCAAATTCGGAATGAAAATCTGCAAAATAAAGGATAAAGGTTTCTCATTAGAAATTGGCAATACAAAACAAGAACTATTACCTGATTTGGGAAGATCATTTAATGTTGCCACAGTTCTTTTTACCTCGGTGTTTAAGGTCAACTCCTCTTTTTCCTTCCCAAGATGCTCATTAATGACATATTCCCATTCATTTTTACCAGCAAATTTGAAAACATCCTGTGCTAATTGATCAATTATATAAATAAAATGAACATGATTATTAATACACGAATGTTTCATGGAATCATAGATATTAAGCTTAATGATCTTATCATCAAATTCCATGGTTAATGTACCATTATTAAAATCCATTTTAGTTTTGAATGTCCTTAAGAATAGTCTTCCTAACAAGATAGGGGTAGTATGATTACTATTGCCCATGTCAAGCACATAAAAATCAGCAGGAAAAAACAAATCATCAATTTTCACAAGAACATCTTCAACCACCCCCTTAGGATATGCATTAGATTTATCAGCTAGTTGAATTATTACACATGTATTATTTAAGGGTCCAAGTTTCAAAGAATTGTATACAGAATATGGCATGACATTAATAGATGCTCCTAAATCTAGCATGGCCTTTTCAAACTTAGTGTCGCCTATCATGCAAGTGATAGTGAACATACCTGGATCCGTGCACTTTGCTGGAAGTTTCTCTTGAATAATTGCAGATACGTGTTCTCCAACTTTTACATTTTCAATTTCCTTCAGTTTCTATTTCCTCTTACTTGTGTACAATTGTTTTAAAAATTTAGCATAACGAGGCACTTGTTTAATAATATCTAAAAGTGGAAATGTTTACCTCGCATTTACTAAAAATTTCATGCAACTCATCATGATCTCGTTCATATTTTCTACATCCTACTAGAGCTTGAGGAAAAGGAAGTACAGGTTTATAATCCGAAAGAGATGGAAACTTACGGTCAGTTACCTCATTATCGTTGGGAGCAGTCTTGTTTGCAACAACGTTTTTTTCCTCTTTTTGCTTAGATGATGTAGGGGTTGCCTTTACTGGAACATCAACCACTGTGCCACTCCTCAACGTGATTGCACTTACATTTTCACTTTAATTTACTACCGTTTGAGAGGGCAATTTTCCTGAATTCTGTGACTCCAATCGACTGACCGCGCTAGCCATTTGACCCATTTGATTCTCCAAACATTGAATGCTAGTCTTGGTCTCCTGTTGAAATTGTCAAGTGTTAGTTTCAAGAGATTTAACAATATCTTCTAAAGACATTTCAGAGTTGAAAGATTGGCCATGTTGTTGTCTAGGAGGGTATGGCTGATTATATTGCTGGAAACTCTGTCGATTTTGATTCACTTGTTGATTTCCATAACTAAGGTTTGGATGATCCCTCTATCCTTGGTTGTACGTGTTTGAATAGGGATCATAATTCCTTTGTGGTTGTCCAGGAAAGCTACCGGCTACATTTACGTGTTCAATGGATTCTTCTTGAAGTGTTGGGCACATATCAGTTGGATGGCTTACCAATGAACAAATCCCACATGCTTTTGCTGTTTGCATAGTACCTGCAGCCATTTGACGAACAAGAGTAGTTAGACTCACTATTTGTTGTTCAATGGATGAGACACTTACCTCGTTAACTTGTCTAGAAGGGGGATCGAATCTAGTGCCAAATTGTTGAGAGTTGGCTGCCATCTTTGCAATTAGGTTCCTTGCTCCTTCGGGAGTTTTATCCACCAAAGTTCCTCCACTTGCAGCATCAATCATACTCCTTTTTGTAGGTAGAAAACCTTCATAAAAGTATTAAATAAGGAGTTGCTCACTGATTTGGTGATGGGGGCAACTTGCGCACAATTTCTTGAATCGCTCCCAGTATTCATGTAATGACTCTCTGTTGTCTTGCCTTATGCCACAGATTTCCTTTCGGATGTTATCTACCCTTGAAGCTGGGAAATATTTATCAAAAAATAATCTTCTCATCTCATCCCATGTAGTAACGCTTCCCGATGGTAGATAATGGAGCAAATCCTTAGCTGAATCCTTCAGAGAAAATGGAAAGGCTCTCAGCTTAATCTGTTCTTCAGTAATTTCCGTGGGTTTCATACTCGTACAGACCACATGAAACGCCTTCAGATGTTTATGAGGATCTTCACCTGTAAGACCATGAAAAGTTGGAAAAAGATGTATTAGCCCAGATTTAAGCTCGAATGTAATAGTAACATCTAAATTAGGAAAAGTTATGCATAGAGATTGTTGATTCAATGTAGGGGCTGCAAGCTCCTTCAAAGTTCGATTGTCCTCAGCCATGACTTGCTCTTCCTTTGATTCAAAATCACCAGAGAATAAGGTCTCTGGATCAAAATTATTCACTATGAAATTCCACCGATTGTTACTCTAGAACTTGTGTAAAGTTTTTTCTAGTTCCGGATCGTACTGTAATTCACCTTGATTAGAAGATCGAGTTGCAGGCATAATCAAACAGAACAAATTGAAGAGAAGCTAGGGTAATAGAAAAAAAAAAGTCTATGCTAAAACTCCTAAAAATAATAAAAGCCTAAAAAAACTAGAAAATTACGATTTTTTAAAAAAAAAAAACAAATAACTAAAGAAGCACAAAAAAAAATTAGCACCACTCCCCGACAATGGCGCCAAAATTTGGTGTGCTCTCGTAGGCACCCAAAAATAGTCCTTAAACCTCTAAAACTAATGTAGTAATGGAAGTAAAGGTCGATCCCACGAAGAGTGTGTAATTCAATATTTATGCTTCGTACAATGATTGGAGGGATTTTATATTCAAACAATTTTAAATAACTCAATTAATAACAATGCCAATTAAATTAACGAAAACAATCAAAAGACTAACCTTGGTCTAAGTCCACATCCACCATCGGAAATCTACAATTGATCATAGATACAAGGACAATTCAATTCATATTTCGAATATTCATCGTTGGAATTGATTCATATTTCCCCTTAATTTTAGTTAATTAGAAACCAACGTTCTAATCAACCCTAATTATTAAATAATTCCAGACCAGTGCTCAAGATTCAATTTAACAACAGCTTTACACAAAAGAGAAATCGATGAACTAGATAACACAAACACCAGCGGTTGCATTCAATCTATTTAAACATTCTTCTTAAGATTCAATAACCTCTATCACAGAAAATAATCAAATCCTAGTGCTTCACAAGTTAAAGGGATCAAACAATTACGGATTTGATATTTAACTTAGCGATAGATTGTTACAATCAATAAAATAGCGGACCCTCTAGCAATTAAACGCAACAAATCATAGAAATAAATGCAGAAGAACATTCAATACTCAAAATATAAATCAAACAATAAGAAAAACTATTTAGATCTCACAATATGTGGTTCTGAGGCTTCCGTTTCCTTCAACCAAGTGTAAAAGTTTAGTTACAATTCATGAATCTAAGAGAAAAAATGGAGAAGAATGAAGTTGTAGGCGTTCTGGTGTGTTTAGGGGTCTTTTTAGGGTTGAAAAGTCGTGCAAGATATGTTGCCAAAGGAGTTTGAGTCAATTTAGGAAACTTGAGATTCGGCATTAGGAAACAACCATGCGATCGCAAGGTATTAAGTCATGCTATCATAAGGAACAAATAAATTCAACCTTCAGACTCTCAGTGATGGTCTGTACGATCGCGAGGAATTAAAGCCATGCGATCGCCAGGCTTTACAAAACTTCCTCCGAATAGCCTTCAGTATTTTGGTGGTAACTTTCTTTCTTGATGTCTGATTGAGGTGATTCAAGATATATTAGAAAGATAACTCAAAGGGATACAACTTTTATTCATATGACATCTTCAAATTCGATCGTTTGTTATGTCAAAAACTGGTCTCAATATCAGGCTGAAAACCGGTGCAAAACTTTTCAGCTTGAAAGTTGATATGTGATAATGTCTTGGCTATATTTCATCCCTTTTGACTTCTTTCTTCATCCAATTGGCCTCTAGCACTCTCAAGTCTTCATCGTGAGGTTCGATACAACTTTTGAATATTTGCACTTTAGTTCCTGAACTTTCGCTTTCTTTCATTTTGGTCATTTTTCCCCTCATTTCTTCCAACTTACGCCATATCCATCGAATTGCCACCTAAACCAAAATATGAGAATACTACGTATATTTAGGCATAAAATAGTCATATGAGCACATTAAATAAAGATGTAAAATGTGTATTTTATATTCCTATCAGTTACCATAGGCAGAATTTGCATATAACAGGTCAAAGAATAGAACCACATGGATGAGTCCATTGGAGATTGTCTATGGTCGGGCTCCTTCTGGGGTACTTGATTTAGCCCATATTCCACGTGTGGGTCATCTAAGTCAAAATACGGATGAGATGGCAGAACATTTTCGAGGTATCCATGAACAAGTGAAGTCAGCCATGAGATTAATGCCAAGTACCAGGTTCAGGCTGACAGTCACCGTCGTCGGGTTGTTTTCGGAGTTGGTAATTTTGTTTGGGCGGTATTAACTCGTGATCGTTTTCCTGTTGGAGAGTATAACAAGCTTAAGGAGCGAAAGATTGGTCCTTGTGAGGTTCTGCAGAAGATCAACGACAATGTCTATCGACTACGCCTCCCCAACCATTTGAAGACTTCTGACGTATTCAATGTGAAGCACCTAAGTCCTTGCTTTGTGGATTCTGAAGATACTCATGTGAACTCGAGGACGAGTTCTTTCCAACCCGGGGAGACTGATCAGGGAGATCCGAGCCAGACGAGGCTGAACTGTCTGATAGTTCATTAATGGCGCTGAGATACCATAAGTTGGCGGATCAGCGCAAGAATGGCAAGTAATCATCGATCTTTCCTAATTGGGGCCGCTTTGGGACACGTTTTGGTATTTTAGCCATAACTTTGGCTACGGTTGTCAGAATCACGTCCATGACCCCAATTCAGAAAGCTCTTTTCGACGCACACGTCGTGGCATAAGCTATGCTTGGTGTGTATCGGTTTCAAGGCCAAATTCAGCTATTTTCCCGTCCAAATCACCAATTTAAGTTATGTTTTGCCATTTTTAGTAATATTTCGATTTCCTTTTTGACATAGATTACGATCTCAAATTTAGCCAGATTTTTGGGATCTTCTTCCTTTCATTACATATTTCGTTTTGGTATGAATAATAGAATTTTGCTATTTTTGACAAAATTCCGATAATTAATATTTTCTAGCTATTTAACTCGACTTGTGGGTTATTTTCGTTCAGTTGTTGAATAATAAAGAATTTTCTGGTTTCTCTTGGTGTTTCTCTTGCGTTTTTCTCTATATTTGTCAATTGGTTCCAGCCTACCGAATAATCACTATTCTGTCCGGCGTCACCACTGCCATCTTCCCCACACAAAACCACATTTTTATTGAGTTGTTAAACTCTATTTTGTTGAGCATTAATCAACTCTTGTATCTCCCTCGATCTGATCAGTTCTTCACCATGAAGATGGTCATCCTGTAGAAGGATGAACCTCTCATTTCTTCACACCATTGAGCACAATATTCCGCACAAATAGAAGAGCTTCGACTCTTCCAGATTCTACATGTACATTATTTTTCCAGAAGTTAAAAGAAAAAAATCATATATCAACATAAATCACAAGTAATTGTCTCCATGACCCAAAAAAGAGTACTAGGTCACACACCTAATTACCTGTAAGGTGGTTTATAAATGTGCATATTTTTAGATGCCATATCATTCATCCAAGTCATTTATGGCATGTTTGATCTATTAAATTATGGAAGTTATTAAGGAAGAAAAAAGAAGTTAAAATCTTCTCATTTATCTAGTTTTGTGATTCCACTAATGCGTACTGAACATAGTTTTAATAGAATTGAGATTTACATCATTGAATTCTGATTAATAGTTAATCAAAGCCTGTTTCTTTCCCATTTTTATATTAAAAAATGCATTTTGAAATAGTAGATTGATAGAGAATGCGTGGTTAAAAAATAAGGAAAAATTTTAAGTTTACGTGTAATATTATTTTATTGAAGGATACATGGTTGAAAAGAAAATAGAGAAAAATGTATTTTAAGAAAAATGGATATCAAACAAATATCAATCAAATATTATTCGACGAAAACTAGAAAAACAGTGGAAAAATAACACTAGTTCTAATATTTAAATTTAGTTGAATTTCACTATGTCCCCCTCCTCGGGATGTTATGACTTGGCAGGTACCCAAGTTAATCTTTTATAATAAATAGTTCAGGAAAAGTTTCATCTCTGTTTTTGTGATGTTTCGTCAAAATAAAATCCCGTAATAATTAAGTTACATGGAGGGAAGTTTCTTGCTCTCTGTAGCCTTTTGAATTGGATGTATGAATTTCCAGTGGCAGGGACTTTGAAATCTGAACCAAGCCTTAAATTGTCTTGTCTTTCGCTTTACAAAGCATTCTATCTAAGGTCTTAGAATGAAAAATATTTAGCCCCCGTTTGACAACCGTTATTTCAAAAATCTTTTTTCTATATAATCATTTTTTAACTATATATTCACATAACAAAATATTCTAACGTAAATACAAAATTTTTCTCTACTTTTTAACTACACATTCTCCAAAAAATCAATATTCAAAACTCTATTTTACACAAATATTGGTTGTCAAATAAGGGCTTATTTTCCCCATTTCCTGAATTGACTGCTAAACTAAGGCCATGTCTGATCTACACTCTTCTTAAAATTCATTCTTTCAAAACTTATTTTCAACCACACATTCTTCAATCAAATAATATTACACACAAATTCAAAAAAAATTCTTATTTTTTAACCACATATTTTCCATCACATCACATCCTAAAATACATTCTTTTCTAAAAAAATGTGCATCAAACACCCCTAATATTGCAATACCTCAGACATTATAACCCATGGTATAGCTCCAAGTCCTATGGAGAAACCAATCACCAACACCTGGCAAAAGATGAATCATAAAGTGAGAAATATGTCACCATGGCTGGGTTCGTGTAAGGATCCTAAGCAAGTCATACCGCAAGCCCAACGAGTGACAATATTCCCAAGGCAATACGAGTATGTTCTGCTAAAATATCTTGCTTTCAGCAAGTCATGTAGTATTAAATTAAACCTTGAGAAAGCCAAAAGACATTACACTGTGTTTAGTCAAATTATGTTTTAGAAAGTAAAAGAAAACAAACTTATGTAAACAAGAAAAAACACAAATATAATGAAAAGTAGAGAGATCTCTAACTCATTACTGACCCCCAAATAGAATACAATTGCAACAAGGAGGCTACTAGCAATCATTAGAGATGAGGATACCTACAGGAAGAGATAATTGTTGGAAACTGATCAGCAGTTTCATGTATTGAATGAAAATGTCCATTCATGAAAAGCAGTTTCATGGGGAAATCAATTTTCAGTTTCTACAAATCAATTTTCAGTTTCTACCACCTGATTTTCATCAATGCTGTAACCTCCTCCCATTCAATGCATTCAAGAGCTTGTTCTTCCTCTATGGCTATAAATATAAGAGCCCCGTTGGTTGAAAAAGACACAACAAAAAAAACATAACAAGCAGAGAACAGAAAACTCCCGTCTCCATTTCAGTTTCCAGTTTTTTTTCTTTTCCTTCTTCCTTTGCTTGATTCGTTTGAGAGATAGACACAAAGAGTTCGTAGGTCGGTAACGTCGTGCAACGTGGACCGATAACCGATTGTATCCTGGGAATCGAACACCGAACAAAACCTCGTGCACCCCGGTGAGGCGGCGAATTCGATTTAAGGAAACCGTGTGAACACGGGCCTTCGGTTTGTTTGATTTACTTTGATTCACCATTATTTTATCCAACAAGCTTAAATCGAATTCTTGTTTGGTGGATCAAACTCTTTTCTGGTTGTTGTGTCTGGAAAAAGGAAAAAAACAGTTTCTGTCTCCATTTTTTTCCCCCCGGTTTCTATAAGTTTTTTTTTTTCTGTTGCTGTTATATGTTTCTTCAATTCACTTGTTTTCTAATTTCTGGCTACTATTTACATAACATGCATTAAGTTAGATTTCAAGTTGATAAAGTTTTGGAAAAAAAAAAAAAAATACGTGCAGTTGGAGATTTTTTTTAACAAAGGTGGTTTTGCATGAATTTGGAAGGTTTTGCATGTTATTTACATGGTTTTGCATGATTGGTAATTATTTCCAATTATTTTTAATCATTGGTAATGATTGGGTAATTGTTTGACAATTATTTAGATTATTAGTAATGATAATATGATTATTTAATTATTTCCAATTATGTTATAATGATTGCTAATGATTGTGTAATGTTTAAATAATTATTTGATTTCTTATGATTGCCTAATTATTTTACAATTATAGATAATGATTATGTGATTAAATCATTTGGTTATCATTATCATACAATCTTTAATTGCTAGTTATTATTGCTTCATCATTAGATTATAATTGGTTATTTTTTTAATTGATTTTAATCATTGGTTAAATGATTTTCTAATTCAATTTTAAGTGATTGATAAGTTGCAAATAATTTGACAAAATTATATGTTCTGCAATTTCGAAATTTTCCGAACAGATAATTCAGATATTGAATTTTTTATATACAACTTATTCTAAATTATTTGTTGCTTGTTCTCTAGTTAAATGGCGTCACATGGAAATGATGATGTGAACAACAACACTATTGGTACCGGTGTACCAAATCCCGCGATGACCGTTGTCAACCCTGTGGGGACCTCGACTGGCATTCCTTCTGTTGATGGGACTATTGGTGGCGGAATTCCTCATGGTGGAGTGAACCCCACTGTGCCTACGGCTGCGGCCTCGGCAATCCAATTTGGCACAATACCTTTGCCAAGACCTAGGCTGCGGCCTCGGTACCTTTGCCACCGTTTCCGGCTCAATTTCCGGTGAATCATGCAATTCGACCGGATAAATTTGCTGGCACTGATTTTAAGACATGGCAGAATAAGATGATTTTTTATCTTACTACTTTGGGCCTTGCACGTTTCCTAACCGAGGATGCCCCTGTCGTGGCTGAAAACGACACTGATATGCATAGGCGTGCGGCTTGGGATGCATGGAAAAGTGCTGATTTTTTGTGTCGCAACTATGTCTTGGATGGCCTACAGAAATCACTGAAACACGTGTAAGTGGTAAAGAAATGCTGCTAAGGAGCTTTGGGAATCCTTAGAAAAGAAGTACAAGTCCGAGGATCTTTGGGTCTAAGAAGTTCTTGGCCAGTCGGTGTATGGACTTCGAAATGGTTGATTCACGTTCAGTGGTGAGCCAAGTTCAGGAGTATCAAGTGCTCTTGCAAGAAATGCATGCTGAGGGTCTGATTATGTCAGAATCTCTACAGGTGGCTACTGCTATTCATAAGCTACCTCCTCAGTGGAAGGCTTTCAAAAGCTATTTGCAGCATAAGAGGAAAGAGATGTCTTTCGAGGATTTAATTATCAAGCTGCGCATTGAGGAGGATAACAAAAAGGCTGAACGTAAGTCAGGGAATTCTTACTCTGAGAAAGCTAATGTATTGGAACACGGTCAAAGTTCTGGTACGAAGAAAGGTCTATCCTTTAAAGCCAAACATGGTAATGGGAATTGGAAAGACAAAAAGCAGACCATGAAAGGGTCTCAGTTGAAGCCTACCGGTGCGGTAGGGAAGAAGCCTAAGTTCCAGTTCAATGGAAAGTGCTTCAATTGTGATAAAGTTGGGCATCGATCGTGATCGCCATCAGCCGCGAAGGGATAACAAACAGCACCCTCAGGCTAATATGGTTGGAAATGAGAGAGATCATCTCTCGGATGACATGTCTGACCTAAATCTCACGGCTGTGATTAGTGAGGTTAACCTGGTAGGGTCTAACCCTAAGGAGTGGTGGCTAGACACTGGGGCCACTTGCCATGTCTGCTCCAACAGGAGTATGTTCACTACTTTTACACCAGTTACAAATGGTGAAAAGTTGTTTATGGGAAATTCTGCAACTTCTGAAGTGCTTGGTAAAGGCAAGGTGATCCTGAAGATGACCTCTGGCAGAGAGCTTACTCTGACTAATGTATTGTACGTGCCAGAGATTCGCAAGAATCTGGTTTCTGGGTCTCTTCTGAGCAAGAATGGTTTCCGCATGGTAATTGAAGCGGATAAGCTAGTGATCACAAAAATAGGAGTCTATGTTGGGAAAGGCTATATGACTGATGGCTTGTTTAAATTGAATGTAATTGCTGTAACCCCAACTATTATGAATAATGAGAAAACTCCTTCTGTTTACTTGCTTGAGTCCTCTAATCTATGGCATGGTAGATTAGGTCACGTAAATTACAATGCATTACGTAGACTAAGCAAATTAAACTACTTGCCTAGGTTTCAAATTGATTCAAATCATAAATGTGAAACCTGTGTTGAGGCTAAGCTTACTAGGTCTTCGTTTCATAGTATTGAAAGAAGTACCGAGCCTTTGGGACTAGTCCACAGTGATGTGTGTGACTTGAAATTTGTCCAAACACGAGGCGGCAATAAGTACTTTATTACTTTTGTCGACGATAGCACGAGATATTGTTATGTGTACTTGTTGAAAAGTAAAGACGAAGCTATCGATAAATTCATTCTTTATAAGAATGAAGTTGAAAATCAACTTAGCAAGAAAATAAAGGTGCTACGAAGTGATCGTGGTGGTGAATATGAATCACCATTTGGTGAATTTTGTGCTAAACATGGAATAATTCACCAAACTACCGCACCTTATTCACCTCAGCAGAACGGAATTGCTGAGCGTAAGAATCGAACGTTAAAAGAAATGATGAATGCTATGTTGATTAGTTCTGGATTGTCACAGAACATGTGGGGAGAAGCTATTCTTTCAGCGAATTACATTTTGAATAAAGTATTAAGAAAGAATATGGATAAGACTCCGTATGAACTTTGGACAGGTCGAACACCATCGTATAAATACTTACGAATGTGGGGGTGTCTTGCCAAAGTTGTGGTGCCTCCTCCTAAGAAGGTCAAGATTGGACCCAAGACAGTTGACTGTGTGTTCATTGGTTATGCACAAAATAGTAGTGCATATAGATTCCTAGTACATCATTCGAATGTACCTGATATTCATCCGAACACGATTATGGAGTCTAGGAATGCACAATTCTTTGAGAATATATTTCCTTGTAAATCTCCTAAACAGTTAACTCCTGTTAAACGTACTATGGAATCTTCTGCTACTGGTAGCAGCAAAGATCCAGTTGAAGAAGGAGAGGATGAGCCTAGACGGAGTAAAAGGACCAAAACTACTAAGACGTTTGGCCCTGATTTCCTCACATATTTGATGGAGAATGATCCTCAAAGCTATAAAGAAGCTACATCTTCTCCAGATGGTCATTTGTGGAAAGAAGCCATCAAGAGTGAAATCGATTCTATCCTACAGAATCATACCTGGGAATTAGTAGATCTTCCACCGGGCTGTAAGCCTTTGGGCTACAAGTGGATCTTCAAGAAGAAGATGAAAGCTGATGGCTCTATTGATAAATATAAAGTTCGGTTAGTAATCAAAGGTTATAAGCAAAAAGAAGGCTTAGATTACTTTGATACTTATTCTCCTGTGTCGAGAATAACTTCTATCCGGATGATAATTGCTATTGCGGCCTTGCGAAATCTGGAAATACATCAGATGGATGTAAAACAACTTTCCTAAATGGAGATTTAAATGAAGAAATCTACATGGAGCAACCAGAGGGGTTTTCGGCTCCAGGTCAAGAAAGGAAAGTCTGTAAACTGGTTAAATCGCTTTATGGTTTAAAGCAAGCACCGAAGCAATGGCATGAGAAGTTCGATAATGCTATGATTTCTAGTGGTTTTAGAATCAATGAGTGCGACAAGTGTGTATATGTGAAGGACACTAATGATGGATATGTCATATTGTGTCTGTATGTCGATGACATGCTCATTGTCGGCAGCTCTGATAAGATTATCAAAGCCACTAAGAATATGTTAAACTCAAAATTTGACATGAAAGACATGGGTCTTGCGGATGTCATTTTGGGAGTAAAAATCACTCGAACACCAAATGGACTTGCGTTATCTCAATCTCATTACATTGATAAGATACTAGACAAGTTCAACAAGTCAGATACGGCTGTGGCCAGGACTCCAGTTGATTTGAGTCTCCACTTATCCAAGAACACTGGTGATGGTGTGTCACAGTTGGAGTATTCTCGGATAATTGGGAGTTTAATGTATCTAATGACTTGTACGAGACCGGATATAGCATACTCAGTTAGCAGATTGAGTCGCTACACGAGTAACCCAGGTGCTATCCACTGGAGATCCATTTTCAGGGTGTTACATTATTTGAGGTACACTCGTGATTTTGGGTTACATTATTCTAAATACCCTGCAGTAATCGAAGGGTATGCTGATGCAAATTGGATATCTGATATGTCAGATTCAAAATCTACTAGTGGATATGTCTTCACTCTTGGTGGTGCGGCAATTTCTTGGAAATCGTCCAAACAAACTTGTATTGCAAGATCTACAATGGAATCAGAATTCATTGCTTTGGACAAAGCAACTGAAGAAGCAGAGTGGCTTCGCCAGTTTGTTGAAGATATTCCAAGATGGTCAAAGCCTGTGCCTGCAATTTGTGTTTATTGCGATAATCAATCAGCAATTGGCAGGGCACAGAGTAATATGTATAATGGTAAGTCTCGACATATTCGAAGACGACATAATACCATTCGACAACTGCTCTCACAAGGTATTGTCACTCCTGGACTACGTGAAGTCAAAGGATAATATTGCGGATCCATTAACCAAAGGGTTAACTCGAGAGCTAGTTGAAAAAGCATCGAGGGGAATGGGCTTGCAGCCTATGACGTTGAAAGGTATCATGGTGGGAACCCAACCTAGGCCGAATGGAGATCCCGGGATCTAGGTTCAAAGGGACAACTAAACCATGTATATCTGTGTAAATCACTGAGAAGGTTTTCCTTCTACTCATTCCTATGGTGCCCACAGTGATTGAAAGATGCAGGTTAAGCTATGCTTTTAATGACCCTTAAGCGTTGTTGGGAAACGCTGAGTTAAGAGGTCACCTATGTGAGTGTGAAGTGGGGCCGCTTCTATAAGGATTGGGAAGGCTACGTCCTTGAACAAACACTTGCAGAACCAGGCGACGTGTTCATGGCCAAAACGAACACAACATTGAGAACTACGCTGTGTCTAGAATGGTCCTGTGTGAGGCCTATTGTCTTGGTTTACACAAATGGCGAAACAGTTCAAGGCATCAGATCCACTGGTTTGCTAGTAATACTCGATAGATTTTCACAAGGGAAGGTTCAAAGCTAAATGCTACCTATCCTATACAGGATTGATTCGCCTTACTCTCTCGTTCTATCTTTTTCTGGCTTCCAAAATTTTCATTCATGTGGGGGATTGTTGGAAACTGATCAGCAGTTTCACGTATTGAATGAAAATGTCCATTCATGAAAAGCAGTTTCATGGGGAAATCAATTTTCAGTTTCTACAAATCAATTTTCAGTTTCTACCACCTAATTTTCATCAATGCTGTAACCTCCTCCCATTCAATGCATTCAAGAGCTTGTTCTTCCTCTATGGCTATAAATATAAGAGCCCCGTTGGTTGAAAAAGACACAACAAAAAAAACATAACAAGCAGAGAACAGAAAACTCCCGTCTCCATTTCAGTTTTCAGTTTTTTTTCTTTTCCTTCTTCCTTTGCTTGATTCGTTTGAGAGATAGACACAGCAGGTTCGTAGGTCGGTAACGTCGTGCAACGTAGACCGATAACCGATTGTATCCTGGGAATCGAACACCGAACAAAACCTCGTGCACCCCGGTGAGGCGGCGAATTCGATTTAAGGAAACCGTGTGAACACGGGCCTTCGGTTTGTTTGATTTACTTTGATTCACCATTATTTTATCCAACAATAAAATCTATATTCAATTATTAAGATCAAACAATAATATAAACCCAAAGTTAAAAAGGATAGTCGAGACGCACTATATGAAGAACCCTGCAGCCCATTCTGTCTACTAAAGTTGTCGTAATCCCAGTGACAATAACCTTATCAACGACAAGATTCTTTCACTAGCCAGATTTGGTTTGGAAATAACTGAATGCAATAGCATATGTGAAGGTCAATGCTTACCTGAATAGCCCCAAGACCAAATGTTGCAGCTTTACTAGATGTAATCCCTGTTTAATTTGATAACAAATTTATCAATTTAACTTTTATAATAGCTATAATGTAAGAAATTGAAAGAGAAAGAGGAGGAACAAAAACTGATTCATTAAGCATACACACGGCACCAACCACTTAAGGTTGAACAAGATACAAAATATAATATTTAATACACTTTCTATCAACTATTACAACTACACAATTGAACTACTACATCAGCTTTTCAAAGGACAGAATAGCCTGTCATATGGTTCGTTATCCCGAACTCTTGTAGATTGCTATTTGCATACCATCTGTGCTAGGATGAAGAGATGGATAAATTAATGTGTAATTTAATGACTAGAAAAATTGATTGAATATATATGATCCTTTTTATAAAACCTACCCTTGAAGTTCATTCCATTCAGTTTCATGTTGTGCCTGGCATATATTGTAATCTAATTTGGCAAGATTAAGATACACATTGTTACTGATATCTGGCATCCTGAAAAAGAAATAAAAATATTGTTACTAATTAATTAATAAAATATTTATTTTTCCTTCACAAATAATATTTTAAGTGATACAATTAAGGAATAAGCCATTTTGCCACATGTTTTTGCCCACCTACTTCATAGAGGCGGCGGCATCAACAGTTGATTGATGGAAAAGCTGACTATTACTCTATCAAAGAAGATGGCAAAAAATTCTGGCAATGTAGTATGATTCTACAATTACTTAGTTTGGAGAACATGGTGAGTACTGAGAAACAAGTACCTATACAAAGTCTTTCCTATCCATACATCAGTTTCACCACTGATAAGTGTATTTTATACACTTATTCGGGCTCCAAATTATGACATTTTATGGTTCTTTTAATGAGATTATAGCCTAATTTATGATATAATGTGTTATTAGGTGAAACTCGATGGATGATGAAGAATTGGAGAAAAGAATGCAAAAATTGGCGAAAAAGTGGAAAGATCCAAAGCTTGAGGGTTAAAGTGCAAATACACAAAAGTTGTGTCGAAGCTCACGATGAAGATTCAAGAATGCTAGAGGTCAAATAGATGCAACGAAAGATCAAAAGGAGTGAAAACAAATCAATTTCCAACCGCACAAGGATGTCTAAATTTTAGTTGGAGATTGAGACGCATTTTTGGCCTAGATAAAGTTCGAATTGAAGAAGAGCTATTTCTATCAAAGTTGTAGTCCTTCGCGTTATCTTTCTAACGCAACTTGAATCATTTCAATCGGACATCGGGAGGAAAAGTTATGATAAAATTACTGAAATAGACGCAAAGTGGACAGAAACTTGGCGCCCGAGCGCTACACACTCAGCGCTCAAGCGCTGCACTAGCCAGAAAATGGATTTTTAACAGATTTTCAGCGCTCAAGCGCTGTCCCATAGCGCTCAAGCGCCGCGCGCCGCCACAGATTTTAGGTTTTTATTGTTTGGGCCGCGAAAACTCCACAAAAAGACTCCAAATTGGCCAGGAACGGATATGAAAGTATAAATAGACCTAAGGAGGCTTGGGAAAAAGGGGGGTTCTCACACATTGGAAAAGAGGGAGAGATTGCAAAATAGAGAGGAGAACACAAGATCAAAGAGGGATTTTCAAGAAGAAACATCAAAGATTCGATATCAAAGCAAAGATTGGAAGCGGAAGAAGACCTTGGTGCAAGAGTTTATTCTTTTCCATATCTTTATTCCAATAATCCGGTGATGTATTCCAATATGTTTATTCCTTTCATATTCTTCGTCATGTTTAGCTAAATTTATTATTAGGGCGAACAATGTAATCTTTTGAAACCCTTAGTTTTTAATTCAATAATTTCTGAGTTTTATTCTTCCATGTGTTGATTTTATTATGTGTGTAATGCTTCAAATTACCTGATCAATAATTTGATGATCCATTGAGTTTCTTACGAGTCGAGAGGTGAGTTCGAGACTTAGAACGTGTAATAAAATCTGGTAACGAGGTATAACGTGTAGAGATACCTATACTAAGTACTACGGTCGTTGTATGAATTCCTAGTGCCTTAACTCGTTTAACTAAGGAGAATTCGCATAGAGATATGGAATTAAATTAGTTAAATAGGTTCAATGAGAACTCGAGAGGGGTAAATTGAATACCGTAGGAAAGTTCGACCGAACACTACATTAGGCTAGAATCTTGAATTGTGAACTAAGGTGATCATTAGATGAAATTATTTTGTCCTAATACATCTTACATACATGAATCTTTGATCTATTTGTATTTGTTATTTCTGCATACTTTTTATTTGTTTTAGACATTTAGTTCATTTAGAAAATCAATATTCACAATCCTTCATTTGTTTATTCCCATCACATAGGAGTTAAGAAAAGTAGATTAAGACTAAAGTATAGTTCTCGTGGGAACGATAATCCGGACTCTTAGGTCCACTTTATTACTTGTCACGATCCGTACACTTGCGGGATATAAAAATCGACAACAAGTTTTTGGCGCCATTGCCGGGGACTATTTACTTTTAGTCTTAGTTTATTTTATTTTTACCTGTTATTTGATTTTATTTGTTATTTATTTTTCTTTAATTTTTTTCTACGTTTAAGTAAACCCCTACAGTTTTAATCTACCTTGTGTTGGTATTCTCTCTTGCATTTTTCAGGTATTTATACATGATTCCGACTTTGGCAAAGTGATAAAATTGTTGCAATGACAAATTTCTACATAGATTGTAGAAATATTTTTGGAGAATATCCAAGTTGTGAAAATTGTTACGAGGTGTATTGTTTTGGACAATGCTCGTTCACTAGTTTACACACGCCGAAACTTATGAGCTTTCGAAAATATTTGATATGTAGAAAACAAGCAATTGAAAAATCTGATGAAAGGTATATGCTCGTGGGAGATTTTGTACCTTACGATTGGGATGAGGACATTAAACTTGTGGGAGAAGGTCCTCCCCTATTGAACGAGAGGGTACTTGCAAAGTACTTTAAAGAACTTGCCAAATTGGATCAAAGAGATATGCTTATGGGAGATTACATGTACTGGAGTGGATTTCGACAATGGAGGTACAATCCACTTCAAGAGGTCATCAGGACCGACTTCTCCTTGCCCGTGGATTCAGATTGCGGACCTAACACTCCACCCGATGAGAGTTCAACAATTGACGAAGTGTCAAAAACAAGTGAAGATGTAATCACAATGAAGCTAAACGAGGATTTGACGATCAATAAGGAGGAAATCAACTCACATTTTTCCCACTTTATTGATTGTCCAAAAATTGATTTTGTGATTGGGCCTGAAGAGGAGATAGAAATCTACATAGTTGAGGTTGAGTCGGATGGAATAGACAAGTCCTATTATGTTGAAAAGGGCAAAGAAGAGGTGTGGAGATCAAATGAAAGGTGGATCAAAGCTAAAAGAAGAAAAATGGACAAGGCATCAAAAGCCTTCTTTAGGTGCCCGTGATCGATCGCCGTAGAGTAGAGCTAAAGACTATAAAAAAAGCGCTTCTTGGGAGGCAACCCAAGCTTTCTTTTTATTTATTTATTTTGTCTTTTAAGTTTTGGGATAGTTTAGTTTATTTTTATTTGGGACTCATCAACCTTACCCGTTTTCCCCTTAGGTCTTTGATAAGTTAGTTGGATGATTAGATGTTAGAGCTAAGTAACACATGTTCCAGTTATTTGATCTTAATGCCTTATTTGACTTTTCAGGAACATGACGTCGCGGAACATTTAACCCAACATTGACTAAGGAGCCAACTGAGCAATATGAAAGCTAGCCATGGAATTACATGCCATATCAGGGGAGTCTTTTCTTCACATTCTTCCCCACCCCTTTATATGCGAATTTAGGATTAAAGACATTGAGGACAATGTCTAGTTTAAGTTTGGGGGTGGAACACATGAGTTTTCATGTTATTTTTGTGTTTTTGTGTGAGTTTTCTTTTTGTTTTTGTGTTTTTGTGTGCTTTAATGTAAAAAAAAAAAACTGAAAAATTTCAATTCTTCATTTTGTGTGCTTGTGTGAGTTAGTTGGCCTGGCTGGCAATAATGAATATATTGAATTATAAATTGATCTATGAATGATGAATAAGTTGCATACTTAGATTAATTTTTGCTTTTCCATGTGAAATTTGATATATATTGAGCACGTGAATTGAGTTAAGCATTATGTAGGAATGAGTTGATTTCATAATTGGATAGGTTGAAATAGTGGACCATAGATGCTAAACCCAAAATCAATCACTTTTGCATTTTTAGACCAAATTTAGAATAGTTTGGGGAGATTTCACTGTTGTAGGAAGATATTGAGATAAATAGGGATTCCATGTGTGAAATTAAAAATCTTGTGTGGATTGTCTAAGGTCAATAGGATGCAATTTGGTAAAAATCTTAAATTAAAAGTTGGTTTACTTGGATAAGTGTTTAATGAGGGACATTGCACTAATCAAGACATAAAAAAAAATATTTTATTTGAAAATTTCTCTTCGTAGCCTTTATGACTCGAGCAATTAAGCCTGCAAGGGTCTTTACAACCTGGTGCCCTATGGTCATTTGACTTGGGAGTCATCGGCTGAAAGCTTGTTACATGGGTCATTTAGAAAGCTTAAGGGAGAGAATGCTTCAAATAAAGAAAAAAATTACTCATATGAAAAAGAAAAAAATAATAATAATAATAAAAAAGAAAAAAAGCAGGTGCATGAAACAGAAGACGCACCAAATGCCTTGGTTAAGTCCCGAACACTTGTTTAAGAAAATTTGACTTTTGATGATGGATTATTAGCCTAGTTAAGTTCTAGAGATTGAAGCAATCATATTTAATAGAGAATCCTGATTTATTGACATATTGACTTGCAATTAGTGAGATTTACCTAGACTAGAGAGGTGATGATAGTATAGACTTCAACCTTAGTTCACACGCTTGAAAAGAGTGAAAAGAATAAGTTTGGGGGTGTGTGAATCTTACGAGTGATGAAAGAACATATTTGACTTTTGAGGTCGGAAATTGAAACAACTTATGAATTCATAATGCTATTCTTAATTCTTCACACACACACGTCAATTTTTTCATTGGAAAAGTAAATTTTAATTTATGTAGTGTGATTTTGAAGCTGTGTATAAATTTGATATTATGGTTTCAATCTTGAAATAAAAAGCCAGGTTAGCTAGCTAAATCATTTTGCATTGCTAGCTTGATTGATTGGCCACCAATTGGGTAATTAGCATTGCATGTTCGTTGTTTATTAAGTTAGGTTACGATTTTGTTTGAGGACAAACAAATGTTTAAGTTTGGGGGTGTTTGATAAGTGTATTTTATACACTTATTCGGGCTCCAAATTATGACATTTTCTGGTTCTTTTAATGAGATTATAGCCTAATTTATGATATAATGTGTTATTAGGTGAAACTCGATGGATGATGAAGAATTGGATAAAAGAATGCAAAAATTGGCGAAAAAGTGGAAAGATCCAAAACTTGAGGGTTAAAGTGCAAATACACAAAAGTTGTGTCGAAGCTCACGATGAAGATTCAAGAATGCTAGAGGTCAAATGGATGCAACGAAAGATCAAAATGAGTGAAAACAAATCAATTTCCAACCGCACAAGGATGTCTAAATTTTAGTTGGAGATTAAGACGCATTTTTGGCCTTGATAAAGTTCGAATTGAAGAAGAGCTATTTCTATCAAAGTTGTAGTCCTTCGAGTTATCTTTCTAACGCAACTTGAATCATCTCAATCGGACATTGGAAGGAAAAGTTATGACAAAATTACTAAAATAGACGCAAAGTGGACAGAAACTTGGCGCCCGAGCGCTACACACTCAGCGCTCAAGCGCTGCACTAGCCAGAAAATGGATTTTTAACAGATTTTCAGCGCTCAAGCGCTGTCCCATAGCGCTCAAGCGCCGCGCGCCGCCACAGATTTTAGGTTTTTATTGTTTGGGCCGCGAAAACTCCACAAAAAGACTCCAAATTGGCCAGGAACGGATATGAAAGTATAAATAGACCTAAGGAGGCTTGGGAAAAAGGGGGGTTCTCACACATTGGAAAAGAGGGAGAGATTGCAAAATAGAGAGGAGAACACAAGATCAAAGAGGGATTTTCAAGAAGAAACATCAAAGATTCGATATCAAAGCAAAGATTGGAAGCGGAAGAAGACCTTGGTGCAAGAGTTTATTCTTTTCCATATCTTTATTCCAATAATCCGGTGATGTATTCCAATATGTTTATTCCTTTCATATTCTTCGTCATGTTTAGCTAAATTTATTATTAGGGCGAACAATGTAATCTTTTGAAACCCTTAGTTTTTAATTCAATAATTTCTGAGTTTTATTCTTCCATGTGTTGATTTTATTATGTGTGTAATGCTTCAAATTACCTGATCAATAATTTGATGATCCATTGAGTTTCTTACGAGTCGAGAGGTGAGTTCGAGACTTAGAACGTGTAATAAAATCTGGTAACGAGGTATAACGTGTAGAGATACCTATACTAAGTACTACGGTCGTTGTATGAATTCCTAGTGCCTTAACTCGTTTAACTAAGGAGAATTCGCATAGAGATATGGAATTAAATTAGTTAAATAGGCTCAATGAGAACTCGAGATGGGTAAATTGAATACCGTAGGAGAGTTCGACCGAACACTACATTAGGCTAGAATCTTGAATTGTGAACTAAGGTGATCATTAGATGAAGTTGTTTTGTCCTAATACATCTTACATACATGAATCTTTGATCTATTTGTATTTGTTATTTCTGCATACTTTTTATTTGTTTTAGACATTTAGTTCATTTAGAAAATCAATATTCACAATCCTTCATTTGTTTATTCCCATCAAATAGGAGTTAAGAAAAGTAGATTAAGACTAAAGTATAGTCCTCGTGGGAACGATAATCCGGACTCTTAGGTCCACTTTATTACTTGTCACGATCCGTACACTTGCGGGATATAAAAATCGACAACAACCACCATATTGCTCAATGTAGAACCTAGCCTCAATCCGAGGTAGATCAGCATACCATGGCAATTCCAGCCCTGTTCTTATCTGTAATATACACATGCCTTTTCTGAGTAAGGATAAAAGTTATTCAAGAGAAATTAACAGAAAAAGTGACTGATAAGTGCATTCACAAACGACACTAGTTGTTCACGATGAATTTAAAAAGTGATTAATTTTCTGTAAGGATGTATATAGATGGAAATTTGGTTACTGATCTGAAAGTCCCTTAGATATTATCCATTTATCTAGAAGTTTATTAGATTTTAGCTTCCCTTGTAAAAAAGAGTAAGAGAATTCCTTGGCTTGTTCAAGAATATTTTCTCCTTGAAATTGAACTTGCGAAGCTCTATAAAGATTGTATATTGGAGTTGCAGACTCAATAATTTGACCAGCGTAGCAAGAAAATTTGTTGTCGATCTTGAAGTGTTCGAACACATCTGTAAAGACACTCTATTAATAAATGACACCAACGAAATTATAACGGATACGGTAGGGGTGGAGAAGCTAACCCTACCGGGGTTAACGCTAAATCCATGAAGTCTTAGAAGTCTGAAAGCCATGGATGTGTCATCAATATCACAAAATCTTAAATATCTTGCACTGAAAATTCCATCGTCAGTCCAAAATCAGTAAGAGCAAATTCCATAATCAGTTGCAATTAGAGGATGCTATGATATGTTACCAATTTAAATAGTGTTGTTTCTTTAATTTTTTTGGTTACCTGTAGACATAATTTAAAAAGTCATTAATTTGTGACTCGAAAAAGCGGGAAATTCCCAAGCGTTGTAGTCGATCAATGGCCCAAAGTCGAGCGAATAAATCAGCTGGATATGAATGTGGTGCTAATAATAATAATAATAATAAAATTACAAATAAAAATTTTCGCAAGCATTAAGATAAAAATCCGAATTTTCTTATTGAAAGAATTGTTTTTCAGTTACATCGCTAGTTATTAAATGTCAAACACGGGGAAATTAAATACGGTTACTCTGAATTCATGCAGGTAAAAATTGAATTTTACCTCCTCCATTAAACTTGTGTACAATATCATCCAAATATCTGAAACAATTGTCTTCTTTAGTCTCCATTAGTGCGAAGGCTGTAGAGGATGGAGAAGTTAAAAATGAACCCAGTGGAGTTTGCAGCTTCAAAAGTTTTTTCCAGTCCAAATCTTGGAATCCTTCCAAGCTAAAAAGTAGAGATGTTGGTAATTTGTGCATGAGGTCTTTAGGTATCCTGTCGAATATAAAATATTTTTATTCTTCCAATCATATTTGAGAAAAAGAAAAATAAATGAGATGTTTTTATCTATCTTTTATTTCGCTCAGTATTCTTCACTCAATAGTATAGCAGCTTAAGATATTACCTTTTCATTTTCTGATCTCTTGAAGAATAAATCTCTTCTGGACTGGAGAATCATAAGGAAAGCCATCAATGCCTAAGTTTGTGGCTCTTTGAAGAAGGGAAGGAAACACAATTTCAAATCCACAAGGCATGTTCTCTTCCTCCGCATTTTGAAGCTTGTGTATGTTTTCTTCGATAAACATGATTCCTGTCATAAATAAGCACAACTAGTAAAAGATCATAATGGGTGCAAACATTACGTGCATGTTTGGTATACAGTACTCAACAAAACTCAACAGAATATTCAACAGTATTTGAACTTTTATTGGTTTAGAATTATTTGTTTTAAGTCCTTGATTGGTACCTTTGTCAATCTTTCGGGCATGAACGTTCCATGGTCTCAATGCTACTACACATGCTAGCGTATTGAGTAGCCGATCATATGCTAAGAAAAAATGTTCATCGCCCCATGAGCCATCAGAGAGTTGATTGTTGGCAATCCATTCAACACTTGATGGAAATTGGGGAAGATCAAGTCCATCGAGGTTTTTAACAAGTGCAATCCATGCTGTGTCTTAAGGAGAAATACTTGTTCGTCCTTCTCCCAATGTATCCAATTTCTCTCGTATGTAAGCTATGTAGCCCTTTATTGTCATAGAACCATGTCATTACATAAATAAGTAGAATTCTATATTTAGATTTTAGCTAGAACGGACAGATCTTCTTCTCTTTAAGAGTACATTGACACATTTTGTCTTAAAAGTTGAGGTGTTGGAAATTGGCTCTATCAAAACAGCCTTTAGAGTGAATGCCAAAATCATTTCAGTAACAGGATTGGCTTCCATTGATCAAGGATGACGGTGGAAATAGCCAAAGGGTTTATAGATGCCCTCACCTCTAATGAATATGGAGAGGCTATAGATTGTGACAAAGCTTCTGAGTTTACAGTTACTCAGGATAAAATGAATTGGATATTGGTTTCAACAAAAGGTTATTTAATGTTAGTGGGTGTACAAAATCAAAGAAGGTATTAGCTACAAAAAGATAGGTAACTTGAACAAGGCAACGTGGTTAATGGATCATGTAGATAATTATGTTGCTTCTTTTAGTGATTGTAAACTAGAACGGATCCTAGATTCGGATGCTCGTTTTATAACATTTAGTAAGGAATGGTTCACTTGTTATAAGGACATCATGATGAGGCAGGTTGTTTTGAGTAACAGTATCTCGTCTAACATTCTTTGAACGCTCAAAATGGAAAATGGAATAGTCTATACTTAAAAAAGTCAGAAATGCACTTGAATTGACTAGAAAATTATTCTCCTTAGCTTCCTTAGAAGATGTTGGAGCCTAATCCACTAAGGATTATTTAGGATTTTATGTTTGAATTAATGAAGTCCTAATTATTGTCAAGCTAAGGAGCCTATTTTTTGTAAAATTCTATTAAGAGTCGGAATCCTTGTAAGATTAGGCTTTGCCCTACTTTATCTTATAAATAGGGAGTTCTCCTTACGATTTTTGATCATCCATCAAATAGAGAGATGGAGGTTAAAGAAGATATGCGTGCAATTTCTCTTGAAAACTTTTCTTTTATCATAGTGAATTACTATAGAGGTGGGAGGGGATATAATCTCACAATGAGACGAATCTCTATAAATCTAGCATGCTTTTGATTGTTTATTTTTCTTTTTTTAAATCGATTGTTGTTGGTGGGATAGAATTAGAGTTTATAATTCTCAATGAAATAAAATGTAATGTTTGAAAATGAGATACCAAAAATGGCTTCCATCTCACTTATTGTGATGAAGGGGCTGAAAAAGAATGGGATCCCTTAGATCACACCCAACTTGGCTTAAAATACTAGGACATATTAGCTTAAACAAGCTACAACATCTTAAATCTCAAGAAGTGTTTGAAGATGAGGTTAATTAATATATTCCCTTTTGCGAACATCGTTTAATAGTAAGTTATATAGGCTAAAATTCATTGTAGGTGTACATAAATCCGAATCTACTTTAGATTACCTACATGTAAATAGTACTTCAACACACACAGATTGCTTTTCTAGAAAAGTGTGGGTTTTCCTTTTAAAAATGAAACATGAAGCTTTAATAACTTTTAAATATTGGAAAACACTGGTAGATAATCAATTTGGAAGGAAAAGAGTTTGATATCTTTTGTAAATTAAAAATAAATGACCTATTTAGGCATAGGACAATAAAGTATACACCAAAACAGAGTAGAGTGGCTCTTTATGAAACCCAATAGTGTCTGTTCTCTGTTATTCTGAAGGAACTAAGGATTATAGGTTGCGGGCTAACGGAGTAAAAAAGCTATAAAATAATTAAAAGTAAGGATGTCATCTTCAATGACTTGATTGGTTAAATGAAACCTCTTATGAGGCAGAGATATTCAGCTGCTCGTCCAGGTTGATAAAGCAGGCTCAAATTGAGGTGGATCATGAACAAGAAAACTGAATTTGAAAATATGCAAGCTGAAGTGATTACCCAAAAATATAACGAAAAAGTTAAGGGCATGTTCTCTTTGCTATTTTCAAGCCGTTTTCTGTTTTCGATTTTCCAAAACAGTGAAAATGCGCTCTCTTTCCTATTTTTGAAAACGTGTTTTTGAAAACGACTTTAAAATTTATAAAGAAAACACAAAACGACAAAAATGTCATTTTGAATGTTTTCAGTTATAACTTGCCCAAAATTTCCAAAACGCATTTTCGTTGTTTTCAACCCAATCGCCAACCTTCACTGCCTGCACCAACCATTGCCATCACCGCCGACCACCTCCAACCACCAAATCTCACCCACAGCCACCACCACCACCACCGCCTGCACCAACCACTGCCATCACTATCGACCCTCTCCAACCACCAGATCTCACCCATAGCCATCACCACCGTCTGCACCAACCACTGCCGCCAACCACCAAATCACAGCTGATCGCACCCACAGCCACCACCGTCGCCGACAATCAAATCGTAGCAAATCGCACCCATAGCCACCACCACATCACAGTTGATCGCACACACAACAACCACCACCACAGCCAAAATCACCACAAAAATCTGCTACGACCCAAAATCGCGAAAATCTACTGCTTAGCTGGGTTGAAATCGCGACCCAAAATCATCACAAAAATCACGACCGAAAAACGAAAGAAGAAGGACAGCAGTGTCGCTACCGGCTAAGAGACCACTGCCACAGCCACCGTCACCGTCGACCACCGAATAGCAGCAAGTCACATCCACAGCCATCACCATCATCACTGAAATTGCGACCCAAAATCTCCACCAAAAAAGGAAGAAAAAGGACAGCAGCATCGCACCCCCACTCCTTCTGGCCGGCGAAATGGAGCCCAGCGGTGGGAAGAGATAGGAGAGAAAGAGGGGGGGAGAGAGAGAGATGGGATGGGAGAACGTGTTTTGATGTTTTTAATTTTGGAAAACAATTTTTCAAAATGACAAAAAGAACGCATTTTCAACAATCTCAAAATGGACACTCAAAACACAAAATTCAAAATGAATTCAAAACACAAAACAAAAAACAAAAACACGAAGAGAACACCACCTAAATTACTTCTTAGAGACCTTCAACTAGATTTGGATTCAGCTGCCTATTCTAAGAACAGAACCAGAGATGTTACATATTGAAAGTGGTAGTATAAGATCAAATAAACTGGACTTGGAGTATTCAAAGAGTGACAAGGATTAATCAAGGTCGGCATGCATATTGCGAACTGCAGGTGGAGGTGACATCTGATAGAATATAGAAGACAAAGAGGAGGGAAAGTATTCAATCACATTCACAAAATATGGTGGAACTCGGCTGATTCAAATAGCCATACATTTGGTACAATTCAAAATGATTTGCAACAACTATTCTACCTAACTCCACTCTTTCCATACTTGACTCAACATTTGGACAGCTTGTAGCACCACTTGCATGAATTATAAAACATAACATAAACTATCATTAGTTACAAAAATATATGTCAAGCTAACGACAACAAAAACAAATGGTTTGACAACAAAAGTGTCACATGTGACACGGTTCATCAAGTTTTGATTCTATGGCTTTTATTATAATAATGGTTTCTCATTTAATTCACTGGGAACTATTAATTTTTTTAGAAACAGATGTGGGTTTGAAACGTTTTAATTCTAGGATATTAAAACAGACAAGGTTTCACATTTTATTCACTGGGAATATCATAACCAACTTTATTGCATCAATTTAACATCCTAGAATAGTCAAGTTCCTAATCATGTTTGAAATATTCAGCGCATGTTTGATTGAGCTGAAACTCGATTTTAGAAAAAGTTGATAAATTCGATTTCGAAATTACAATTAAATAATCTTGAAGACTGGCCCACCATTTATTCAACTATTTTTCGTCAATACTTCAAAATTATTCTCTTCATTGTGGATTCCCATTTCGCCCTTCATGTTGCACAAGTTCACCAATTTAGACTTGGCTTTGGGGACTACATGAAGGCACCAAAAAATCTATGTTAGCGATTTTACGCATGCAGAAGAATGAGATGATACAAATGCATCAACAAATTGATTTGTTCATGCAACAGATCACAACTTTACGAGGTGGGCAACACGCACAGATAGAGTGTGAGGAACATCCCCTGTGGCAGCCAATAGTTGTGATTGATCACTGATAGTGATAGTAAGGACAGTAGGTCTACATCGATTATGTGGCCGACACTTAGACAAATGATGGGTTGGAGAATTTGAATACGAGTCGACAGTTTAGATTCGAGAGGGATTATCATATGAATTAGAAATCTGGATTTCTATGGTGGGAAGAATTTGTTGGTTGGGTTTGCGCATTTGATGGGATTCTTTACTTTTTACGAAGTGCCGGCTAAATAAACGGCTTTCATTGAGACCGAATTGGTTAGATTTAGTAATGCAAGATTGAATCTAACCTCTGCAATTATTTGAGGATGCTATTACGGAATTATTAACAGAACCGAAGGACCAGTTGATTGACGTATGCTTGGGTTTTTTGTTACCAATTTAAACATGAATAATTGCAGGGACTAATGATGTTGGTGGCAGTTATTAGTTTCCGACCATGGGGAGGCAGCCACAGTAGATTGCTACAACCAGATGCTGCTACGACTGCTGTGAAAAATACTTGCTGCAGTGACAGCACGTCATTGTGGCTTGATTATTCTTTCTGCAGCTACGACTGCTATGAAAAAAACTGCAACGGATGATATTTTTTCGACTTTTAAGTATTGGAGTTTTCAAGAAAATAGATGTAGCGCCCCGAGTTCTGTTAACCCGGATTGCCACGTCATCGTCTTTTGCCCTAATTTTGTCAATCAATTTTGCGGAAATAACCTAATTTTTAAAATCACATTTGCAATTGAAAACTTCGTCGTCAAGAAAAATACATAGAATAATTGTTCAAAATTTAAATATCATGTTTTGGAATAGCGGAAACGAAAAATACGTTAACAATGTTTCAATACATAAATTCGAAAATTTAATAATTTCGATAATCAAATTTTATGCCACCACTGCCGGATCAATCTCGATCCCCTCCGAAATCTGCAAGTATTGTTAAAAATAGCAGAATGAGTATTTCGAAGAAATACTCAGTAGACTCATCGCCGATAATTAATTTACAGAATAATTGAAAATACACTCATGCAATATACAACGTGATATCATCTTTGATTCATTTTCTTGAAAATCATAGGCTCTTTAAAAACATGGGCTGTGGGTAGTCTTTCTTTCTTGTATGGATGAAGCACATAAGTTATGCATAATATTCTCTTCTTATCTCATAAGAGATTCTTTCTTTCTTTCTTTCTCATGCAATTAAGCATATAAGTTATGGCAATCATAACAATATCATATATCTCATATGACACATTCTCATCCTATGCATAAAGCATATAAATCACGTAATTCACATAAAGCATGCAATTATAATTTAAACTAATTAATGGTGGCGAGTCTACCTCAAATATTTCGAGTTGCGTGAAAAGTGAAGCGGGAAAATAACTTCAAGCTCCTAATTGTTCGTACGTATCGTCTAGCCAAAATAGAAAATAAGTTTGAATCAATATTTCGAAACTTTAAAGTTTTAAAGCGTTAAAATAAAGTTTGGGACTTAATTGAAAATTATTGGAATTGAAATAAATGACTTAAAATGATAAAGTAAAGTTTAGGGGCTAAATTGAAAATTTATTAAATCTGAAATAAAACTTTGAGGGCTAAAATAATAACTTTCATAAGTTTAGGGACTAAACTGTAATTATAATAAAACTGAAAATAAAAGTTAAAAACTGAAATAATAACTTTTAATAGTTTAAGGACTAAGCTGTAAGTATATTAAAGCTGAAAATAAAAGTTGAAAACTAAAATAATAATTTTTAATAGTTTAAGGACTAATCTGTAAATATAATAAAGCTGAAAATAAAACGAAAGGGCTGAAATTAAACATTTTCAGAATTTAAGGACTCAATTGAAAATTTGTTGAAACTGAAAATAAAATATTAAGGACTGAAATAATAATTTATAAACTTGGGGGCTAAATTAAACATTATCTAAAACTAAAAATAAAATTAGAGGACCGAAATTAAAAACATTTAAAACTTTGTGACTTAAATAAACATTTTAAAACTTTGGGGCTTAGGGTTATAATTTCTAAAATCAAAATTAAACTAAAATCTAAAATTAAAATCAAATCAAATAAAAATCAAATAAAACAATTTAAATCTTATTTCTCTCTCTCTCATTCGAGCCCGAGAGAGAGAGAGAGAGGCGATGGAGGGGCTTCGCCCCTCCTCCGATTTCCACCGCCGCCGGCGACGGTTGGTGGCAGCGCCACCGTCTAGTGGTGGCGCCGGCACGGGGTGGAGGTGGCATGGGTTTTGGGCTCACGGTCGAAGGCAACCGAGGCGAAAGGGACACGGGTTCTTGGGGTTTTCAGTTCGTAATGGGTCATACATGAAGGTAAGTGTATGGGTTTCCTATTCTCTTGGTTTTAATGGCTGTTTGTGTTGATTTTTTTGAGGTGTGGGTGTGGCGGTGTTGGTGTCGATTTTAGGTGGGTAGTAGGGGCTGTCAATTTTTTGGCAGCTGCGATTTCGGTGTTGGGGAGGTGTGGTGACTGTGCAGCTCGTGTGTTCGTGAAGATTGGGTGAAGAAATGGGTGTTTGCAGCTGGGTTTGTGCGTGTGGTGGCTATGGCCTTGCTTTCGGGTTTGGGGTTGTGCTCTCGGTTTGGGGCTCGATTTTGAACTTGGCTATTGTGTTTGATTTCGGGTTTGAAGAGTGTGGGTGACGGGTTGGTTGGTGGCTATGGCTTTGCTTGGTTTTGGCAGTAGCTTGAGCAAAGCTTGGTGGATAGGCTCTGAAATGGTGGTTTGGTTTGTGTGACTGCTTGCTTGCAGTGGAGGTGTGGTGCTGGTAGTGTTGTTGGGAGTTGCAGTGAGTTGGAGTTGCAGTTTTGGTGTTGTTACTTGGGGGTGAAAATGGTGACTGCAGCTCGTGTATGTGCAGCAGCTTGGGTGGAAATGGCTGCATTGTGCAGTGGCTGTGGTGTTGAGTTTACCAGCTTGGGAAGCTCACTGTTGATGCTAGAAATGGTTGTTCTAGTATCAATGGTGACCCAAGTGAAATGGAGCTGAGAGTGTGAGGGGGAGATGGTGTTGATACTAGAAATTGGTATTCTAGCATCCACATTATTCTCCAAGAATTGAGGAAGAGGAGAGAAGCCTTACCAAAAATGGCTGCGTGAATTTTTGGGAGTGGAGGGAAATGTGATGAATAAAATAGTGGGATTTTAGGGCACAAATCCCTAGGTGGTATATTGGGCCTGATAGTTGGGCCTAGCATTTGGGCTGTAGGGTTTTCTAATTGGGCTTAGGTGATTAGATTTAAATGATTTCCTTGTTGGACTTGTATAATTGGACCTAAACATCCAAGATTTGGACTAATAAGTAATTGGGCTTGAATTTAATAAAAATTGGATTTAAATAAAAAAAATTCGAAATTGATACTAAAATAATTATTCGAGATTGGATTCAATCGAATAGATTTGAATTCGTTTTTATAACGGCTAGACGAACGCGTTTCTCTAGAAAATTAGGGTTACGTTTTAGCTACACGTTTTTCGAGAAAATTAATTTATATAATTTAAAAGTTCGCGGTCGCTACAACCTTACCCCCTTAAAATAATTTCGTCCTCGAAATTTAAACTTACTTGATCTAATATATCTGGATACTTAGCCAGAATCTCTTCCTCTTTCTCCCAGGTAGTTTCATCGCTATCCTGTCTACCCCATTGGACTTTGACTAATGGAATTTCTTTGTTTCTTAAGACGTTGACTTTTCTTTCTGTAATGCACATAGGTATCTCCTCATAGGACAGATTCCTCTGAATCGAAATAGTCTGAAAATTTACCACGTGACTTGGGTCGTGGATATACTTTCTCAATAGGGAAATGTGAAAAACGTTGTGTACGGCCGATAGCTCGGGCGGCAACGCCAAACGATAAGCCACGTTACCCACTTTCTCTAATATCTCGAATGGTCCGATAAAACGAGGTCTTAACTTCCCTCTCCTGCCGAAGCGAATAGTTCCTTTCATAGGAGCTACTTTCAAAAATACTTTCTCTCCAATTTCAAATTCTAAGTCTTTTCTCCTTTGATCGGCATAGCTTTTCTGTCTATCTTGAGCGGCTTTGATCCGTAGTCTGATCTTATCAATAGCCTCAACTGTCTTTTCAATCAATTCTGGACCTAAAATTCTTCTCTTGCCTACTTCATCCCAATAGACTGGTGATCGACATCGTCGTCCATAAAGTGCCTCATATGGTGCCATACCAATAGTAGCCTGAAAACTATTATTGTAGGCAAATTCCACTAATGGGAGGTGAGTCTCCCAATTACCACTCAAATCTAGTACACAAGCTCTAAGCATATCTTCTAGTGTCTGAATAGTGCGTTCAGATTGTCCATCGGTTTGGGGATGGTAAGCAGTACTAAAATTTAATTTAGTACCCATCGCTACTTGTAAACTCTTTCAGAATCTCGATGTAAATCTCGGGTCTCTATCTGATACAATGGAAGATGGTACTCCATGAAGTCGAACAATCTCTCTAACATACAACTGAGCCAATTGATCTATATTGAGAGTCATTCTGATTGGTAGGAAATGAGCTGACTTCCTAAGTCGATCTACGATAACCCAAATAGCGTCATGTCCTTTCACTGATTTCGGTAACCCTGTTACGAAATCCATGGAAATTTTCTCCCATTTCCATTCTGGTATATCCAAAGGATTTAACAACCCTGATGGTCTCTGATGTTCAGCCTTGACCTGCTGACACGTCATGCATCGAGAGACAAACTTTGCAATGCAACCCTTCATGTTTCTCCACCAAAAGGTATTGCGCAAATCACGATACATCTTTGTCCCTCCTGGGTGGCATGCATATGGTGCTGAATGAGCTTCTGTCAAAATCTCATTCTGGATATGTTCATCCTTCGGCACACAGAGACGTCCTCTGAATATAAGTGTCTTATCAGAGGCAATCTCGAAACATATTCTCTTGCCAGTTCCAACTTCGGATCTGATCTTTTCCAAGAATTTATCTCCAGTTTGAGCTGTTATAATCCGACCTCTCAAGTCTGGTTTAACGCTCAGATTTGCCAATCTAGAAGATCCTTGGACTGATGGGGTTCGCACTTCGATTCTTAGATTTCTCAAATCTCGAATCAACTGATCTTGCGTCGTTCCTAAAGCTGATAACTGTCCGGCGTCCTTTCTGCTCAAAGCGTCGGCAACCTTATTTGCTTTACCCGGGTGATAAAGAATAGTGCAGTCATAATCTTTTACCAGCTCTAGCCATCGACGTTGTCGCATGTTTAATTCCTTCTGAGTGAAGAAATACTTAAGACTCTTGTGATCGGTGTAAATCTCACATTTACTACCATACAGATAGTGTCTCCAAATCTTAAGAGCGTGCACAACAGCTGCGAGCTCTAAATCATGTGTCGGGTAATTCTTCTCATGTGGCTTCAACTGTCTTGAAGCATATGCTATCACTTTGCCATTCTGCATCAAAACACAACCTAAACCATGTTTGGATGCATCGTTGTAAATAACGAAACCTTCAGATCCATCTGGTATCGTCAGCACTGGTGTTGAAACGAGTCTGTCCTTAAGTTTCTGAAAGCTTTGTTCACATTGTTCTGTCCACTGAAACTTAACTCCCTTTCTGGTCAACTGAGTCATAGAACCTGCTATTTTAGAAAAACCCTCTATGAATCGCCGATAATATCCAGCTAATCCAAGAAAGCTTCTCACATCTCCAACATTTGCAGGTGTTGGCCAATTCGTTACAGTTTCAACTTTAGAAGGATCAACCTCGATACCTTTAGCTGTAACAATATGACCTAAGAAACCTACTCTCTCAAGCCAAAATTCACATTTCTTGAACTTGGCGTACAACTTTTCTGCTCTCAGCGTTTCCAACACAATCCTCAAATGTTCTTCATGTTGTGCGGAATTCCTGGAGTAGATCAGTATATCATCGATAAAAACAATAACAAACTTATCAAGATACTGATGGAAAACTCGGTTCATCAAGTCCATAAATATTGCAGGTACGTTCGTAAGACCGAACGGCATCACTGTGAACTCATAATGTCCATATCGTGTCCTGAACGCTGTCTTTGGTACGTCAGCTGGCGAAACCTTTAGCTGATGGTACCCAGATCTCAAATCAATCTTCGAGAAGATTGCAGTACCTTTCAACTGATCGAATAAGTCTTCGATCCTGGGTAGGGGATACTTATTCCTTATCGTCAACTTGTTAAGTTCTCGATAGTCGATACACATCCTCATGCTTTCGTCCTTCTTTTTTACAAACAGCACAGGTGCTCCCCACGGAAATACACTTGGCCTGATAAAACCCTTCTCTAGCAATTCCTCTAATTGCACCTTCAGTTCTTGCAATTCCTTTGGTGCCATGCGGTATGGAGCTTTAGAAACAGGGGCAGCTCCTGGTATCAAATCGATGGAAAATTCCACTTGCCTATCCGGCGGAGTGCCGGGTAGATCGTCTGGAAAAACGTCACCATATTCACATGCTACTGGCACTGAATCCAGAGTAATCTCATCTACGGGTTTGTCTTGAAGACTAACCAAATAGCCATGACAACTATCCTTGGCTAATAGCTTCTTCGCTTGCAAAGCCGAAATCAGGCGAGGAAGTGCCTTAATCCTCGTCCCATAAAATCTGAATACTTCTTCACCATCTTTACGAAAAATAACCTCCTTCTCGTGGCACATAATTGGGGCACGGTTGGTGCTGAGCCAATCCATTCCTAGAATAATATCGAAATCTTTCATTCAGATAATATTCAGGTCTGCCACCAAAACTTGACCATCAAAATCTATTTGTACTGCCTTGACTATCTTATTAGTATCGATAGTTTCTCCTGACGGCAAACTAACCTCGAGGGTGCTACCAATCTCTTCTCCTAGTAAGTTCAGTCTTTCTAAACATGCATCATTTTATTAATAATTCAACTTCTTTTGGTGCGGGTACCTGAATAGGAAGGCATGTATGCCGAACATTTTCAATTTCCTTTTATACAATGATGTCAAACCTACTCTAGATCCTATCTCTCTATTCTCCTTCGGTTACACATGATTCAGCGTCCGAGAACTCTCCTAGCGCTGGATCAGTGTCTTCTTCTGGTTCTTCTTCTTCTTCAGGGTCTTCTTCAGGTTCTTCTTCTTCTTCTGGGTCTTCTTCAGGTTCTTCTTCTGGGTCTTCTTCGGGATCTAACCCGTTCTCTTGCTCAGGTTCGGGTTCGGGCACTGGCTCATGTTCTGGCTCCCCTTCAGGTACAACCCCAAAGCGGTCCTCAAAGTACATGGGCCAATATGCCACAAATCTCACGCAGAATGTATCATATTCCATATCCACATTAGGTGACGTAAGAGCATCCATGTATATGCTACGAGCTACTTCCGCATAGTCGTCTCGGAAAGTCGAGAGTAAGTGATGAATCGACTGGCGATTACAGGTCACGTAGCCATGCTGTATGGCCCGCTCACGTACGACATTCAACTGCTCTATGTGTTGGGCAATTGTCCAATCAAGTCTAGACCGAAAACGGTCGTAATCTCTAACGGCTTGTTCTACGTCACTAGGTGCATTTCTACGAATGGGTGTCACTGGGTGCCATGTCCTAAACCAATTATGCAAAGTCCAATTAAGTGGGGTTATTCATCTCTTCTTAGTTAAAATTTACGAGGACGTAAAAATTTAGAAAATTATTTCCAATTATGCTCAAACTCGTCTTTCTTTCTTTTCTTTCTTTCTAATTCGGATACACTTTCTTTCTCTTTCTTCTAAGTCTCGTAAATCGTAAAACAGTATCCGAAATAAGATAACAATAAACTTCATAAACTTCTTTACCTTCGGAGTCGACGGATTGAATGATGGCAGTGGCAACTTCCAGTAATAATTAAATAAAATAATCTCTTTAAAAATTCTCCTTGAAAATTTTCTCTTTTTGAAAATTTTGCCAGTCTACAGAAACGCAGACCAACTCTGATACCAAGCTGTAGCGTCCCGAGTTCTGTTAACCCGGATTGCCACGTCATCGTCTTTTGCCCTAATTTTGTCAATCAATTTTGCGGAAATAACCTAATTTTTAAAATCACATTTGCAATTGAAAACTTCGTCGGCAAGAAAAATACATAGGATAATTGTTCAAAATTTAAATATCATGTTTTGGAATAGTAGAAACGAAAAATACGTTAACAATGTTTCAATACATAAATTCGAAAATTTAATAATTTCGATAATCAAATTTTATGCCACCACTGCCGGATCAATCTCGATCGCCTCCGAAGTCTGCAAGTATTGTTAAAAATAGCAGAATGAGTATTTCGAAGAAATACTCAGTAGACTCATCGCCGATAATTAATTTACAGAATAATTGAAAACACACTCATGCAATATACAACGTGATATCATCTTTGGTTCATTTTCTTGAAAATCATAGGCTCTTTAAAAACATGGGTTGTGGGTAGTCTTTGTTTCTTGTGTGGATGAAGCACATAAGTTATGCATAACATTCTCTTCTTATCTCATAAGAGATTCTTTCTTTCTTTCTTTCTCATGCAATTAAGCATATAAGTTATGGCAATCATAATAATATCATATATCTCATATGACACATTCTCATCCTATGCATAACGCATATAAATCACGTAATTCACATAAAGCATGCAATTATAATTTAAACTAATTAATGGTGGCGAGTCTACCTCAAATATTTCGAGTTGAGTGAAAAGTGGAGCGGGAAAATAACTTCAAGCTCCTAATTGTTCGTACGTATCGTCTAGCCAAAATAGAAAATAAGTTTGAATCAGTATTTCGAAACTTTAAAGTTTTAAAGCGTTAAAATAAAGTTTGGGACTTAATTGAAAATTATTGGAATTGAAATAAATGACTTAAAATGATAAAGTAAAGTTTAGGGGCTAAATTGAAAATTTATTAAATCTGAAATAAAATTTTAAGGGCTAAAATAATAACTTTCATAAGTTTAGGGACTAAACTGTAATTATAATAAAACTGAAAATAAAAGTTAAAAACTGAAATAATAACTTTTAATAGTTTAAGGACTAAGCTGTAAGTATATTAAAGCTGAAAATAAAAGCTGAAAACTAAAATAATAATTTTTAATAGTTTAAGGACTAATCTGTAAATATAATAAAGCTGAAAATAAAACTAAAGGGTTGAAATTAAACATTTTCAGAATTTAAGGACTCAATTGAAAATCTGCTGAAACTGAAAATAAAATATTAAGGACTGAAATAATAATTTATAAACTTGGGGGCTAAATTAAACATTATCTAAAACTAAAAATAAAATTAGAGGACCGAAGTTAAAAACATTTAAAACTTTGTGACTTAAATAAACATTTTAAAACTTTGGGGCTTAGGGTTATAATTTCTAAAATCAAAATTAAACAAAAATCTAAAATTAAAATCAAATCAAATAAAATGGTGAGTTGGAGTTGCAGTTTTGGTGTTGTTACTTGGGGGTGAAAATGGTGACTGCAGCTCGTGTATGTGCAGCAGCTTGGGTGGAAATGGCTGCATTGTGCAGTGGCTGTGGTGTTGAGTTTACCAGCTTGGGAAGCTCACTGTTGATGCTAGAAATGGTTGTTCTAGTATCAATGGTGACCCAAGTGAAATGGAGCTGAGAGTGTGAGGGGGAGATGGTGTTGATACTAGAAATTGGTATTCTAGCATCCACATTATTCTCCAAGAATTGAGGAAGAAGAGAGAAGCCTTACCAAAAATGGCTGCGTGAATTTCTGGGAGTGGAGGGAAATGTGATGAATAAAATAGTGGGATTTTAGGGCACAAATCCCTAGGTGGTATATTGGGCCTGATAGTTGGGCCTAGCATTTGGGCTGTAGGGTTTTCTAATTGGGCTTAGGTGATTGGATTAAAATGATTTCCTTGTTGGACTTGTATAATTGGACCTAAACATCCAAGATTTGGACTAATAAGTAATTGGGCTTGAATTTAATAAAAATTGGATTTAAATAAAAAAAATTCGAAATTGATACTAAAATAATTATTCGAGATTGGATTCAATCGAATAGATTTGAATTCGTTTTTATAACGGCTAGACGAAAGCATTTCTTTAGAAAATTAGGGTTACGTTTTAGCGACACGTTTTTCGAGAAAAATATTTTATATAATTTAAAAGTTCGCGGTCGCTACAATAAACACTCACAATTTGAGTAATGATGGAAGGTTATGATAGCGACATGATATTCAACATGGGGCTCTGCTGGACGAAGAGGTAGTTAGAGGGACAATCATGCTTGGCTGCCCGAATTTTATGACATCTTGGATGACAGTATGCCACATGCATTCTTCTATCATTGAACTGTTTCACCGCCATCCAATCATTTTTTTAGCACAACTTAATCTCATCTAAGATGTTAAAAACAGACTTACAATTTTTGGGCAGCATTGCTAAATGATGACAGTTAAAATAGAGCACCCATTTTTTAAGAGCACCAAGATTAAAATAAGATGGAAGACAATGAAGTAACTATCAATGAAGTTAATTTTTTCTTTGTTTATTGTTTTTCGGGGATCTATATTTTCCAGATTGCTTTGTTCAAATAAGCAAAATAACTTTGATATTTTCTCTTAAACTTTTCCAGAAGTTCATTATATTAGACAAATTAATGAATTCTTAATTGGCACAAATAAAACATACCTGGGCGAAGTACTCTATAAAGATTGCATTTTCGGTGGTTGTGGTAGTTCTGTCGTAAATCTTTAGTCTCAAGCGACCAAAGTCCCCGGGATTAAAATCAGAACTTTAGCTAACACATGTAATTATATGTTGTTGAGTGACATAATGGAAGATTAAGCCCCCGGGATTAAAATCAGAACTTTAGTAATTTGATAAAAATTAATAAAATTTGTGGTTGAAAGGTTATAAATGTCAAAAAATGTGTAGTTAAAATTAATTGTTTGCTTTGATTTAAATTAAAATCATGATTTTTAATCCCATCAAACAAGGG
This sequence comes from Fraxinus americana, assembly GCA_035079005.1. Lineage (NCBI taxonomy): Eukaryota > Viridiplantae > Streptophyta > Magnoliopsida > Lamiales > Oleaceae > Fraxinus > Fraxinus americana. Next base: position 12,383,874 of record CM068725.1, on the reverse strand, counting down.
GCAAAATTCGTTTGCACATTTCATGAACCCTGTATGGACACTCTCATTTGAGTATACACGAAGATGGAGTCAGGAGAGACAATTTTTTTTTTTTTTTAATTTCTATTGGGCTGGTAAATAGAAAGAAATATTTTCAAAGAATTTTATTTTTATTTTTTACACTAAAGTTTAAATGGGCTTGGGAGGCTTACCTCCCTACGCCCGAGTATGCGGGTGTAGTACACTAAACAACATCAAATATATAAGCTTATTTTTTTCAAAAATTCATTTTTAACATGTTTTTCTATAAAATATTTTTACACGTAAATTAAAATTTTTCTTTATTTTTTAACAACATAATCTCTAAAAACTCACTATTATAACACACATTCCCTCCAAAAAAAAAATAAGGTCTCAAACAGTGGGTAAAAATGCTCAAATATAGGTCTTGTTTGGTATAGATTTTCATTTTCTACAGTAAATCAATTCTCATTTTCAACCACACATTTTTCAATAAAATAATATTTTCCATCACATCAATACTTTTTTCTTCTTTTTCAACCACACATTTCCCATCGTATCACTATTCAAAAATCAATTTTTCCCCTAAAAATCCCTACCAAACACACTCATAATCCTTTGCACTAGTCTCAACTATACTACCTAACATGCACTTGTGACATAAAATTTCCTTGTATATTCAAACTAAGCCTCTCTTTCATTCTCCAAATTTTTTTTGCTAAAACTCATATTTAACATCACATTATTACAATAAAAAAAAAATTTACATGTAAACTCAAAACTTTTTTTTTTATTTTTTAACGACTCATTCTCTAAAAAAATCATTATTTTAAAACTCATTTACGCCCAAAAAGAAAAAAAAAAACTCATTTTAATGGGTATCAAACACGAACTAAGTAACTTTTTTTTATCAAATATCTAGAAACAAAAAATTCCATAAAGTAACGTTTATGTATATGCAGTAAATATGTAAACAAATAATCAACAACAAACTAGGAAAATATCTAAGAGTAGAGTGGTCTTGCATTGTAGCGGAAAGCCATCTTTTCTAAGAAATTTCTGGAAGCTGGAAATTTGTCAAAGCCATCAACTTTTCTATATCAGATCAAGTCGATGATCTGAACTGGGTACAGTTCCCTCTATATTTATAGTCATTAAGCTGTACAATAAACAATATTGTATTGTTGTATTACAAACAAATTTAACAAATGATTTTGTTATAGCCTTTTATATTCCTATTTGCAGCTCTTACTGACGGTCTTTAAGTCGAGTCAAATATATGAATTTTGACTTCAAATATAAATAAGAAATAAAGCAAATTAAAAAAGAGACCAAGTGGGACAGATTTGGTAGGGATAAAAATTTTATTTTTATTTAAATCAAAGTTAACAGTTAATTTTAACTATATATTTCATGAAATTCACAACTTTTTAACAACACATTCAATAAATATTTGATTTTAATCCCACCAAAGAGGGCATAATGATTTTATTGACATATTCTTAGTGATTCTTTATCAATAATATATAGGAATTACGTTATTTATCTATTACTCATTTAAGTGATAGTTAACCTTGATTTATTTCAATCAAATTAAGGTACATTTTAATACATTGAATTAGGAAGTCCACTAATCAAATTAAAAGTTTGTTTATGACATCTAATGATGTTAAACGGCAAACAATGATGATTCAACATTTAACTGCTTATATGATTTTCTCAAACTTGTATTTTTATACGAAACTAGTGTATACCGCTCCATAGGTGGTTAATAACAAAAATAATTGCAACAAAGTTCCAAACTTTTGAAACACTAACATACTTTTCACTAACATTTCAATTGTTGCAATCGTCACTACTAACCTTTCCAACTATTTCATGTGATGCCCTTTTGGATGATTTTCATCCACAATTCCGTTAGTTGACCATCAAAATTACAAGTTACTTTTTTTTTTTTTTACCAAAATAGTGAAGGGTAAAACCGTCTATTCACTTAAAAAAATGAACATCCTTCCCCAAACAAATGCTCCCACCCACCCACAACCAATAGCTATCCGCGGGTCACCTACAACCCACCCAAATGAAGGCCCATCGCAGCCTCCACCACATTAAACCGCCAAACGCTGCTCACCAAAAACCAAAATCAAAATCAAAAACTAATTTTCTTCATCTTCTAGTGGTGTTTTCGGCATTCTGTTTTATCTAATAATCTAGCAGCATTGCATTCAAAGAGCACGGCCATGAAACAGGCTAAAATATTCAGATAGCAAGGAAAGAATTACTCCATTTTTAATTTTTTTCAGAAAACTAGTGCATAAATAATACATACATGTGGCCTGAGGCACTCCAATCACACAGTAATGTGTTAATTTAGGGATGCTGTGAAATCGAAATTAGAGAGATTTTTAAAAAGAGAAATTGTTAGTGAAATGGAGTCGTAGAGTGTAACAGGGAGTATGGAATGAGAATGGGTTTTGAAGATTTGTAGAGCTAGATAAAACTCTCGAATTGAATCGAATCGAATAGGACTGATCCGATCAGACCCGACCCGACCCGACCCGACCCGGCCCAACTTGAATTGAGCCGAATTGAGCAGTTCTCCTTAAGTTAAATACCTAAATGAGTATATGAATCGAGAACTAAGGGGTTTGTTCGATTCTTGGTTCTAGACCAAAAATCGAAAAATCGAATTAGACTTGAATATCCACAATTTTAAAAAAAAAAATTATCTCAAATAATTCAAAAAAAAAAAAAAATCGTTAATTTAGCCCAAAACTAAAATATAATTTTCCTATTTCTAATTTCCAGCTCAAGCCTAATATAATGAAAATGACCTAAGTTTTACCCAAATCTATTATTCTATTGTAATATTGTTTCTACCGTTCTGGACAAAGTGAATTGGAAGCTCGATTGCACCTCACTTTATTATTGTAAGCTTGTTATCTTCCTTTTCATGTGATTTTAACAATCAAATCTATGAAGAATTCAACAAGAAGAGACGCAAAAGATATCATTTGTTTGAACTACGTTATTTTGTAAGAGTTAAAATGGAACATGTCATTAGTTGAATTAATGTAGCATTATTATAAATATTAAAAACTTTAATTATTGTATGGAATTCAGAACCGAAACCGAACGGTTCCATGATTAAATTTGGATCCGACGGTTTCACTTATTGAATACCCAAAAATTTGGGTTCAATTCAATTCTCTTTAGAAACGAATCGAACCATATCCCGACCTAAAAATTTGGAACACAATGGTCTGGATTTGAGAATGGGGTTTTTGAAGATTTGGAATGCCATTTTTGGATAGAACAAAAGCAAGTTTAAGTGTAGAGAAAAACCCATTCTCAAAGCCCATTCTCGGAAACGAACTTCCACATTTTTATTTGTTTTTGATTTTTCGATTTCGGTTTTTGTTACTGCGGAGATTGGCTTTTCAAGCAGTTTGACCGTTGAAATGATTCTCTTCAATTTTGGTTATGGATGGGGGCCGGGGGTGCGTGAGGAATACGATACTTTTTTCTTTTCCTTTCTTTTCTATCATTTATTTTTTTCTATTCTTTTGATTTAATCAATTTAATTGTTATAAATAGAAATTTACTATTTTACCCTTTTAAAATATATGGTAAAACTTAAATGTTTGGTCAACTAACAAAAAAATAGATGGAATTCATCCATTGAGGCCTCTTCTGCTACGATTTGAAAAGTTAGGGCTGATGCTTGCAACGATTGAAAGGTTAGAGCAAAATCTTTTGGTGTTTCAAAGGTTTGGAGTCTCTACTGCAATTATTCCTTTATAATATTGAAAAAGTTTTTGGAATTCATATTAAATAGATATATATCACATTCAGCTGCGGGTGTACCATTTGACTTGATGAACAACATTACTTAATATTAAGGAAAAAAAAACTAAACTCGATGGACTAGATCTATGTGAAATCATTTATTTTCTTGATAAAAGAAAATAGATTATTAGTAACACTGCAGGCTAGTTATAAAATATATGGCAGCTCTAATAATATTTTAACCTGTTATAAAATATACGCTGGCTACATTGAATTCAACTAGTTAGATTCTTCCAAGTTCAAATTTAAAATTACTTTCATTAATTATAAGTTAATAAAATATTAGTAGAAACATTGAGAGCCTATTTATGAGGAGCAGTGTTGGAAAATCACGAAAGGCTGTCTAAAAACTCATAAATTAATGAATGAAACAATAAACACATTAAATGAAGAAAATAGAAATCAAATCAAACTCCAAAAAAGGATAGAATAAAATCAGAATTAAAAGCTTAAACATGTATATGATATGGTGTTCTAAAGCAATATTTGTCTTCTCTCGTCCTGTAAGATTTCTTATTGGATACACTCATACACAGGTAAATAGCTCCGAGTATGAACTAAGCAGCCCTAAGGTAAATCACCAAGCAAGGATGAAGACTAGAACATTTAAGAAGAATGAACACTTGAGAGATTTTATGAAATCTGGATGATATGGTTGTAATGTTGATCCTCTTTTGTTTCTATAAATTAATATCTATTTATATGAGTAGTAAAACCTAATGCAATATTGGACACACACATGGACGAAAGACATATAGTTAAGTGAAAAGACACTAAAACTTGACAAATGCACTTGGGCAGCGCAGCTCCGATGTTTAGGCAGTGTTTCAGTGCTGCTTAAGAAGCTTCCTGCCTCCTACTTCCGTGTTTCCCGGCCAATTTCTTCATGAAGTTTCTTTCTTGAAAAGCATCCAAACCATCCACAAAATCATTATGGTTTAAATAAGTTACAACAATCCTCCCCTTATTCAAGTTAGAATAAATTCCAATTTAGACATAGACAACAATTATTCATTAAGTGAAATATCTTTCGATTTGAACATATGTATATTTCGCTTGTTAGGTGCAACTCGATGAAAAATGGAGCTACTCGCCTGTGGTAGGTACATTTTCTATAGTAGCATCTGGTCTTTTCACTGTAAGTTCTGGCAATTGGACTCTACTTTGAGTAGTGATGGCACGTATGTGTTCTTTAGGATTTTTTTTTGTATTGCTTGGTAAGGTCCCTTACTTTTCACCTGCTAATACAACTGCCATCTAACTCGTCCGTATTTTTGAATTTTTAATTGCAGAATGTTGGTTCTGAATAATAGCCTGCTGGTTTTGAAAATTAGTCCCACTTTTAGTAATGAACTGAGATAATAATTCCTCAATCAATGGCTTTCTATTTTACTATTGTTGCTATTGTTGTTGGAATCCTAGTGGTCATGCTTGAAAATTTTCCCATTTTCCTTGACTTTAATTGTTAGCCTACGAAAAATTTGGATGATTCCTTCCCCCCGGATTATGTTTGTTGGAGTGGGGGTTGTTATGTTACCTCTGAAATTTTGCTCATAACTAACATTATCAGGATGGAAAACATGTGTGGAGGCCAAATGACATATTTCAGTACTATGATTTACACCACAACCTTCGTAAACTGGTTTTAGTTGGTGTACCATGTTCACATTGTGAGTAAGGATCTAACTTCTTTGTCAATATTTCCATTTGGGCTACTAATGATGCAACTATGTCAACTTTGTGTATTTCTGATGTTTTCCTCGACACTTCCTTGTCTATTGGCCTCGTGGATTGATTTTCTACAATTCTCTCAAATAGGTCCAATGCATTGTCTAATGGAATATCCAAATTGACCATTCTACTGAAGCATCGGCTATGTTACATATTTTAGGTCTCAGGTCTGAATAAAATATGCAGATCTTAAGGTCTTTAGGAATGTTCAAATTGGAGCATTTTATGAAGTAGTTTTTTAATCTTTTCCAAGCTTCTGATAGCTCTCGAGGTCTCTTTGCTTGAAACTATGGGCTTTATTTCTGATATGATGGACTACAGAATGTGGGAAGAATTTCAAAGTGAATTTCTAAACCTTATCATTCCATGAAGCTATGTTCCCAGAAATTAGTAAAGTTAGCCGTTCTCGTGCTCCTTCCATTAAAATGTAAGAGAATAGGCGTAGTTGAAAAAATCCACATACATGCCTTCGTAACTAATCATATCACAGAGCATCAAGAAGGCTTGAATATGTTCATGATGATTTTCAATTGATCTCCTAGAAAACCTAATGACATGATGATTCTAAAATAAGTTGATGACGTTAGGTCTGATGTGTAGGCATATGGTTTATTATAATCTTAAAGTTTTGATTATAACAAACAACTTAATCTTGTTTACTAACAAGTTGAATTCTAGTTATTATAGTTTTTCAAAGCATGCTATGTAAAATTGATCAGTAGTCATCAAAAGATTAAAAGTTATCATCATAAATCGGACTCATAAAAGAAGTCAAGATCGAAGTCACACATTCAAGAACTTAAGAGCCAAACTTTAGAGTAATTTCAAAGACTTGATTTCTTAGATAAAATGTAAAGGTAACACACTTTGATATTTGACACTGAATGCATAAGCTCAAGATCCATCTATACATTAAAAATAATTTTGTGCATTAAAATGGATTTTAATGCAATGATTTTATCAAATATAAAAATGCCTATAAGCTCAAGACAGAACTGCTTGGAGGTCGACCAAGCGAGTCATCCGAACTCCTAGATTTTTTTTTTACACTTTGAACACTATAAATACATCTACTTCTTGCTTTCAATGCAACATTTTTCAAAAGCATCAAAGTGAGATATCTTTTGAGAGATTTCTTTAAACTTACATTTGCATTCATTTCATTTATTTCTTCATATCAAAAACATTAATTGATTCAAACTCTTTAATCATCATCTTCGTCGAAGGTTTTCATCTCTCTTTTTGTACTTAACTAATTTCAATTACTCATAAAAGAGAGACATATTTTGAAGAAAATATTTGAACTTACATTGCATATATTTATTCTTCTACTTCATATTGAAAACTTTGAGTGATTGAATAAAACTTATACAATCATCATATTCATCAAAGTTTCTTATCTCTTTTTTGGTACTTAATTTAATGTAGTCATTTATTAAAAGAGATATATATTTTGAGAAGATTTTTAAACTTATATTACATTTATTTCTTCTTTATCTTCTCATTGAAAAACTTTGATTGATTGAATCAATTTTCTAAATATTATATACATAAAAGATTTTTATCTAACACTTGAGTTATCTTTTATTGTTATTCATTGAAGTGTTAACATCTTTTAGTACTTAACTTGTTTGTATTATTTATCAAGAGAGGAATTTCATTGTAAAACCATTTTGATAAAGTGTGGGTCATGTGGAAGTTTAGTAATGATCAACACTGTATAAGAATCGGTATTCCTTATTGTAAGTCACAGTGTGGGGTCAATAGTGGGCCGTGTCGAGGTTATGAAAAACTCAACATTGTACAATGATCAGTGTTCCTTGTTTGTAAGTCACCTGAATCATTGTAAAGGGTTGGATTGTATCATAAGTTAATCAACATATAGACAAGGCCTTGCTTATTCCAGAGAGTTTGATAAAGGAGGATGTAAATTATTGGTTTAGATCGAACCTCCACAATTCCATCATTTGCATCATCTCTCTCTTTTGCTTATCGCTTTAATATTTGCGCTTATTATTTGAATTGATCCATTTACTCTTTACTTGCTCAAATTTAGATTAATTATTTGAAAAAGTTTTTTGAAAACAAATTCACCTCCCTCTTGGATAACTCATTGGGCTATCAATTGGTATTAGAACAAGGTGATCATTTTGAAATTAAGATTTTACAATTTTGAGCAATGGCTAGCCACTTTTTTCAAAATCTTGAGGAGCGTTCTACAGATTGTCATCTCTTTGATCGTACTCATTATAACTATTGGAATGCTAGAAATGACAATATTTATTCAATCAATAGGTTATAATATTTGAGATGTTATTGAATTTGGTCCATATGTGCCTGAAAAAGGTTATTAAAGAGGATGGTAAACCGGATCAAATAATTTCTAAACCTATAGAGTAATATAATGAAGAAAATAAAAGAAAATTGTCTTTAAATGTTAGAGCCAAAAATTTACTTTATTGTGTTTTAGATAGAAATGAATTTAATTTTATTAGTACATGTGATTTCATTTATGATATTTGGCATGCTTTAGAAATTACTCATGTTGGAGCTAGTAAAGTGAAAGAAACTAAGATAAATCTCTGAGTTAAAGATTTTGAAAATTTCTTTATTAAAAAGAATGAACGTTGAAATGATCACTAGTTCTACCAATATTGTTAGGCCTCAAAGGTTTTGGTCAAAAATTCACTAACGGTGAATTCGTGAGTAGAGTGATTAGGTCACTCTCGAAAGAATGAAGTCCAATGAGAATGTTGATAGAAAATGCTAAAGATATCAACACATGTCCATTGAAAATGCTCTATGGAACATTGATGACATATGAGCTAAACTACAACAATCGAATTCCAAAAGGAAGAAGAAAAGGGCAAAGAGAAGAATATATTTATCAAAAAGAAATCACTTCAATAAACATGGGATGAGAGTGGTGATAATGTCCATGAGAAAATTGTCAACATGTGCTTCATGGCTGTTGAAAATAAGGTAAATTCAAATGAAAAATTGTTCATATGATAAATTATCTACCTCTTGTGATGAAATTCTAGAAAATTTTGAAAAACTTGCTTTAGATCATTCGTTCCTGAAAAAGAAAAATTATTTATTAGAAAATGAGGTAAAGAAACTTTTGGAAATTCAAAAAGATTTTGAAAAAGGAAAAGCTGGTTACGATTATTTAATTAAGGGGAATTCCTTTTTACAAGAAATATTTTAGATTTGACTCAAATTGTTCACAAATTTACTCAAAGCAAGAAAAAATTTGATTTAATGCTTGGTGAACAAAAATGTGTTTTGACAAAAGAGGAATTGGATACAAACCATTTTTAAAACAAAAATCTTTTGAAAATTTCTTTGCTAAAATGTCACATATGATTTTTGTAACAAAAATGGCCATGTAACTTTTAATTGTCCAATGAAAAAGAGGTTGTACCTTGAGGACAACTACTAGTGGATTCAAAAGTCCACTAACACTAACTACCAATGACCCAAAAATTGAATTATTTTTGTAGGTACCAAATAAAATAAAGAGCAAATGGACCTTGGATAATGAATGCTCAAAGCACATGACTAGAGACCAAGTTATTGTCAAGCTTCAAATTAAAGAAAGGTGGTCATGATACTTTTGCAGATAATGCCAAAGGAAAAATCATTAACATTGAAATTATTGGTTTGAAAATTCATTTTGAGCAAATGAAAATTCAAAATCAAAACAAGAAGGATTCTAAAGATGTTTAAGATCAATATGAGGAAGAAACAAATGTGCAACAAGATGAAGAAGAATCTTCCAAAATACAAAGTGATAATCTATACCTAGGGAATGGAATCAAACAAAGTACATCATGGACATGCTCGATAAGTTTGAAAGGGAAGAGTTAAAATCAATGAACTCGTCAATCAAATTGGACAAAGGCAATTAAGGTACTTCCATAGACATTACAAAATATCGAGGTATGATCGAATCTCTCCATACTTAATAACAAGTAGACTCAATATTATGTTTAGTATGATTATGTGCTAGATTTCAACGTAATACTCAAGAATCATACCTTAATCTTTGTAAAACGAATTTTTAGATATCTTAGTGGTACTAAGATGTTACATCTATGGTATCCTAAAGGCAGCAAAAAGTGGTATATTGTATTAGAATTTGTAAATAAGGAAAATCCATTGATCGATATTACCACTAAACCTTTAACACTTGATAGATTTTCATATATTTAAAAAGGTTTGGGAATTTCTATGAAATTGAAGTATGTGGCTAAATAGAATTCATACTAAATGTTCTCGTATGATTCTATGCGGATAATTGGTTATAATTTATATAAATTTTACCCAAATGATTATGCTTTTGTCATTTTCATCACTCAATGCTTTAACTATTATCTTACTATAAATATGGTGGTTATCCTCTTATTTAAACTTGTATATATTTGGCATCTTGTACTTAATTAAGAGGGAATATATTATTATTTTCTATGATTGGTTTAAATTTTAATCTTATATGTCATACTCTCTTCCTCACATATGTGCTACCTTTTTGCTTATACTAAAAGGGAAAATTGAGTAAGATAGATTTGAAAAGTATTGAAAAGGGGGAATCTTTTATTGTTTCCTATTGTCTTGTTTTGATCTTAAATGCTACATATTTTTGCTTATGACAAAATGGGGAAAATATATGAGATAATATGCTTGATAAGAGTGTGATAGATTGACATGAACAAAAAGGATGCCTTGATAAACATATGTTTTAAAATGAATGGCTATTGGTTTGTAAAAGATATGGGAAATATATGAATTACATGCAAAATTTAAGATTTATATTCCTTATCAATTGTTCAATATTACTTTGCAAATCATCTTATTTGTCATGATAAAAAAATAAAAAAATTGTTGACCTATGCTTGATTAAAACCTTGAAATTTTGATTATAACAAACAAGTTAATCTTATTTACTAACAAGTCGAATTGAAGTGATTATAGTTTTTCAAAAGTCCATACTTTTCAAAACATTCAAATCGGAACAAATTGGGCTAAAAAAAAAACTGCTGGACGGTCGGCCGGACGACAATATTGGTCATCAGAACAAGAGGCGGTCGACTGAACTAGTCATCCGAACTCCCTAATTTTTTTGAAGTTTTGAACACTATAAATACCTTTACTTCTTGCATTCAATACAACATTCTTCAAAAGTAGCAAAATGAGATATCATTTGAGAGATTTCTTTAAGCTTACATTTTCATTCATGTAATTTATTTCTTCGTATCAAAACTTTGATTGATTCAAACTCTTTAATCATCATCTTCATCAAATGTTTTCATCTCTCTTTTGTACTTAACTTATTTCCATTACTCATAAAAGAGAGATATATTTTAAAGAAAATTTTTGAATTTACATTGCATTTATTTCTTCTATTATTTCATATTGAAAACTTTGACTGTTGAATTAAACTTGTAAAATAATCATATTCATCAAAGTTTCTCATCTCTTTCTTGGTAATTAATTTATTACAACCATTCATTAAAAAAGATATATATTTTGAGAAAATTTTTAAACTGATATTGTATTTATTTCTTCTTCATCTTTTCATTGAAAAACTTTGATTGATTTTCATCTAACACTTAAGGTCCTTTGATTGATTTTCATCTAAGACTTAAGGTCCCGTTAAAGCTCAATAGTCGATCGTGTTGAGATCCCGTAAAGCTCAACATTGTATAAGGATCGGTGCTCCTTGTTTATAAAGGGTTGGATTGTACCATAAATCAATCTATATAATGAAAAGGCCTGCTTCGTGCCAGAGAACTTGGTAATTGAGAACGTAGATCATTACTTTGGATCGAACATCCACAATTACATCGTTTGCACCATCACTCCCTTTTACTTATCGCTTTCATATTTGCGCTTATTATTAAAATTAATTTATTTAGTTTTTACTTGCTTAAATTTAGATTAACTTCTTGAAAAGAGATTTGTTGTTTATAATTATTCTAAATTAATCTATCAAAACTTGTATAATTCGAGTTTTGTATGTATATGGAATGAGTGTATTGGACTACGAATCTATTGTAATTATTTTCTATTTCTATTCTCAGTTACATAGCTAGTTTCATTCACGCATTCTATTGTAATTAATTATATTTTGCAAGATAAATTAAATATATTCTCGTCACGACTTGAATCTATTCCCAAAACAAATTCGAATGAATAGAACGCATTCAATTTCACGATTATCTCAAGGATTACATGCGTAATAAATATCATTCCTAACATTTATTGCATATATGATAATCAATCAGTATTCTAGATCTATTGTGAGTCTTCCAGCATTACAACAAGCAACCGTATATTCAACCATTGTTTGAGCTCATTTTTCCATCAAAATGCATTCTTCTACAGTGATTTAACTTCATTTCAACCTCACATTTTTCAGCAAAGTAATATCACACACAAACCTAAAGCTTTTCTTTATTTTTTAACTACAAAGTCTCCATCATAACAGTATTGTAAAATGCATTTTTTGAAAAAAAAAAAAAAAAGGACTCAAACAGCCTCTCAATTGGTGATCAAGCAGATAAATAATGAAATTAAGCATGCAAGATTAATAAAAAATTGCAAGAATTTACCTAAACTACTTGTTTTAAATTAAAAATAAATAATAAAAAGGCTTCATATTCATCCAATCCATAAAAAAAGAACTAGCCTAACATGTTATTATGTATATTGCACAAAAAGATTTGGAATAATGTCACCCGGAATTGAAAATAATGAGTTGCAAGAGAAAACTGAGAATTCTTCTTCAAAATCCTCAATCCAGACTTCGAATCTTCAATCTGTTGTGTTAATTCTCTATTGCATACTAGCCTCCTTTTTGTGGTGAAAATATGTATATTCTGTGTTCCTCCCATTCTCGGTTGTCCCCTATAGATTAAATAGTTGGTTGAATTTGATTAAAAATGGCCTTCCTGCTTGTGTTGGTAATTGGTTTTGCTTTCCGTAAATGGACCTTAGGGTGTTGCACGCACGAGAAAATTGGCCTACTCACGAGCACAGTTGTAAAAATTTTCCTTTTGTTGCATTTTGGTCTCTCAAATTCGTTCTTCATTCATTTTAGCCCTTTCTTTTATATATATTCTTGGTTTTCTATCTTCCAATTCCATATAATTGCCTCCACCCCTTCTCCAATCATCGACATTAGGTCTGGATCAAATATTAGCACTTTGTAATTTAGTCCCCAAACTTTGATTAAGTCCATTTTAACCAAATTTTTCGCTCCTTTTGTCCAATTCTATCATTTTTCATCGAGTTGCACCTAACAAGGGAAATATACATATGTTCAAATCGAAAGATATCTCACTTAATGAATAATTGTTGTGTATGTCTAAATTGGAATTTATTCTAACTTGAATAAGGGGAGGATTGTTGTAACTTATTTAAACCATAATGATTTTATGGATGGTTTGGATACTTTTCAAGAAGGAAACTTCATGAAGAAATTGGACGGGAAACACGGAAGAAGGAGGCAGGAAGCTTCTTAAGCAGCACTGAAACACTGCCTAAACATCGGAGCTGTGCTGCCCAAGTGCATTTGTCAAGTTTTAGTGTCCTTTCACTGAACTATATGTCTTTCGTCCATGTGTGTGTCCATTCTTGCATTAGGTTTTCCTACTCATATAAATAGATATTAATTTATAGAAACAAAAGACGATTAACATTACAACCATATCATCCAGATTTCATAAAATGTTCTAGTCTTCATCTTTGCTTGGTGATTTACCTTAGGGCTGCCTAGTTCATACTCAGAGCTATTTGCCTGTGTATGAGTGTATCCAATAAGAAATCTTATAGGACGAGAGAAGACAAATATTGCTTTAGAACAGCATATCATATACATGTTTAAGCTTTTAATTCTGATTTTATTCTATCCTTTTTTGGAGTTTGATTTGATTTCTATTTTCTTCATTTAATGTGTTTATTGTTTCATTCATTAATTTATGAGTTTTTAGACAGCCTTTCGTGATTTTCCAACACTGCTCCTCATAAATAGGCTCTCAATGTTTCTACTAATATTTTATTAACTTATAATTAATGAAAGTAATTTTAAATTTGAACTTGGAAGAATCTAACTAGTTGCATTCAATGTAGCCGGCGTATATTTTATAACAGGTTAAAATTTTATTAGAGCTGCCATATATTTTACAATAATGCTATGTAGCCCCAGTGGGGTTGCATCCCAGTCTAGATGACATTAAATGATTGGTTAAATGATAGGTGAAATTAAATGACTTATTTAATTTCACCTATCATTTAATGCCACATTAACGTCACCTAGACTGTGGATGCAATCTCAGTAGGGATGAATAGCATTACTCTATATTTTATAACTGGCCTGCAGTTTTACTAATAATCTATTTTCGTTTATCAAGAAAATAAATGATTTCACATAGATCTAGTCCATCGAGTTTAGTTTTTTTTTTTATTATTATTAATATTAAGTAATGTTGTTCACCAGGTTAAATAGTATACCCGCAGCTGAATGTGATAAATATATATTTAATATGAATTCCAGAAACTTTTTCAATATTATAAAGGAATAATTGCAACAAGGCTCCAAACCTTTGAAACACTAATAGATTTTCCTCTAACCTTTGAATCGTTGCAACCATCAGCCCTAACTTTTCAAATCGTAGCAAAAGAGGCCTCAATGGATGAATTTCATCTATTTTTCTGTTAGCTGACCAAACACTTAATTTTTACTACATTTTCAATATTTTAAAAAGTGTAAAATATTAAATTTCCATTTATCACAAATAAATTGATTAAATTTATAAAAAATTAGAAAAAAGAAATGAAAGAAAAGAAAAGAAAAAAAAAGTATCGTATTCCTCAAGCGCCCCCACCCCCAACCCGAAGCCAAAATCAGAGAATAATTTCAACAGTCAAACTACTTGAAAAGCCAACTTCCACTTCAAAATCACAAATCTCCGCTGCAACAAAAACTAAAATTGAAAAATCAAAACAAAAAAAATGTGGAAGTTCGTTTCTGAGAATGGGGTTTACTTCGCACTTAACCTAGCTTTTGTTGTATCCAAAAATGGCATTCCAAAATTTCAAAAACCCCATTCTCAAATCTAGACCATTGCCTTCCAAATGAGTAGGGCTGGACATGGTATGATTCGTTTCTAAAGAGAATCGAACGAAACCCGAATTTTTGAGTATTTAGTAAGTGGAACCGTCAGGCCCAAATTTAATTATAAAACCGTTCAGGTTCTGTTTGATTTGATTCCCGGGTTCCATACAATAATTAAAGTTTTTAATATTTACAATAACATTATATTAATTCAACTAATGTGTGTTGACCTATGATTCAATATAGCTCTACTTCCAATCATCATCTCAAGTGCTCTTAACAATGATGAAGAAGATCGGCTAATAAGGGTACTTCAAGATCATAAATAGCAATTGGATAGACCATCTTTGACATAAAATGGATCAAGCCTTCACTTTACAAGCACAAAATTTTGATGAAAGGGGAGTTTAAACCTTCAATAGAGTGACAACGTAGATTGAATCTGAAAATACAGAAGGATGTGAAGGCAGAATTGATGAAATTATTGGATGCAGGAATCATATATCCTATTTTAGACAGTCATTAGGTGAGTCTAATGCATGTAGTATGGAGAAAATGATGAATTACTGTGGTACCAAATGACAACAGTGAGTTGATTCATATGCGTACATTCATGGGTCGGAGAATTTGCATTGACTATCGCAAACTAAAGAGCGCCACTTTTCCCTTCCTTTCATAGATCAGATGTTGGAGAGACTCGTTGGACATTCATATTATTGATTTTTAGATGTGTATTCAGAGAATAATCAGATTCTTAAAGCGCCAGAAGATCAGGAGAAAATCACATTTACTTGTCCTCAAGGGACCGTTGCACACAGAAGAATGTTGTTTGATTGTGTAATGCTATAGCTACTTTTTTAGAGGTGCATGATGTCAATATTTTCAGATATGGTGGGGGTATCAATGAAGTATTCACGAATGATTTTTCAGTATTTGGGTCATCATTCAATTAATGCTTGTGTCACTTGAGATCGGTGTTGAAGCAATGTGAAGAAACCAGTCTTATACTTAATTAGGAAAAGTGCCACTTCATGATTCAAGAAGGAATTTTTTTGCGGTATTTAATTTTAGTTTGGGGATATTGAGGTCGATAAGGCCGAGATATAAATGATTGAGAAGTTACCTCCGCCTACTTCTATAAAAGGAGTAAGAAGATTCTTGGGACATGCTGGTTTTTATAGGCGTTTCATCAAAGAGTTCTTAAAAATAACGAAATATCTTTGTACTTTATTGGAAAAAGACATGCCTTTCAACTTTTTAGATAAATGTTTGGTTGCCTTCAATACCTTGAAAGAAAAGTTGGCCACAGACCTAATATTAGCTACATCTAATTGGAATTTTCCTTTTGAATTAATGTGTGATGCAAGTGATTACGTAATTAGAGCAGTTTTGGGTCAATGCAAGAATAAAGTTTTACATATTATTCACTATGCCAGCTTTTATTGAAACTTAGTTAAACTACACGACGACAAAAAATGAGCTTTTGCTAGTAGTGTTCGTCTTCGATAAATTCAAACATTACTTGATTGGGTTGAAGGTGATTGTGTATACAGATCATTCAGTACTTTAATATTTGCTCAATGAGAATGATGCAAAGTCAAGACTCGGATTCTTCTGCCACAGGAATTTAACTTGGAAAATAAAGATAAAAAGGGAAGTGAAAATTTAGTAGCAGACCATTTATCTTGTTTGTAGCAACAAGAAGATCCTACATATGAAATTAAAGTAGGTATTTCCAGAGGAGACACTTTTTGAGATCAAGTCAACACCTCCGTATGCATATTATTCCAAACAACAAAACAAGAAATTCTTCAGTGATCTCAAGTACTATTTTAGGACAATCCATTTCTCCATAACGAGGTCCCGATCAAATTAATTGTCATTGTTTGCTAGAAGAAGAACATAAACATTTATTGGAGCATGTCACTCTTCTCCATATGGAGGTCATTTCATAGAAACCAAATCACTAGGATCTCAGGTTGGGCTTCACGACTATTATCACCTAGGGGCGGTATTACTTTGCTGAGGTCATTGCTTTCTTCCATACCATTACATCTTCTTCAGATGATGCAGCCCCCAAAGTTGTCCTGCATCTTTACACGATTCCTGTGGGACTCCAAGGAACAAGTGCGATGATTACATTGGCGGAGTTGGAAGGAAATTTGCTTTCCTACAGATGCTAGGCTTCAGAAGATTACAGGATGTGATAGACTCTTTTTCCATGAAGCCCTGTGGCTATTTTGTTCTCAGAGATCACTCTGGACCTAGTTTTTACTGGGCAAGTATGGTATGGGGACACATTATTTACTTGTAACAGTTCCGTACTCATTTTCTCCTACCTGGAAGAGGTCGAATCCTTTTGAATAGGGAGGAGATAATATTATCTAGGAGTCGAATCCAACGAAGCCGAGCTCAAGACGATACCCGTTGATTATCGAAGGAGGTTCGATGACATGTTCGAGGGCAAAGCGGTAAAAGAGGCGATGAAATTGCTTGCTTCAGTTATGGTGGACAAAGTGTCAAAGTTAACAAGTCAAGAAACAAGTATCATGTTGGGCTTGGAAGAAGAAACCAAATGGATCAACTCGGTTCAAGTAGTGAACGAGCAGCGTGGATGAAAATGTGCATAACTTTCAACTCAAGTGTCGAATTTTCGCCCATGAGTACATTCCGGAAATGACTTAAAACACCATGTGGCCGCATGAAGGTCTTCCGAATGCCAAAATTGGGTTTCGAGTTGTTCCATGCAACTGCATAGAAAAACACCATGCTGCCGCATGACTATTTTGGGGAGCCAAAATTTTCTTTTTTTCCGAAACTACTTTATTTGATTATGATTCTATTTTATTTGATATATTTGTAATCTTAGGAGTCTATTTCCGTTTTAACCATCTTAATTAGAGTTTAATATAAATACTTTGCATTATCCATTGTGAAATACCCTTTGACAATTTAATATTCAATAGAGAGGCAATTGTGCTTCCAATCAACTGATGAGAACCACATAGCAACGATCACTTTGCAACCCAGCAAAAGATTGATGATTCCAAAAAAGTCCAAAGAATAATCGGATTTAGAGTTTGAAGCAAGAATAATGAACCAAGCAACTAAACAAAACAGAATTTGAATGACCTCTTGATTACAAACGCGTGATCCACACACGATGTTGAATACCACAAGATTAACTTGATAAGTTTGCAAAGTCTAATAGGAGATAAAAATATATTGTTGTACTTTGTGTGATCATTTATGACGTTCTTATAATTTTAACGTATCTTTATATGTTCACATGTTTCATATAAATATGCTCTTTACTCCATATATATACTTATATTACTCATGTATAATACATACATTTAATAAATTTATTATGTCCTTTCAAAAGATTAGTTTTTGCACTTGTTGCAATGCATACGTTTTAATAGAAAAATTAATGGAAATGTGTTAAAAAGGCAATTAGCAAGTGTAATAAGGAAAATAAAAATACTACATCCAAAAATGGTGAGATTAGTTTATTGATGAATACAAATCATATGAAGTGGTTCCAGGTATTTAATAATGTTTAAACATATTCAAAGAACCACTGTATTGGCAACATTAAAATATAGCCAAGAGTTGAACAATTTTCAAATCAACATCAAACTTAGTCATGGAAGCATTAATATATTGGGAAAATAAGCCGTTGTAGACGGGCAAAAAATAATTTTCGTATAAACATCATATTTACTCGAGGCATATTAAGTCCGTGTTTGGTAGAGATTAAGTTAAAACTCATTTTGCACCTGAATCCATAACTTTTCTCTACTTTTTAATCACATTTTAAAAAAATAAAAAATCACTTTTAATAAAATCTATTCTTAAAAATTTACATTAAACCAGCTTTAAATTCCAAACAAGAGTAGCAGTTGACTAGCAATAAATAATTTTCATATCAACATTAAACTTAAGGCCACATTAAATTCTAGACAAGAGTAGCAGTTGTTGATTACCAACAAAAATTTTTCATATTAACTCAACAAAAATTGCAGCCAATAAATAAAAAAGATTCACAGTTCAGTCTGACGCACTTCAGAATCGAGAAAATTGTGGTAACTTACGAACGAAAAGTGCTATTAAAGATGCGTTGATTCTTGATAATAATATTGAATACTTTACAAATATTCATCGATTTGATTTAATACAGATGGTAGGTTTCTAGTAGGTGAAAGAAGCATGCATTTAAGGCTCTAATGTACTTGAAGGACGGACAAGATACCGAATATTGAGTATAAGACAAGATGACTAATGCAGTTGTTGAAGATTTTTGAAGCCAATTATAAATCTTCATAATGGTATCCTTTTTCTTTCCCTAGTCAGTGAAGTGCGAATTTTTACAATTTTGTAATTTTTTTGAGAAAATAAATTTTTTTACACAATTTCCCTACAAATTCACCTTTTCATTATACTTCGGGATGAAAAAAACAATTTTCTATAAAAATAAATAAGAAAAAAATTAAGCCTCGGGTAGATCGCAAGTCGTCTCGATTCGCTTATCAACGCATGAGTTGTTCGGTTGACTTGAATCGAAATTTTCTAAAGCAAGTCGGTTCCTGCACGGCTCGCTCTGCAAGCACGAGCTTGCTCGCCATGTTGGCCTAGTTGAGCCCAATGGTGAATGAGATGAACAGCTCAATTTGACTCACTGACACCATTAATACATCTACATTTTTCATATATAGATAGTAGTAATAAAGGTAAATTTAGATGTCAATAATTTATTACTATACCACAATAATAGGGATAGCAACAGGGGCGAATATGAACCATTCCCACCCCCGTTACGTCATATATTTTTGTTACATTGCCCCTCCCCATACCTGGTTAAAGGGAGACGGGGCTCGACATGTCTCCTGCGCCATTTATCGCCCCGTTTATTTGTTTTTTATTTTTTATTTGTTTTAATTTTTATGCCTTTAGTTAATAAATGTTATAACTTTTTTTTTTTTCCAATTTTTTATGAACAACTCATATACTTTTTAAAAATAATTGTAAATATTTTATTTTTGTTTAATAAAAAACTTAAAATTGAAATTAACTTTAAACTAAGCGGGAACTATGTTTCCCATACCTGTCCCATACACGCTTTGGGGCAATAACCCCTGCCCCGACCTGTTTATACCTACGGTATCAGGTTGAACGAATTTTTTTGCCATCCATACACAATATTAACATTAACTAGGAATATTCCATTAGTAATCATGGTGTAATTGATCTACAAGATACATCAAATAAAAAATATTATGAAAATTCTACTATTACCTCTTTACATGAATTATTCTAAAATAGAAATGAAAATTACTAAATTATTTATTTCAAAGTGAAATCACGATTAAAAAACAACTTTTCATCAACGGATAATCCAATCAGAAACATATTATATATTGGCAAAAGTAATAGACTTTTAGCTACGATAATCATCATTTGAAAAATAGCTACTTGTGTGAAATTTAAAAAATAAAATAAAATAAAGCTTCACCTATGAATTTTTCCGTAGGTGAAAAGTACTTGTTATTATCTACGTATATTCCATAGGTACTAACGCATAATTCTGTATGTAATGGAACACAGTTTTACCAATTATAATTCCGTAGGTAATGACAATACATTCGTAGTAAGTTAACGTATTTACTAATGGATTATCTATAGATAATGATAATAGTTTTACGAACGAAATTTCGTAGGTTTTTTTTTTTTTTTTTTTTAAATTTAGTAACGAGATTTCCAAAGGTCATAAGACTGTTACCTGGGAAAATTCGGTTCGTGAATATTTTAATTTTACACACGAGAATTTCATTGGTAAAAGTTTTACCTTTTACCTATTGACTATCTGTTGGTAACTATCATCGGTCCTCAAAATAGCAATGAATTTATGGACAAATCATTTTCCGTCGGTGAACACTAGTAGCAGTGGATATCGTGACTTTAGGAACAAAAAATGTGTTCCTAAAATCATGTATTGAACGAAAATACTGTTAACTAATATCAAGAGAAAATTAGCAAGTTTTATATGCAAAATAAAAAAAAAATTACATCCAATAATGGTGGGATTATTTTATTGATGAATAAAAATCATATAAAGTGCGTTGAGATATTTAAGAATTTAAATACTTTATACAAATAATTAGATTAGTATTGCAATGGAATATGAACATAGAACTTGCGTATCAACATCAAACTTACTCAAGTCCACATTAAACTAAACCAAGAGTAGCAGTTGTTGACTAGCGATAAACAATGTTCATATCAACATTAAAACTTAGTCAAGTCAACAAAACTTGTAGCCAGAAAATTAAAAAGATTCATAGTTTAGTTGATGCACTTACGAGAAAATTATATTTAACTTACGAACGAAAGATATAATTAAATATTCGTTGATTATTTGCACAATAGTGAATACTTGATGATCAATACTCATCAATTTGCATGCAAATACCAAGAACTCGTTGATTCTTGCATGACGAAAAATGATCAATGAAATAGTAGTGAGGTAAATTCCACGTTCGCCTTGACGTGAATGGTGTTCTGAATGCTCCGATCAATGTTTATTATCCACAAAATGAGGTCGGGGCTTCTCCCCCGTTATACCTCTGACGTGAGAATCAGTGTTCGGTTTTAGAGAATATGAATAGATTATAGTGGAATTCAAATAGTTCGGGTTTCAAGTCGCAATACCTTTTCTCACATTGGGGTATATATATGCACCTGATGACCCGCCCCCGTTCTATGATTAATTGTGCCACATGTCCCACCTATCCCACTCCCTCACATTGTAGAGTTGTGACCCCCACTCGTCTAGCGGTTGGTTATGTACATGTTCGTTGTTGGGTGGTTTTCGTCCATCTCATTGCCATTTATTTGGCTAAGTATAGTGTTAGTCGACGGCCTCGTAGTGGTAGATAGTCTATACGAACGTAGAGAGCCTCACGGAGGTCGACGTCCTCATAGTGGTAGATAGCCTATGTGAACGTAGAGGGCCTCATGGGGGTCGATGGTCACATAGTGGTAGATGGCCTATGTGAACGTAGAGAGCCTTATGGGGGTAGACGGCCTCATAGTTAGATGGCCTATGTTGGGGTACTCTACCGGGGGGAGGGGGGGTGCATATTAAGAAACCGGCCATCGTGGAGAATTATTAACACCATCTTATATCACTAGCCCATCTACCTCTTGTCGAAGTCTATCGATAAGGGGTAGCCTTTCCATGCCGGTTAATTAAGAATTGATTTTTTTTTTTTAAATGAGTGTCGACATCTGATGTAAATGGGTCGATCAGTCTAATTGACATAGAGTGGTAGCAAAATGTACAAATGGCACTTCATAATTGGATTTTAGTTTTGGGGGGAAATTTCTCCCCAAAAAATTCAAAATCCTCCACTATTTAAAGAGGTGTGTACACCTTGTTTCACTTCCTTTTCTCATTTATCAAAATTTTCATCCTCCTTATCCTCTCTCAAGATAACTCCCTCTCCCCTTCTTCCTTCATCTCAATTTTTATCATGTATAAAATATTCATTTCCTCATTTGATGAAAGTTAAAGAAAAGAGGTGAGGGGATCGACCAACCCATTGCTGGATGGGCCGTTCGACGAAAATCCGACTGGTGGACCGACGTCGACCAACAACATTGGTCGACGATCAACTAGCTTCATTGGTCGACGCTTGACCAGCACTGCTGGTCGACCGTCGCCCAGCCACGAGGTTTGTCGACGGTCGACCAGCTCATCGACTTGTCAGGTAATTCCCTTCGAAAATCCTTCATGCAAGGTTGGCCTATTTGTTCTTAGCCTAACGTTTCACCACATTCGACCGAGATTCAAGTTTTTGAATCGATTCCCCCAAAACGACATATTGGGTCAACTAAATGCTTAAACCAAAATATAGAGATAGAGAGAGATATCGTAGGTGAGGAGGTGACTCTTGAAATTCCAACATGTTATAGTCTTTATAATTCCCCCTCCAAATTAGAGAAGTCACTTAAAAAATATGAGCGTGCGGATAGCTATGTTTATAAAGCCCTATGCCTAAAGAAAAGCTTTCACGAGGTCACCGTTTATAATGATATTATGGACGATGGTTTTTTATTCCCCATCCATCCTTTCTTTGTCTCATTTCAATGAATTTCACCTCCCTTCAAGCTAAATAAATCCCACGCGTAGAGAAAAGAGGTTTATTTTTTATATGTCTACCTTAACAAGAAAATTCCACTTTCAATGGACCTCTTTAGATGTGTTTTCGAGATGTATAAGCTTTTCCAATGCAACGCCTTTGTCTACTTTACCACTAGGGTCTCATTGTGCTTTCCCAAGTTTAAAAATTCCAATAGTGGGTAGAAATCCTTATTCTTCTTCGTTCGACCCAATGGGGGTCAATTCCCTTTCAATACCCATTGGAGGCATCCTTTCATTCGTCTTTTCAACAGTGAATTCGAACATACCCCTCTTCTAAAAGTTCAAATTTAGTAACTGATTGAAATTCCACCCCTTGTGCCCGACCTTGGGTCATTTTTGACAATGAGGAGCGTGTTGCTAGTGGGGATCGGTCGTCCTACCGGTAGGTCCTTTTACTTTGTTTGTATCTTCACATATGTGAATATCTTTATTTTATTTTAATTTGTTGGGTTTGATTGACTTGATTGTTTACGCACAGATATGGATTTTGACTTGGACGAAGTATTGACGTCTCTGCCCGAGCCTGAGAGCGATGAGGGTTTCATCCCTACTGATGGTAAGTTCGGCATGTTTTGCTTATAGTTTTTCTTTTGTTTATCTCATGACTCGTTGTTTTGTAAACTTGATAGACTTTACCTTGTGTGTACAGGGACTGATTTCAATTTTGAGGAAACCATGGACTCCTTGGCAGGGTGCGATCGCGAGAGTGGTGATGACTCACCTTCCATTCCCTTGGAGAAGAAGAAGACCAATGACGGGGGAGTACTACGTCGTCCCACCGAGGAGGCACCTCAACCTTTGGTTGAGCCTGTTGAAGTTACACCACCACCCGAGGCTCGAGGGGCAGCTCGATTTATGTCATGATCGAGCGCAAAGGTTCTCCTCTTCCAGATTTACCAATGGATTATCTATAGATAATGATAGTAGTTTTACCAACGAAATTTTGTAGGTTTTTAAAAAAAATTTAGTAACGAGATTTCCAAAGGTCATAAGACTTTTACCTGTGAAAATTCGGTTGGTAAATATTTTACATTTTACGCACAAGAATTTCATTGGTAAAAGTTTACCTTTTACCAGGTAACTATCATTGGTCCTCAAAATAGCAATGAATTTATGGACAAATCATTTTCCGTTGGAGGACACTAGTAGCAATGGATATCGTGACTTTAGGAACGAAAAATGTGTTCCTAAAATCATGTATTGAACGAAAATATTGTTAATTAATATCAAGAGAAAATAGTATTGTTATATCTATCTATACTACTCATGTATAATACATACAATTTCTATATATATATATATATATATATATATATATATATATATATATATATATATATATATATATATATTATTAGTTATAATGGATACCTTGTAATAGAAAAATTGATAGATATGTGTTAAAGAGGCAATTAGCAAGTGTAATATGCAAAATAAAAAAATAAAAAAATTACATCCAATAATGGTGGGATTATTTTATTGATGAATAAAAATCATATAAAGTGCGTTGAGATATTTAAGAATTTAAATACTTTATACAAATAATTAGATTAGTATTGCAATGGAATATGAACATAGAACTTGTGTATCAACATCAAACTTACTCAAGTCCACATTAAACTCTAACCAAGAGTAGCAGTTGTTGACTAGCGATAAACAATGTTCATATCAACATTAAAACTTAGTCAAGTCAACAAAACTTGTAGCCAGAAAATTAAAAAGATTCATAGTTTAGTCTGATGCACTCACGAGAAAATTATATTTAACTTACGAACGAAAGATATAATTAAATATTCGTTGATTATTTGCACAATAGTGAATACTTGATGATCAATACTCATCAATTTGCACGCAAATACCAAGAACTCGTTGATTTTGCATGATGAAAGATGATCAATAAATTGAAAGAAATCTGATATTTTATAATTTCAATAAGAAAGCAACCCCAAAACACTGTTGCTGCTGATGTTAATGATAAGTAATTACTATGCATAATTCATAAAAAAAAAAGTTGGTGAATTTAAATTTTTTTTTTTTTTTAATAAACATTTATCACATATTATTGTTACTTTAATTAACTTCAACGTCAACACATATTATTCACAAAAGATTCGTAGGCTTACTCTGGAGAGTGGAAGTATTAAAAGGGATACCATGGTAAGCAAGAAAATAAGGAGTTTTGAGTTCTGGAGAGATGGAGTGGAGTTTTCTGGTTTATTTCAGCACCATCTTTTTACCAATTTTAATCTTCATATCCTACACTAGAAAGCCATATCAAAAAAATCTACCTCCAGGACCTCCTGGATGGCCACTATTTGGTCACACTTTCAAACTTGGAACCACAGCCCATAAAACTATAGCCGGGTTCAAACAGAAGTATGGCCCCATTGTGTGGTTAAAGTTTGGTTCAGTTAACACCATGGTTATACAATCTGCAGATGTAGCAGCTGAATTTTTCAAGAACCATGATCTTTCATTCATAGACCGCACACTTGTTGATACCATGAAAGCGCTTAAT
Source organism: Fraxinus americana (assembly GCA_035079005.1). Classification (NCBI taxonomy): domain Eukaryota; kingdom Viridiplantae; phylum Streptophyta; class Magnoliopsida; order Lamiales; family Oleaceae; genus Fraxinus; species Fraxinus americana. Next base: position 12,358,449 of record CM068725.1, on the reverse strand, counting down.
TTCCACAAGGGTTCCATGGCCTTGGCTCCGTATGGCATATATTGGCGTCTCATGAGACGGATCTGTACTGTGGAATTGTTTGTTAACAAAAGAATTAACGAAACAGTTGTTGTCAGGCAAAAGTGCGTTGACAATATGCTCTTATGGATCGAAAAAAAAGCAAATACTGAGGAGGGAAGAAGGAATGGAATTACTGTGGCACTATATGTTTTCTGTGCGTCATTTAACACGATAGGGAACCTAATGTTGTCCCGGGATTTGGTGGATCCAGAGTCGAAAGAGGCCTCGGAATTCTTCAACGCCATGATGGGAGTAACAAAATGGGGTGGCTATCCCAATATTTCAGATTTATTCCCTTGGCTCAGATGGCTTGACTTGCAAGGTCTAAGGAAAAAAATGGATCGTGACATGGGAAAAGCACTGGATATTGTTTCAACATATGTGCAGGAGCGTATAGAAGATCGCAAGGCAGGTAGAGAATCAAGCAAAGACTTCTTGGACGTGTTGCTTGATTTTGAGGGAAGCAAGAACGAACCTGCCAAATTATCAGAATGGGAGATCAAGATATTCATACTGGTAATACCTGTTATTTTTCTTTTCCATTTTTGCCAAATTCAATGGACTGGATTGTTTGTCTATTTAATCGTGGAATGAGTGATAGCCACGTTCAAAACTTGAAACAAAGAAGTCGACGGTTGATAGGTGCACCACACTTACAGATTTTAAATCAACCAGCTTTTATACAACAATTGGCAAAGCTCTTGTTTGATTTAGTTAAAAAAAATTATGAAAATCTAAGTCGAAGCCTATAATTATTTTAAAATATTTCATAAGACTCATAACTTTTATCAATTTTTCAATAAAAAATTTCACTTAGTATCACTAAAAAGCATTGTTAAGCAACTGGTGGCATTCTAACGCAGGAAATCTTCCTCGGTGGTTCAGAGACCACTAGCAGCTCAGTTGAGTGGGCATTGACGGAGCTCTTACGCAACCCAGAAATAATGGATAAGGTCAAAAATGAGGTTTCCAGCAATAAGAAATTTGAAGAAAGTGATATTGAAAAACTCCCTTACTTGCAAGCCGTAAGCAAAGAAACACTACGTTTACATCCTCCAACTCCTTTCCTCTTGCCACGAAAGGCAATGCAGGATACTAATTTCATGGGGTATTTGGTACCCAAGAATACACAAGTGTTTGTCAACGTTTGGGCCATTGGAAGAGATGAAGAATATTGGGAGGAGCCTTTGTCTTTCAAGCCAGAAAGGTTTTTAGACTCAAAAGTTGACTATAAGGGACAAAATTTTGAGTTTATTCCATTTGGTGCAGGCAGAAGGATTTGTCCAGCTCTTCCATTAGCCCAGCGCATGATGAACTTTGTTTTAGGCTCATTGCTTCACGAATTTGATTGGGAACTTGATTTTTCTACTACACCTAACACTATTGACATGACTGACAAGATTGGAACTATCGTGCGGAAACTTGAACCCTTGAAGGCAGTACCAAGAAAACGAATATTTTGATTTTGTATTGAAACGTGCATCATTTTCTTAAATATTACAATGGGAAACGTTTAAATAATATGTTTCATGTCTGTACTGGATTCTAGTCTTTGTCAGTATTGTCCTCTTCTTTAATGAACACAATAATTACCTTTTATTGGCAGCTCTATTATCTGTTTTATTTTTATTTTATGGCAATGTGAAAATATATACCCAAATGAAGCAAAAGCATATCTAAAGTAGCAAGTGAAGTTATCATTTCTAGGAATTCCATTATATGAACCACAACGTGTCTCACTAAGTAACGCTACAATATCAATAAATTGGCTGCATTCGAAGCCAAACTAAAACTAGTCTAAGGGAATCATATTACGCTTTGATCACATGGAATCTTGAGTTCAAAGCAAATTTATATCCTTCTATGACAAACCACTGCCTTCGGATCCTCAATTGATAAAATCCCAAATGATTGATGATTACATATTATGCACTTATTTAGGATTTTTCACTTATTTATGATTAATTGAGCGAATATCTACTTAATTAGATGTAAATACGTTAATTGTAGGTAAAATCTTGATTTGAATGCATTTGGATGCAATTGCCATGAAAATGGCATTTTTGGAGCTAAACTAGATTCGATTTAGAGTAATTGATGATCAAGCGAATTGTAGTTGATCAATTAGAAGACTTATGAGGGCAACAGGAAGTGAATTCATAAGTTTAGGAAGCTAAATTCTATATTTAAAAAGTTAGGACTTAATTGCAAACTCTCAAAAGTTTCATCAGACCTATTGCAGATAATTGAAGAATGTTGAAGACCTAATTATAATGAATCAAAAATGAAGGACAAAATGAGAAAGGAGAAGGGACTTAAGTTGAACGAATTGAGGAGGAGGACCAAAACGGCAAGGGCCCAAACCTATTGCTGTGAGATCATACGCCCTATAGGGGTGTGATCGCATCGTGCAATTTTACAAAAGCGGAATTTAAATCTTGTGGTTTGTGCAACCTCACTTTTTTGGCATGTGCAATTGTATAGGCCATTCCCATGCAAGTTTTTATGTTCTTATTTTGATCGAACTCTCCTCCTTTCCTTCGTTCTTTTGCAACATATTTCAATCATATCTAAAAAGAAAAAGGACATTATTTACCAATATGATCATACAAGAGTTAGAGCTAATCCTTTATCGAATGGGATGTGGGGTGAGAGGAATTTGACACGATTGTGATGATAGGAATACTACCATAAAATATAGAAAATCGTACTTTAAAATAAGTAAACGTGCTTTAAGTACTAAATGCAATCCTAGCACACTACGTACAATGCATGACTAAAAGCAAGCTAAGTAGAAGGGTAAAAAAAAATAGGTTGATTCCTAATAAGCGCTAGTTTATAGTCCTAGCATACTTTTGTAACGATATTTTCAAGGAACTTTGTAGTGCTTTCGATGTCTTTCTTTGTGTTATTCGATTGACTGCCCCACTCTTCATTTGTCCTCCAATCCATACCTTGCCCCCTTCGAAATAGTATAACATTCCTACTCAACTCAAACTCCACTGTATACTACTACCTCCTCATGTGCATTAATCACAAAATCAATATTAGGGAAACAATGAACTCGGAGAATTCCATGATAATCCAAACTTTGGTGAATTCTAGTCTTCTATCCTAAACCTCGGGCAATTTCTCGAGGAAAGTGTCATGGAGCATCTTATTTTATTGTTGATTATTAGTGGAAATACAACTATCATGATTTTCTGATCGTGGGCTTGGAAATCGCTATAATACTCCCAAGGGCAAGTCTGTTTCATCTACTTCGTTTCAAAAGATTTTCTGGGAAGATTGGTAGATTGGATTGCCATATTAAACCCAATGGAAAGTCATCATTATCAAAATTTGCTAGTACATTATATATCATTGTTCCAAATCCTTCTTTGACGAAGAAATCTCCTATAAGCACGTCTTCATCAACAACTTGTTTCATACTTGAGACATCTCCTATAATCATGTGTTCGTCGTCCGTGTTAGGATTAATCATTGTCGTTTGTTTCGCTACTTCTTTGCTTCCTCCATTCCGTGTCAATGCAACTAAGAAAACAAGTAAAACAGCTAAAAAAAATAGAAATAAAGGAAAAAAGAAAAATTCAACTAAAGCTAGCTTAGTTTCCGACAAAAGTGGACGTGAGTGTCAATATCGATTTCACAAAACATAATTATCTAGCCTAATTTTCAATTAACTGAACTCTAATTGAATAGTGAGATGTGATAATATTATCAACCTAAAACTATTATAAATTTCTAACTAACTAAATGGTAGTGAGATCATGCTTTGTATAAATTAAAATTTAGATTTTAATATAAATTAAAGTCAAGAATTAATTTTAATCACATATTTATGGGTCCTATAGCTTTTTAACCACATATTTTATCAATTTTTATCAAAATTTGTTAAAAATCTTATTTTAATACCGACTAAACAGAGGCTAAATATTTATGATAACCGATTAATGCATAACGCACTAGGACTCGGTATCGCTTAATATTCATCCATTTCAATATCAATTCCACTGGTTGACAGCACTTATTTGATTTTAAGATCAATGTTCATAATTTATTTAATAATCTATCCTGAGTAGATTTAGATATATCCTTAAATATGACCCGATACTATCCCTATACCAATGCCAACATATGAAGACACTTTAAATCACAGTAAACATTGGATCATTAAAAGTGTCGATAATTATTGTTAATATCTTTATGACCTTAAAATGATTGCAACTTGTGATAAATTTCTATTCATTTTTCCAAATGATAATCAAAATCGTACATCTAATTAACTAGTGACAAATTAACTGAAAAGCAAACTCCTAAAAATCATTCTAACCAAACAAACATCTTGTGTTAAAATGTGGAATTTAAAGGCTTCAAAACATAGAGTTGGATGTTATCCTAACATCTTTATAACTATGATTACAATAACACAAACTAAATAGATACAACATCACCTAAAAGTAAAGACTTGGGAACAACAATAGAAATAACTCTTGAATCTTAAATCCCTTCAGTGGATCTTGAATTATCTCATTGGATGTTATCATCACTTTTGGTTCAAGAACTTCATGAAGAACTAATAAATATTGTTGAAGTTACGAAGGAACTCAATTAGAATTGGAGATTTCAACATCTTTTACTTATGTAATGTGTTTTTCATTGTTTAAACAATTCTAGGGTTTATATTTTCTTACTTTGAATTAGTTTTGAGTTTGGCTTAACTTTTATTAAGTTTTTCATGGATTTAATCAAGTTTCTTCCATTGAACAATTAAAATATTTGTTTGAATTTAAATTTCAGATACTTTATTGGTGTGATTTAATTACTACTATATGTTAGAAATATATAGTCGCTTTTTGAATCTGATTTCAATAAATTAAGTAGGAATGAGATTTAGGAAACTTAAATTCTAGAATTACATGTGGAATTAAATTGATTTGTATTGCTAAATCCTCCGATTAGAAAGTTGGGATAAAAACTTCTAATTGAGTAGAAAATGCATGAATTATTGATGTTAATTGATCCAATTCAGTTGAGGGGATTCCAACGCTTCACTATTTTACATATTGACTTAAATTACATCATTATATCCGGTAACATTTACATTTTAATTCAATAAACAAATTCTTTTCATCCAAATCACAAGAATCCTAAGTTATTAAACTCCTTTAAACATTCTTCCATCTCCCTGCGGATACGACACTCCAAAACTGCACTACAACTACCACGTTATTCTTTGGGTGTAATCAAATTTTGGCGTTGTTGTTGGGGAGACGGTACAATTAGTTGAAAGATCCTCTAGCAAAAGGGTGACTTCGTTCCCTTTTACAATTTCATTTTTTGTTAGTTTATTATCTTTCTTTGTTATTTATTTTTCTCGCATCATTTCCTTTTAATTGTGTTTTATGAGCAGGTATCGAGATGAGCGAGGAAGATCTGCAGACAGACCTGATATAAAGTGCGAATATCTGTTTAACCCTATTTTTGATTCTACATCTGTTAACACGAACACCACATCACATAACACAATGTCTGATAGCGAGCATGATGCACCGTATAGAACTTTGCATAATTTCCTGCACCCTACACGCACATCTGCACCTTCATGTATTATGTTTCCACCCAATATACCATGTGTAGATTTTAAACTTGGAATGATTTAAATTATTCCCAATTTCCATGGACTTAAAAATGAGAACCCGTACGTACATATTAGAGAATTCAACGAGGTAGTAGCTACCTTTCACAATCAACATGGTACGATGGATGCAATTAGGCTTAAATTCTTCCCATTTTCTCTTAAGAAAAGGACAAAAAGCTGGTTGTATTCATTGAGACCACTTTCGATTGGAACTTGGGCTGAAATGACCCAAGCATTCCTTGGCAAATACTTTTCCCATCACAAAACAACTACGTTGAAAAAGTAAATCTCTACTTTTATCCAAAAGGACAGTGAAACTTTATATCAAGCTTGGCAAAGGTACAAAGAACTCAAAACTCTTTGTCCCCACCATGGTTATGAGAGTGGTGTATTGTGAGCTATTTTTATGAAGGGTTAACACCTAGGGAGTGTCAGTTTGTTGAGACGATGTGTAATGGCGATTTCCTACAAAACGATCCAGATGAGGCTATATGATATTTAGATGACTTAGATGAAAAGGCCCATACTTGGACTGGACCTAGTGCTACTGAGAGTACTAATAGGTCACGACTTGAAAGTAACCCCACCAACACATGTATATACCATCTTAGAGATGAAGATAGTCTTAGAGCAAAGGTAGATACCCTAACTAGAGACCTTGAAATCCTACGTGATAAGGACTCGAAATCTATACAGAATGCATCTCGTGTCGAGTCTAGTGGAAATTGTTTTGTGTGTGGTGGAACTGAACATCCAGTGCAAGAGTGTCCTACTTACGCTGAGATGAAGAAAGTGTATGAGGAAAACTGCTTCATTATCTAAAAGCTACAATAGGGGGTGGCGGAATCACACCAATTTCAGCTGGAAGTTTGACAATCAATGACATGTCCAACTAAATAGAACCAATACTACACCCTCATCTTAAACTACATCTTCTAGGAACTCTTTAGAGGACACATTGCATGCTTTTATAGAAGTACAAGGTAAAACCAACCACAAGTTCGAAATTGTGATTACCCAAGTTATTGAGGAGAGTAAAGAGATGAAAGCCCACATATCCAAACTAACCAATGCTTTAGCTATAGGAGAGCGTGGAAAATTTCCAGCTCAAGCCCAACCAAATCCTAGGGGGCAACTTATGGCACAAATTTCTAACTCAAAGGAAACCATCTTTAAGGAAGTAAATACCATAACCACTAGGTCTGGAAAAACTATAGAACCAACCAACAAGCCTAGGGAAGAGGAGAGAAGCTCTAGTAATTCAGAAGAAGATAGACCTAATGAAGAGGTAAAGGAGACCCCGACTAGAGTACCTTTTTCCTTAAGCTCTCAATCCTACTTTGAAAGCCACCAGGCAACACAATGAAATTTTGGAACACCTTAAACATGTGAAAATCAATCTACCCCTTCTGCATGTGATTGCCCAAGTTCCTATCTATGCTAAAGTTCTTAAAGACTTGTGCAATGTGAAAAGGAAACACTATGTCAAAAAAACCGCTTTCTTGACTGAACACGTGAGTGCTGTGATTGAGCAAAGGACCCCACCAAAGTATAAAGATCCTGGCTGTCCTACTGTTTCATGCATCATCGGGAACCATAAGATTGGACAAGCCCTTCTTAATCTAGGGGCCAGTGTTAACATCATGCCTTATGCAATTTATTTGTCATTAGGTTTAGGTGAGATGAAACCTACATCTATAAGTCTACAATTAGTTGATCAGTCCACTATAAGACCAAGAGGTATAGTTGAGGATGTCTTAGTACAAATCGATAAATTTTACTACCCTGTTGATTTCTTGATTTTAGACTTAAAAGTGGATGTAAATGTTAATTCTAAGATTCCCATCATTCTTGATAGACCATTCCTTACCATGGCTAATGTTCTTATAAATTGTAGAAACGGTCTAATGAAGCTATCATTTGGGAATATGACCTTAGAAGTTAACATCTTTCATGTCACTAGGCAGGCTGAGGAAGATGATGCATGTCACCAAACATGCATGATTGATGCACTCACTCATGAGATAACTGATGATATGTTTCTTGGACCACTGCAAGAAACCCTAGAACTAGATAAATTGGACGCAGCCATCGATGAACATGCCCCCACTCCAGATTTTGAATTTTTCCCTAGTAACCCCACACATGTACTAGATGGAGGCGGAGGAGCCAACCAATGGTTATGTCCAATGAGTTCGGTGCACCACAAGGAAATTTAGGATCGCCCTAGCTAGATGCGTGCTAAAAATGGGAACACTGGGTCGAGCCAACGACAATAAACAAATGCGTTGGTTGGGAGGCAACCCAAGGGAAGTTCTTTCCTTTATTTTATTTTATTTTATTTTTGCATTTGCTCTATGGTTATTTTCATTCCACATTTAGTTGTAGTTTTATTTTCTTTCTTTACACCACCATCCATTTAAGTACTTTCAGGTTTCTTATGCCTCAAGTTTCTGTTGATTCACTACCTTGCTCAGGTGACATCTTTCCCCTCTTTTCTTTGGTATCCATGTTTATGCATTGAGGACAATGCATTATTTAGTTGTGGGGAGAGTTACTTTGAATGCTATCATGATTATCATGGATTTTTGTTGATTGTCATGATGGGTTAAATTTTTTTTTCTTAAGTCTCTGATTGGCTACATGATTGTGCTTTTGAATGACAAAATGTGCCACTAGGATTTAAGTTTGTTATGAAAGTCTAGATGTCAAGACACTTATTGAATTATTTTTGTGCACACAAGCCATGTGGTAAGATGGTAGTTTAACACATGTAGCTAAATGGGTCTCTTGCGGAAGTTTTTCTTGTGAGATACTCGGTGAGGATTGAGAGCCACAATATACTAAAATATGGCAATAAACATTCATTGATCTTGTGAATTGGAAACTCCTTTGTAAATAACACTACATGGTTTGTGGTGAGATGGTGGATTACTTGGGAAATGATAAAAGTCAATTTAGGACTAACATTTGAGCCTTCAACCTTTCTTTTCAATACCCCTAGTAGCCACTTTGAGCCATACACATATATATCATTTTCTTCATGCACCTATATTATCCATACTTCTCCACATTGGAGTACGACTTTTGTGTATTTTTGTTCATCTTTTTACTTCCAAGTGTGTAGTGGGTATTTGATGTTTATTTGTGAAGAATTGAAGTAAGGAAATCGACAAAAGTTGATATGTGCTCAAGTAAGACGGCCCAAAATAAAAACATATATGTATTTGATTTTGGGGCTTGAAATATTGAGGAATGTGTTGATTGAAAGATGTGATGTATTGAGATATTTTATAAGATACCTAACTATGTGCCTGGAAGTATTTAAACTTTTATATCCGTTCTTCTCATACGATCCAACCTAAACTTCATTACAACCCTTTGTATTGACCGTTTTGATCCCAAGTAGGCGGTGATAAGAAGTTGATGAATTCTCATTTGGTAGTATGCCTATCGCATAATCAATATTTGCGTGTTACTTGTGCACAATTATTTAAGCCTCCAAATTTGAGTGTTCATCTTTCTCAACTCCATAAAGAAAAATCCCACACTAAACACGTTGATACACGTGAGTTATGGAGCTGAACCTTCAACTTGAGATATACTTGAAGTTGCATGTGTTAGGGTTGGCGATAAGATGGCTATGGTTTGACACACACTCACACATTTGGCATGAGTGTTTGACGTCTTGATAATCGTGACATTGTTAATTTCATGTGGTCTTGAGTTTGAAGAGGGCATGGCATGGCATGTGGTTAAATTAGAACTTAACAATTTCACTTCCAATATAGACCATTCATTCATTCATCTCTCTCTGCATTAAATTTCTAGGGACTAGCAATAAGCAAGTTGAAGGGGTGTGATAATAGCACATTTGTTACGTTTTTCGCCCATTAATATTTGCGTTCTATGATTATTTGATGCCTAAATGCATTAAGAACTTCTATATCTTAGTCTAGGTTGTAAATGGGTGAAAACGGTGGAAATTTGAAGAAAAGAGCGAAAATGGACCAAAATGGAAGAAAGTGAAAGATCGGGGACTAAAGGGCAAATACTCTAAACTTGTTTCTAACCTTGTGATGAAGATTCGAGAGTGTTAGAGGTCAATTTGATGAATGAAGGAGTCAAAAGAATGAAACATAGCCAAAACATTATCACATATCAACTTTCAAGCTGAAAAGTTTTGCACCGATTTTCAGCCTCATATTGTGTAACACCACGAAAATTTATAGAAAAATTTATTTGTACTATTTGCTACATTTTGGAAAGTTAGGGACTAAAGTGATATAAGTGATAATTCAATTATATTTGGGTTAAATGTTAGATTTCAATAGAGCAAAAATAAGTATGTTAATATTATACTCGTTGGATAGCTCGTAATTAATTATGCATTTTAGGCTAGAGAAAATAGTAATTCGGACAAGTTAAAATCAAGATATTACAGTTTATAAAAATTGTTAGTATTTTGATTATGCCTCAAATAAAATATTAAATTGCTAAGGGTGGCCACATGTGGGGTATTGGAAAAGTGGTAGTTTTGATTTGGTAGTTTTGTTTTAAAATGATTTATTTTCTTTCATTTTGGGATATGAATGGGACAGGTTGCCATGTGTCGATTAGATAGGGAAGAAGAAATTGTTGATTGAATAGAATATTGGAATTGAGAATTTTTCCATACCCAAACCCTATCCATATTCTAGTGGTACACGTCTCCAACTCTTAACCTACCCCCACCCCCCACCAAATGCTGTTAGACTAGGTTTACTAGGATATGATTTTTATTATATATATATTGGGTGAAAACACACGCACAATACACACGTTAGGGAGAGAGAGAGAGAGGATGTGCTGCTTTTATTTTTGCACACAATCAAGAATAATTCTTCACACGTAGATAGAGGGCCAAGGCAGGCTGTTTTTATTATGTCTAGCGAACTCAAGATTTGGACGAGTTTTGAAACGTCCAATCATAATTTCTGTGAAAAGTTATTTCATCTGACGAGGTAGGATTACTAGGTGCAAGTGATTTGTCCCGTTTAAATTATTTCTTTAAGTTGATAAATATTATGCTTATGAAAGTTATGATATGATATAAAATGGCCATCCGGTACCAAAGATATGACATATTATGAGTTCTTATCGGTTTCCAAAGATATGATACGACGGTATGATATTTTTGACGCATGATTTAATATTTTATTAGGGATTGCACCATTAATCGTGTCCTACTGAGTATTTTCATATGCTCACCCCTACTCATTACATGTTTGTCCGGAACGAATGGAATTGTGGCGAAATAGTGATGCAGGCTGCCAAACGGATCAAAGAAAAAGGCAAATAACCATTTAATATTTTTTTATGTTTTTAAATTTAATTGTCAAAGACTCGTTTGTAAATTAATTTTTGAGTATGTTTGAAATTTTTAGAAACTCAGATATTGTGTTTAATGGATATTTATTGTTAAAAATAAAGAATACCTTTAATTTGTTTCGTTCCACTTTTAACAAAAAGAAAAGTAGATTTTCGTAACAGTCTAGATTGATGAAAATTTGGGGCGTTATAGTATGATATTAGAACCCAGAGTTGTAAAATCGATTCTGTAGACATCTTTCCAAAAAAAATAAAATTACAGCGAACAGTGAAATTTTCATTTTTTCTTTTCCCTTTCTTTCTTTGAAAAAAAAGGGACTTTTGTTTGTTATGAAAAAAAAAAAAAAAAACTTGGCACATGACGCTCACTATTCAACCAATCTCCAATTGATCCAGGGTATCAAAATTACTTTTTTTTTTTTTTTTAACAAAATTATGTGTTATCTTCATATTTTGATATATCATTGTTTTAACATTGATTAGACAATGTAAATGCACAAAGAGATTTTACATATATGTTCAATTTTCGAGGAAGAAAATTTTTTTAGAAGGGAAGATTGTAACACCCCGAAAATTTATAGAAATTTTTATTTGTACTATATGCTACATTTTGGAAAGTTGGGGACTAAAGTGATATAAGTGATAATTCAATTATATTTGGGTTAAATATTAGATTTCAATAGAGATAAAATAAGTATGTTAATATTATACTCGTTGGATAGCTCGTAATTAATTATGCATTTTAGGCTCGAGAAAATAGTAATTCGGATAAGTTAAAATCAAGATATTACAGTTTATAGATATTGTTAGTATTTTGATTATGCCTCAAATAAAATATTAAATTGCTAGGGGTGGCCGCATGAGGGGTGTTGGAAAAGTGGTGGTTTTGATTTGGTAGTTTTGTTTTAAAATGATTTATTTGCTTTGATTTTGGGGTATGAATGGGATGGTTGCCACGTGTCGATTAGAAAGGGAAGAAAACTTGTTGATTGAATAGTGTAGCGACCGAGAACTTTTGAATTATATAAATTAGTTCTCGAAAAACGTGTCGCTCGACTTTAACCCTAATTTTTAAGAAATAGCGCGTTCGTCTAGCCGTTATAAATATGAATTTAAATTATTTTGAATCGAATCGAATATTGAATAATTATTTTTATTTCAATTCGGATTTATTTTATTTAAATCCAATTATTATTAAATTCAAGTCCAATTACATAAACCCAATTTTTAGGTCCAATCAATTGAGCCCAAATCTGAATTTACTTATTTCAAATTTCGATTAGAAAATTTAAAGGCCCAACTGTTTGGCCCAAATATACCACCTTGAAATTTGTGCCCTAAATTCCCACTATTTTATTCATCACCATTCCCTCCATTTCCACATTTCACGCAGCCAAACAAAATTGGTAAGAATCTCACTTCTCTCCCTCACACTCTCAGCTCCATTTCACTTGGGTCACCATTGATACTAGAACAACCATTTCTAGCATCAACAGTGAGCTCCCCAAGCTGGCAACCATCAACACCACCATTTCCTCACCAAACCGAGACCAACCACACAGCAATGACCACCATCCAGTCACCATTTCTAAACTCCAGCAGAAACCCAAGCTACAAACGCCAACAACTGCACACTGCCAACCACAGTCACCAACACCAAAACTGCACCTCCAACTCACGAGACCATCACCACACGACAATCAACCCAGAACTACCATTAGGATTCCACCATCCAGCTGCACCAAAAACCACTGAAAAACGAGACCTCAGCCAACTGCAGAACCACCATTTTTGAAGCTCCAGCAGACCTTTGCCCAAACTGCCATTGCCTAAACCAAAGCTGCAGTCACCCACTCCACTATCCAAAACCGCAACCATCAACACCTCCAAATCCCAAAACCAGTCACTAGGAACCGAACCAAATCCCCAACCACCTCGAGCCAACACCAACTGCAACTCCAACTCAAACCTATTCATGCCACTGACCACCAAGCCAACCATCAAATCGCCCAAACCCGAGACCTTAAACACCAAAAATCGAGCCCAAACCGAGAGCACGACCCCGAATCCCAGCAGCCATCTCCACCCCAAAATCGACACTAAAGCCGCCACTCGACAGCCCCCATATCAACCCCCAATCAACCCCAAAAGCCACAAAATCAAGAAAATAGCACAACCTATGAAAACTTACCTCTTACCCGAACACAAATCGAGCCCTAGCCCTCGACCCACGCACCAAAATCGCCCATACCACCTCCACCCCGTGCCCGCGCCACCATTGGACGGTGGCGCTGCCACCACCGTCGCCGGCGGTGGTGGGAATCAGAGGAAGGGGCGAAGCCCCTTCCCTGTCGCCACTCTCTCTCTCTCTGTCGTGAACGAGAGAGAGAGAGAAATGATTTGTGTTGTTTTTTTTTTATTTGATTTGGTTTTTATTTGATTTTATTGATTTTGAATTTAGTTTAATTTGATTTTGATTTTTAAAAGTTACGTTTTAGCCCCAAGTTATAAATTGTTTTAAGTTAGTCCCTAAATTACTTTTAGTCTAGCCCTTAAGTTTAAATGTTTTAATTTCAGTCCCTTAATTTTATTTTTAGTTTTACATAAGGTTTAATTTAGCCCCCAAGTTTATAAATTACTATTTCAGTCCTTAATATTTTATTTTCGCTTTCAAAGAGATTTTCAATTGAGTCCCTAAGTTCGAAATGTTTAATTTCAGCCCTTTAGTTTTAATTTCGTTTTAAAATATTTACAGTTTAGTCCCTAACTTGTAAAATTTATCATTTCAAATTTCCCTAAACTTTTATATTCAATTTTAATAGATTTACGCTTAGTCCTTAACTTATAAAAGATCAATTTCAGCCCTTAAACTTTTATTTTCAGTTTTAATAGTTTTCAATTAAGTCCCTAGAGTTTCTATTTTTCACATTTAGTCACGATACTTTGAAAATAATATTTTTAGCCCTTAGATTTGTCAAATTCGATTTAATAAACTTTCAATTTAGCCCTAAACTTTATTTTATCATTTTAAGCCATTTATTTCATTTCCAATAATTTTCAATTAAGTCCTTAAACTTAATTTCAACACTTTAAAACTTTAAAGTTCGAAATACTAATTCAAATTTATTTCCTATTTTTGGCTAGACGATACGTACGAGCAATTAGGAGCTTGAAGTTATTTTCCCGCTCACTTTTCACGTAACTCGAAACAATTGAGGTAGACTCGCCACCATTAATTAGTTTAAATTATAATTGCATGCTTTATGTGAATTACGTGATTTATATGCTTTATGCATAGGATGAGAATGTGTCATATGCGATATATGATATTGTTATGCTTGCCATAACTTATATGCTTAATTGCATGAGAAAGAAAGAAAGAAAGAAAGAATCTCTTATGAGATAAGAAAGAATGTTATGCATAACTTATGTGCTTCATCCGCACAAGAAAGAAAGACTACCCATAGCCTGTATTTTTAAAGAGCCTATGATTTCAAGAAAATGAACCAAAGATGATATCACATTGTATATTGCATGAGTGTGTTTTCAATTATTCTGTAAATTAATTATCGGCGATGAGTCTCATCGAGTATTTCTTCGAAATACTCATTCTGCTATTTTTAACAATATTTGCAGACTTCGGAGGCGAACGAGATTGATCCGGCAGTGGTGGCAATATAAAATTTGATTATCGAATTTATTAAGTTTCCGAACTTATGTATTGAAACACTGTTAACGTATTTTCGTTTTCGCTATCCCAAAAACACGATATTTAAATTTTGAACAATTATCCAATGTATTTTAATTGCCGAAGTAGTTTTCAATTTCAAATATGATTTTAAAAATTAGGTCATTTCCGCAAAATTGATTGACAAAATTAGGGCAAAAGACGATGACGTGGCAATCCGGGTTAACAGAACTCGGGGCGCTACAGCTTGGTATCAGAGCTGGTCTGCGTTTCTGTAGACTGGCAAAATTTAAAAAATAAAATAAAATAAAATAAAATAAAATAAAATTTTTCAAAGAGACGTTCTAAATTGTTTAATTATCATTAATGAAAGTTGCCACTGCTACCATTCAATCCGTCGACTCCGAAGGTAAAGAAGTTATTGAAGTTTACTGTTATGTTATTTCGGATACTGTTTTACGATTTACGAGACTTAGAAGAAAGAGAAAGAAAGTGTATCCGAATTAGAAAGAAAGAAAGAAAAGAAAGACGAGTTTGAGCATAATTGGAAATAACTTTCTATATTTTTACGTCCTCGTAAATTTTAACTAAGAAGAGATGAATAACCCCACCTAATTGGACTTTGCATAAATGGTTTAGGACATGGCACCCATTCGTAGAAATGCACCCAGCGACGTAGAACAAGCTGCTAGAGACTACGACCGTTTCAGGCCCAGACTCGATTGGGCTATAGCCCAACACATCGAGCAGCTGAATATTGTACGCGATCGGGCCATACAGCATGGCTATGTGACTAATGATTACCGATCGATCCATCATTTGCTCTCGACCTTCCGGGCCGACTATGCGGAAGTAGCTCGTAGCATATACATGGATGCCCTCACGTCACCTAACGTGGATATGGATTATGACGCATTCTTCTTTAGATTTGTGGCATATTGGCCCATGTATTTTGAGCACCGCTTTGTGGTTGTACCTGAAGGGGAGCCAGAACATGAGCCAATGCTCGAGCACGAACAGTGCAAGAAGATGAGTTAGCACCCGAGGGCAATCCCGAGGAGGAACCGAAGAGGAAGAAGATCCCGAGGAAGACCCGAAGAGGAAGAAGATCCCGAGGAAGACCCGGAAGAAGAAGAAGATCCCGAAGAAGACCCCGAAGAAGAAGAACCAGAGGAAGACGCCGATCCAAATGTTAGGAGAATTCTCGGACGCCGAATCATGCGTGACCGAAGGAGAATAGATGATAGGAGTTAGAGTAGGATTTACATTTTGTTTTAATCAAATGTTGGCATACACGCCACCCGATGTACCTACTTGAAAAGAAGTTGAATTATGAATGAAATGAAATTTGAAACTTAATTTTCGAGATATCCTTACTGTTCGCTTTGTTAGTACTCCTAGTCAACTATTACAAACTGCCTTTAAATTTATGAAGGTTATGGCACCACCGAACCAAGCCGACGTTATCGGGGAATTACTCAAGGCAAGGCAGAAATGAGACAGATTCCGCAGCCGATAAACCCCAACCCTATTGTTCCAGTTGATCGAACAATTCGAGAAGGTGACGCCTACGTTTGACGGCGGAAATGGGCCATCGGCGATGGAAGAATGGCTCCAGTGCCATTGAAAAAATTTTTAAGCACATAGCCCGCCTTAATTCAAGAAAGTGGGTTGTGCCGAGTTCATGTTGATTGGAAGAGCTGGATTTTGGTGGGAATCGCATCCCGCACGAGAAGCGAGGAACAACAGCGACCCTAACTTGGGATGATTTCAAGGAAGAGATCAGGGACAAGTTTTTCCCACAAGCTCTTCGAGATCACAAGGAGGCCGAATTTCTTCGACTAGTGCAAGGAGATATGGATATAGTCGAGTATGAAAGGAGGTTTGAAGAGCTATCACGTTATGCTCCACATCTGGTGGAGACGGAGTTCAAAAAGGCCCGCAGATTTGAGAGAGGTCTACGCTCCGATGTCCGACAAATTGTCAGTTCACATGAGCTGCCAACCTACCGGGAAGTAGTAAAAAAGGCTCAAGCAGTAGCCTATGCCGGTGGGAGGACGGTAAGCCAGGGACCTCAGTATGAGCAGAGAAACCTGGGCAAGAGAAAGTGGCAAGGTCCGAGCCGCAACCAGAACCAGAACAGAAACCAGCCGTTCGTCAAGAGGCCCAATCCAGGGCCAACAGGGAGACAGATGTCCAATGTCATTTCTCCCTGCCCTAAGTGCCAGAGGATGCACAAGGGAGAATGCCTGTTTGGGAAGGGAGTCTGCTATAAGTGTGGCCAGTCAGGTCACTTTGCAACGGACTGTCGTGCTCAACCCGCCCAGGGTTCCCATCAGAAGACGAACCCAAGCCAGAACCGGAAGGGGACAGCCAGAGTGTTCGCTATGGATGCCGCAGAGGATTCCGACGTGATCGCAGGTATACTAGTTAAACTGGTATCCTTGTACATGTCTTAATTGCTTTCCATACCGTATTTTCCTTCCAATATTGAGCATGATAATATGATATCAGGTATACTATCTATCTCTGGGATACCTGTATATGTTCTGATAGACTCGGGAGCCACACATTCATTTATATCCGATACATGCTTAGAAAGACTGAACCTAATAGGCATAGAGACTGGTAGTACCCTTGAAGTTAGTTTGCCGTCAGGAGAAACCATCGATACTGATAAGATAGTCAAGGCAGTACAAATCGATTTTGATGGTCAAGTTTTGGAGGCAGACCTGAATATTATTCGAATGAAAGATTTCGATATTATTCTAGGTATGGATTGGCTCAGTACCAACCGTGCCGCAATTATGTGCCACGAGAAAGAGGTTATTTTTCGTAAAGATGGTAAAGAAGTATTCAAATTTTATGGGACGAGGATCAAGGCACTTCCTCGCCTGATTTCGGCTTTACAAGCCAAGAAGTTTTTAGCCAAGGACGATTGTCAAGGCTTTTTGGTTAGTTGCAAGACAAACCCGTAGAAGAGATTGCCCTGGAATCAGTACCAATAGTATGTGAGTACGGCGGTACTCCGCCGGATAGACAAGTGGAATTCTCTATCGACTTGGTACCAGGAGCTGCCCCTGTTTCCAAGGCTCCGTACCGTATGGCGCCAAAGGAATTGCAAGAACTGAAAGTTCAATTGGAGGAATTGCTAGAGAAGGGTTTCATCAGACCAAGTGTATCTCCATGGGGAGTGCCCGTTCTGTTTGTAAAGAAGAAGGATGAAAGTATGAGGATGTGCATCGATTATCGAGAACTTAACAAGTTGACGATAAGGAATAGGTATCCTCTCCCCAGGATCGAGGACTTATTCGATCAGTTGAAAGGCAAAGCTATTTTCTCCAAGATCGATTTGAGGTCTGGGTACCATCAGCTGAAGGTTTCGCCAGCTGACGTACCAAAGACAGCGTTCAGGACACGATATGGACATTATGAGTTCACAGTGATGCCGTTCGGTCTTACGAACGCACCTGCAATATTTATGGACTTGATGAACCGAGTTTTCCATCAGTATCTTGATAAATTCGTTATTGTTTTTATCGATGATATACTGATCTACTCCAGAAATTCCGCACAACATGAAGAACATTTGAGGATTGTGTTGGAAACGCTGAGAGCAGAAAAGTTGTACGCCAAGTTCAAGAAATGTGAATTTTGGCTAGAAAGAGTAGGTTTCTTAGGTCATACTGTTACAGCTAAAGGTATCGAGGTTGATCCTTCTAAAGTTGAAACTGTAACGAATTGGCCAACACCTGCAAATGTTGGAGATATGAGAAGCTTTTTTGGATTAGCTGGATATTATCGGCGATTCATAGAGAGTTTTTCTAAAATAGCAGGTTCTATGACTCAGTTGACCAGGAAGGGAGTTAAATTTCAGTGGACAGAACAATGTGAACAAAGCTTCCAGAAACTTAAGGACAGACTCGTTTCAGCACCAGTGCTGACGATACCAGATAGATCTGAAGGTTTCGTTATTTACAGCGATGCATCCAAAAATGGTTTAGGTTGTGTTTTGATGCAGAATGGCAAAGTGATAGCATATGTTTCAAGACAGTTGAAGCCACATGAGAAGAATTACCCGACACATGATTTAGAGCTTGCAGCTGTCGTGCACGCTCTTAAGATTTGGAGACACTATCTGTACGGGAGTAAATGTGAGATTTACACCGATCACAAGAGTCTCAAGTATTTCTTCACTCAGAAGGAACTGAACATGAGACAACGACGATGGCTAGAGCTAGTAAAAGATTATGACTGTACCATTCTTTACCACCCAGGTAAAGCAAATAAGGTTGCCGACGCTTTGAGCAGAAAGGACGCCGGACAGTTATCAGCTTTGGGAACGACGCAAGATCAGTTGATTCGAGATTTGAGGAATCTAAGAATCGAAGTGCGAACCCCCTCAGTCCAAGGATCTTCTAGATTGGCAAATCTGAGCGTTAAACCAGATTTGAGAGGTCGGATTATAACAGCTCAAACTGGAGATAAATTCTTGGAAAAGATCAGATCCGAAGTTGGAACTGGCAAGAGAATAGGTTTCGAGATTGCCTCTGATAAGGCACTTATATTCAGAGGACGTCTATGTGTACCAAAGGATGAACATATCCAGAATGAGATTTTGACAGAAGCTCACTCAGCACCATATGCATGCCACCCAGGAGGAACGAAGATGTATCGCGATTTGCGCAACACCTTTTGGTGGAGAAACATGAAGGGTTGTATTGCAAAATTTGTCTCTCGATGCATGACGTGTCAGCAAGTCAAGGCTGAACACCAGAGACCATCAGGATTATTAAATCTTTTGGATATACCAGAATGGAAATGGGAGAAAATTTCCATGGATTTCGTAACAGGGTTACCGAAATCAGTGAAAGGACATGACGCTATTTGGGTTATCGTAGATCGACTTACGAAGTCAGCTCATTTCCTACCAATCAGAATGACTCTCAATGTGGATCAGTTATCACAGTTGTATGTTAGAGAGATTGTTCGACTTCATGGAGTACCAGCTTCCATTGTATCAGATAGAGACCCGAGATTTACATCGAGATTCTGGAAGAGTTTACAAGTAGCGATGGGTACTAAATTAAATTTTAGTACTGCTTACCATCCCCAGACCGATGGACAGTCTGAACGCACTATTCAGACACTAGAAGATATGCTTAGAGCTTGTGTACTAGATTTGAGTGGTAATTGGGAGACTCACCTCCCATTAGTGGAATTTGCCTACAATAATAGTTTTCAGGCTACTATTGGAATGGCACCATATGAGGCACTTTATGGACGACGATGTCGATCACCGCCTATTGGGATGAAGTAGGCGAGAGAAGAATTTTAGGTCCAGAATTGATTGAAAAGACAGTTGAGGCTATTGATAAGATCAGACTACGGATCAAAGCCGCTCAAGATAGACAGAAAAGCTATGCCGATCAAAGGAGAAAAGACTTGGAATTTGAAATTGGAGAGAAATTATTTTTGAAAGTAGCTCCTATGAAAGGAACTATTCGCTTCGGCAAGAGAGGGAAGTTAAGACCCCGTTTTATCGGACCATTCGAGATATTAGAGAAAGTGGGTAACGTGGCTTATCGTTTGGCGTTGCCGCCCGAGTTATCGGCCGTACACAACGTTTTTCACGTTTCCCTATTGAGAAAGTATATCCACGACCCAAGTCACGTGGTAAATTTTCAGACTATTTCGATTCAGAGGAATCTGTCCTATGAGGAGACACCTATGTGCATAATAGAAAGAAAAGTCCATGCCTTAAGAAACAAAGAGATTCCTTTAGTCAAAGTCCAATGGGGTAAACCGGATAGCGATGAAGCTACCTGGGAGAAAGAGGAAGAGATTCTGGCTAAGTATCCAGATATTTTAGATCAAGTAAGTTTAAATTTCGAGGACGAAATTATTTTAAGGAGGTAAGGTTGTAGCGACCGAGAACTTTTGAATTATATAAATTAGTTCTCGAAAAACGTGTCGCTCGACTTTAACCCTAATTTTTAAGAAATAGCGCGTTCGTCTAGCCGTTATAAATATGAATTTAAATTATTTTGAATCGAATCGAATATTGAATAATTATTTTTATTTCAATTCGGATTTATTTTATTTAAATCCAATTATTATTAAATTCAAGTCCAATTACATAAACCCAATTTTTAGGTCCAATCAATTGAGCCCAAATCTGAATTTACTTATTTCAAATTTCGATTAGAAAATTTAAAGGCCCAACTGTTTGGCCCAAATATACCACCTTGAAATTTGTGCCCTAAATTCCCACTATTTTATTCATCACCATTCCCTCCATTTCCACATTTCACGCAGCCAAACAAAATTGGTAAGAATCTCACTTCTCTCCCTCACACTCTCAGCTCCATTTCACTTGGGTCACCATTGATACTAGAACAACCATTTCTAGCATCAACAGTGAGCTCCCCAAGCTGGCAACCATCAACACCACCATTTCCTCACCAAACCGAGACCAACCACACAGCAATGACCACCATCCAGTCACCATTTCTAAACTCCAGCAGAAACCCAAGCTACAAACGCCAACAACTGCACACTGCCAACCACAGTCACCAACACCAAAACTGCACCTCCAACTCACGAGACCATCACCACACGACAATCAACCCAGAACTACCATTAGGATTCCACCATCCAGCTGCACCAAAAACCACTGAAAAACGAGACCTCAGCCAACTGCAGAACCACCATTTTTGAAGCTCCAGCAGACCTTTGCCCAAACTGCCATTGCCTAAACCAAAGCTGCAGTCACCCACTCCACTATCCAAAACCGCAACCATCAACACCTCCAAATCCCAAAACCAGTCACTAGGAACCGAACCAAATCCCCAACCACCTCGAGCCAACACCAACTGCAACTCCAACTCAAACCTATTCATGCCACTGACCACCAAGCCAACCATCAAATCGCCCAAACCCGAGACCTTAAACACCAAAAATCGAGCCCAAACCGAGAGCACGACCCCGAATCCCAGCAGCCATCTCCACCCCAAAATCGACACTAAAGCCGCCACTCGACAGCCCCCATATCAACCCCCAATCAACCCCAAAAGCCACAAAATCAAGAAAATAGCACAACCTATGAAAACTTACCTCTTACCCGAACACAAATCGAGCCCTAGCCCTCGACCCACGCACCAAAATCGCCCATACCACCTCCACCCCGTGCCCGCGCCACCACTGGACGGTGGCGCTGCCACCACCGTCGCCGGCGGTGGTGGGAATCAGAGGAAGGGGCGAAGCCCCTTCCCTGTCGCCACTCTCTCTCTCTGTCGTGAACGAGAGAGAGAGAGAAATGATTTGTGTTGTTTTTTTTATTTTGTTTTGGTTTATTTGATTTTATTGATTTTGAATTTAGTTTAATTTGATTTTGATTTTTAAAAGTTACGTTTTAGCCCCAAGTTATAAATTGTTTTAAGTTAGTCCCTAAATTACTTTTAGTCTAGCCCTTAAGTTTAAATGTTTTAATTTCAGTCCCTTAATTTTATTTTTAGTTTTACATAAGGTTTAATTTAGCCCCCAAGTTTATAAATTACTATTTCAGTCCTTAATATTTTATTTTCAGTTTCAGCAGATTTTCAATTGAGTCCCTAAGTTCTGAAAATGTTTAATTTCAGCCCTTTAGTTTTAATTTCAGTTTTAAAATATTTACAGTTTAGTCCCTAACTTGTAAAATTTATCATTTCAGCCCCTAAACTTTTATATTCAATTTTAATAGATTTACAGTTTAGTCCTTAACTTATAAAAGATCAATTTCAGCCCTTAAACTTTTATTTTCAGTTTTAATAGTTTTCAATTAAGTCCCTAGAGTTTCTATTTTTCACATTTAGTCACGATACTTTGAAAATAATATTTTTAGCCCTTAGATTTGTCAAATTCGATTTAATAAACTTTCAATTTAGCCCTAAACTTTATTTTATCATTTTAAGCCATTTATTTCATTTCCAATAATTTTCAATTAAGTCCTTAAACTTAATTTCAACACTTTAAAACTTTAAAGTTCGAAATACTAATTCAAATTTATTTCCTATTTTTGGCTAGACGATACGTACGAGCAATTAGGAGCTTGAAGTTATTTTCCCGCTCACTTTTCACGCAACTCGAAACAATTGAGGTAGACTCGCCACCATTAATTAGTTTAAATTATAATTGCATGCTTTATGTGAATTACGTGATTTATATGCTTTATGCATAGGATGAGAATGTGTCATATGCGATATATGATATTGTTATGCTTGCCATAACTTATATGCTTAATTGCATGAGAAAGAAAGAAAGAAAGAAAGAATCTCTTATGAGATAAGAAAGAATGTTATGCATAACTTATGTGCTTCATCCGCACAAGAAAGAAAGACTACCCATAGCCTGTATTTTTAAAGAGCCTATGATTTCAAGAAAATGAACCAAAGATGATATCACATTGTATATTGCATGAGTGTGTTTTCAATTATTCTGTAAATTAATTATCGGCGATGAGTCTACTGAGTATTTCTTCGAAATACTCATTCTGCTATTTTTAACAATATTTGCAGACTTCGGAGGCGAACGAGATTGATCCGGCAGTGGTGGCAATATAAAATTTGATTATCGAATTTATTAAGTTTCCGAACTTATGTATTGAAACACTGTTAACGTATTTTCGTTTCCGCTATCCCAAAAACACGATATTTAAATTTTGAACAATTATCCAATGTATTTTAATTGCCGAAGTAGTTTTCAATTTCAAATATGATTTTAAAAATTAGGTCATTTCCGCAAAATTGATTGACAAAATTAGGGCAAAAGACGATGACGTGGCAATCCGGGTTAACAGAACTCGGGGCGCTACAAATAGAATATTGGAATTGAGAATTTTTCCACACCCAAACCTATTCGTATTCTTGTGGTACACGTCTCCAACTCTTAACCTACCCCACCCTCACCAAATGCTATTAGACTATATGGGCATGTTTGGTACACATTCTCATTTTCTATATATATATATATATATATATATATATATATATATATATAGGAAATTGCACTATATGTCAATTTTTGGCTTTGCATTTACAAAAATGTCACTTTTTTAAAGGTTTTTCAAGATTGTCAATTTTGGACATTTTTGCCCCTATGCATAATTTAAATACCTTATATGTCTAGCATTAAGTGAGATTTGACAATATTTAAAATTTGTACAAAATGTCAGTAATGTAGTACCATTTTTTGGTGGCCCATTTATTTATTTTTGAATTTGTTCACCCAAGCCTTCAGCCAAGCCGTTCAGTTACCTCAACATCCAGTGCTCCACCCCAACAAAATACAAAGAGAGAAAACCATGACTCCCGATTCCGTTAGGCCGTGTCGTCGTGAGGCTCGCCCGTGAAGGATGTCGAAGACTCCCGACTCCGCGTCATATTCCACTCAAATTTGAAGCAGCAGATGCCGAAGATGGAGCTCACTCTGCTTTGGTTAATATAGCTCGAAATGCTCCTGGTATGTTTTTTGAAAAAATATTTTGTGGGATATTTTTCTTTAATGATTTTTTTTCCTGAAAATTGATGTGTTTATGTAATTTTTAGTGGTGATTTTAGTGGTTTCTAAGTATTTGGGTTTTTGGGAACATTAGGATTTTTTGGTTCGAACAGTTTTGGATATTTGAATCTTGTGGGTTTGGAAATATATTTGGGGTTAAGAGTAATTATTATAGTTAAATGTTGAGAGTGGCCAGCTTGCTGCAATTGATGCAATTATCATTATAGCCGAGGTAATGTACTGGTGTTTACAGTAGGCGCTCATGTAAAACACACGAACTGAATGGAGTACTTAGAGGTTGTCTTTACTAAAGGCTGCAAGTGGATTTGTTTAGGGTTTGAAATACCGTAAATTGTGTAGGTAAAGTAATAACTGTGTTTAGTTGAGGTCAAATGTTGAAATCGCATATTATATGGAGAATAGATTATTCAATGTACATCCTGCCATTAAAAGTAACTTTTACAAGCAAAAATGTCTCATCCCAAATGTTTTCCCATTTTATTAAGTGCTTGTATTAATCTGGTTTTCCCTCATTACATATAGTGTTCCAGTGGCCGAGGCTCACAGAGTGCCTAAGGTCAATGAATATGTATTATGTAAGGATGAAAACTAATATATGTCCATATAATTATATGTTTTAATAGTCCCCATGCTTCTTGCAATGTTTAATAGAATCGAAAAGTATATAGCCCTAAGTTCCCTCTGAAAACTTGTGAAGATGTGGATGTGTTTATTATACTGGATAATATCAATACAAGTTCAATAACCTTTTAGATATCTTTGAGATGTTGAAAGTGTAGGGTGTGAAACATATGGGGAAAAATAGCAGTCTGGAGTGCAGTTTTTCTGGAGGTCTGGACTAGACAGGAAGTTGGCTTTTCTTTCTTTGATGGCTAGAGCAAGAGAGTAAGCATGGAAAAAAGAATAATTATTCTTATATCCTCACATTTAACCATCATTTCCTTTACTATCACCATCAACTCTACCATGAGTGTCCAACATCACCACCACTAAATACATTCACCATGTGTAGTTGTTGGTAGTGGAGGTCAGCAGTGGTAATAGCATAGTTGAGTGGTGATTTTGATTTTGGCGCCTAACTCCAGTTAGCTTTATATGACCTTCATGAAACTCAAATGAATTCACTAAAACAGACAGAGTAGGTAGTAGTAGATCCATTATTTTACTTCTATTGTAGGATTTACCACTCTTTCGAGATCTAAGAAAATACCTTCCCCAAGAATATAATTTTTTGGTGTTTTATATAGCTTTCTGTGAGAAACATGAAAGACTTGGTTTTGAATTTTATTTTCTTGGGCAGTAGTGAATGTTTTAACCTAACTCTCTTGTCTTCATGAAAATTAAAAGGGCTTCTTTTACACAACCCAATTGGGTTAAACTAGGATAACTTTTATGATCCTCTTTTGTGCAAAGGGTTAAAAAAATGTGATTTTTCTGGGTAATGCAAAGGTGTGAATTGAAATGAATAATCTTTTGTGCACTCATTTGTGGTTTTCCCCTTCGTTAGTTATTATGTAACTTCTAATAAAAATAGCCGTAGCACTTCAAAAATTGTCTATATGTATTGCTGCACGACTAAGAATCATTGAAAAGCTATTCTATCCCCTTTGGGTTATTTTCTGCATTCTATTGCTTTCTTTTATCAATATATGAATTTATGGATTATGAATATAGCTTAGAAACGCCTTTTCGTTAATATATAACTTTCCTAACATAGAGCTTGTTAATTAAAAGTTATTGTAAAATTAATTGTGTTTCTTATTGATTAGGATTGTGTTCAAAAATCCTGTCCTTGACTCCTTGCTGGCGATTATTCGATCGGAAAGGAAAAATCGCAAACGAATAAGCCTACCCCCGCTTCTCGTCGTTGTTACTTGCTACCGTTGTCCACAGCCAACCGCCAGTAACGGGTCAAGCCCTAAACGGAGTGATAAGGTTAGTACATTAACATTTTTGATTTAGTGATTTTTTCTTCCCGTCCGGTGACTCATTTCCAGTAATCTATATTTAAGTCTGTGAACAGTGAATAAATGATTTCATGAATCTTAGAACTGGTGAATTTGAATGGTTTAATCCATTTGCTTCTGTAACCTGTTGGTCATTTTGATGCTCTCTGGAATTTGTGCTTTTGTCAATATGTGATTTGTAAATTTGCTTTGGACATTTGTTTAGTGAATTGTGTTTGTGATATGTAAGATTTAGTTTGGGAACTTCATCAAAAATCAAAATAGAGGTGGTGATTATGTATTATAGGATCATGTATTTTTACCTTCTCAATGGTGATTATGTTCAGCCTTCTAAGTGAAAAGGTTGTTTGACTTGTAGGTAAAATGGGTGTTACTTTATGAATTTTGAATTAAGAAGACGTAAAGGTAGTTTCCAGATCATGCATATTAATAATGTACCTTACATTTGCTTTTTTTTTTTTATAGAGTCAATGATATAATGTGGAAGAAGTTTCATTGATTATCTTGTCTTGTATTTGGTTTATAAGATTTTCTTGATATTTTCGTTATCTAATTAGCTCCTACTATGTGGAGAGGACTGACCGGTTTGGTGAGATGATTGTAAATACTTTACTTGCTATATACATTTAAGGAAAAGAAAAGAATTATAGCATACAAAAACTGAGTGTTGAGTAGGAAGGGGCTAAATGGTATACTTAAAAATTTTCATGCTCTTGTTGGTTGTTGTTTCGTAATTCGGCATCATATATTAATTTTGATGTTATTGCCTTGCTGGCATGATGACTTATTTTGTGGTTATTGCCTTACCGGCATAATGAATTATTTATGTTGCATTGTTCATCCTTTTAAACATGACGAAGTTGTACCCTCCAAAACTGAACATTGGAGAATTGTTGATTGCTATATGTCACCACTTCCATGCTCTGGTTTACCTTATAAAGTATCTACGTCTGTGTGAAATTAGAACATGTGTTCTGTTGTTCCCGACAATTAGCTGCGTTAGACATCAAATAGGGATAGGCGAACTGTCGTTCCCGACAGTTAGTCTCAGAAATCCCGACAGTTGAGTAAATTGGGTACAACTGAACTGTCGATCCCGACAGTTAGACCAACAATAATGTAAAGCACATTATGTTCCATTTATTGTTAAATCTTCGTGACATGTGCTTTTACAACTTGTTCATGTTGCATTGGGTAGTAGTTTCATGTCGTTACATAGTTGATGTACACATGTTGATTGCTATTCGTTTGCATCCGTCTTTCCCATCGCATACATTCATGACGTGTGATAAGGTGATGTTTTCACCATCTTATTCATTGCAGAGTCCATGGAGTTCGAAGCCTTGGTTCCGGAAGACGCAAGGTTGCGTGCACGCATATCCCAACGAAGTAACCTCAAGTGCCTGAGAACCTGAAGGTACGCTTACGAAATTATGATTCTCAATGCCAATGTTGGAGAAAATCAATATATTTATTGTAGCACATAATTTTAGACTGGAACTACTGTACTGTAATGTGTTGTTTACATCTTCTTGTCAGTTTATGTTTTTTGGTTTTTGAACTATCTAGCTTAAGCCTAACCATATCTAATGATAAATTATTTTCCAGTTTGACTATGTCTACTTTTTTACGTTTCATTTCGTTTCTTCATTTCACCGAACTGTGTTACCTTCTATGGAGAGTATTGAAAGGGTTTTTCCTCCATTGTTCTGTAGTGGCAGGAGGGCCAGTTGTAGGAGGAATGAGTAGCCAGGTCGAAACAGGTCAATATCTGCATGCCAATGAGAGCGACGATGCTAGGACTGCTTCAGGGGAGATGGAGGCGGGGATCGCTTCAGGAGTGGAGGAGGTGGAAGGTAAGAAACAAAACCTGACATTTAGATATATCATTTAGATAGTTCCATATTAACAATTTGTCTATTGTTTATGTTCCGTAGGTGGGTCGACGTCCGACCCAGTACAGCCTATATCGACACCTATTCGCAAGCGGCGTTCCACTCGCCTTCGAATGCCAGCAGCATCGACAAGGACTCCGTACACTAGGGGTAGGAGGCAAACACGGAAGAAATAGTTGAGCCAAATTTTGTTCATTTCAGATCTTTTGTGCCGGTGCCTATCAAGTAACAATGATTGAATGTACGAAGATACCGTGACTCCGACGGACTCCAATTTTGCGCACAGTTTCATTTCAATAGATTTTTGCCAAATCCGCGTGGAATTTATTTTGTAATGTCGAGCCTGGTTAATGGCATATCGTGCAAATGGTATAATGTCTAGCCTGGTTTATGTAAATTGGATAATTTTGTAATGTTCTTGGCATATAAATGGTTCCAAACATTTACGGCAAATTGTGCATTATCTGGAAA
The DNA here is from genome assembly GCA_035079005.1 of Fraxinus americana. NCBI lineage: Eukaryota > Viridiplantae > Streptophyta > Magnoliopsida > Lamiales > Oleaceae > Fraxinus > Fraxinus americana. The sequence continues at coordinate 12,329,799 of CM068725.1, read as the reverse complement.
TTTGATGCGGTACAACTATCCAAATTTTTGTTGCATGGATTAATTTATGGTCCAGTTAGGTGACTATATATGGTTCGAAGTGCGAGTTATTTAGGACATGCAACCCTTAATTATGGCAACCGTCTAATATGAAAATATTGGCATTGAGAATTATAATTTCGTACGTACGAAGATACAAAAATGCAACAGATACAGCTTATTTTGTAATGTCCCAGATTTTATAGTCTTAATTTGGTTGATGTAGCCCATTTAAGAAATAAGCTATGGAAGCTTGGCCCATTTAAGGTTATGAAAGTACAAGCCATAAGTTATTTATAAGCCCAATACTTTAAGACATTAAGTTTAAGTAAATTTGATTTTAAAGATTTAATGAATAACTGGATTGCCACAATGGTCATCTGCATGATATTTCCTATTGGCCATCCAGGTTCGAATCATCATGCAGATGTTTTTACGAAGTATTTTTATAAAATTATTTGTTGGGCTTAAAACTCTTCAAATTCCTAGTTAAAGACTCAATTTAACAAGATTAATGATAATATAACTCTTCCATTTAGTTTTCCATTAAAAAGGGAGGTTACAAGAAGAGGAAAAGCATTTTTTAACTACACATTTCCTCAAATCCGAGATTACACTTATTTTCTCTAAAAAAAAAATCTTTATGTTAAGTAAAGTTTGAAAGAATAGTAAGGGTGTGAAGGAGAGTGCACACTTTGATCAAGGAAAAAGATTTTCAAAAGAATAGGAGAGGAGCATATTTCTAAAAGTTCTGATACCGTCGGGAAGCAACAACAATCATCCAACATTATACTTTCAAAAGCTTTTAACAAAGGTAGGTAGAGGTGCAAGTGTTGGTTTCGTTTTCAAGTTATGATTTTCCATTTAAAAGTATGAATGTAATGGTACCTTCGGGTATGGTGTTTTGGCACCACTATAGTTGAATGATCATTCTCCGGTTCTATGCGTTATGTTAAATCATAACTCCACAGAAATTGGATTTTGCCGGAAATCCCTCTACGTGCGACGGTATGAATCTATTGTTCGAAATTTTATAATTTGTTAACGAAACGCACCGATGACATCTATTGAGTTTCAAACTTATGGGTTAATTCCCTCTCTACAGGTTGATTTGATATGATTTTGCTTGGGACGTGGATGATGGTAAAGAATGATGCAACGTGCTATGGAGAGGCCGATGATTTAATGTTTTCAATTTTACTACGAAAATGTTTACTTTAAATAATTTGTTTCCTATGAAATGTTGTTTATGGAACTGTACTAAACACATTTATTTATGAATAAGTTATGCATTATGGAAATTATCTTACAAGTCACTGGTTTATATTTAAAAAAAAAACGTTAGCAAGGTAACGTTGCTGTTTTCTAGAAATTTCGTTTCTGACTTGACTTCAAAAATCCGTAACTTAGTCGTTACTTGGAATTTTTCAATGAAACCAGTGGCGTTTGATAGACTCATAGGTTTGCTATGAAATAAACTTGAAATCAAGTCAATCCAATGTCGGTAAAATTTTATAGGTCACTTAGAGTAAACTGCACTAGAAAGTGTTGCTAGGTTTCTAGTTTCTGTAGTTGATTTCAAGCAATCATAACTCACTCATTATTTGGAAATTTTAGACAAAATCAGTGGCATTGGATAAACTTACATGTTAGCTACTGAATGAACTTGAAATCATGTCAATCTGATGTTAGTAGGATTTTATATGTCATGTTAAGTAAACTGCGCGGGTGGTGAGTGTTGCTGTTTTTCAGTTTCTGCTCTTGGCTTCAAAAATTTATATCTCACCCGTTACTTGATGTTTTTGGACAAAAGAAATTGGATATGATAGTCTCAGGGGCTAGCTACTGGATATAGCTAAATTCATGTCAGTTCGATTTGTGCAAAATTTTATATGATATTTTAAGTGAACTGTGCTGGGTTTCCTCCCAACCCGAGTTGCTGTGAGGTTTCGAAAATATTTTAATGCCCTATCTGTTGCCGAAGGAGCCTAATTTTTGGATATGTCATATTATAAAGAGTTTTCTACCTTGTATTAAAGGTTCACGAAGTTTCGATGTCGATAGTTATGCAAACGAATTTATTTTGTTACTACCCTTATGAGATAGAAAAAAAAAAACAGCAACATTATTTTTAAAGTTTTGCCTAAAATTTGACGTCAATTGTGGATGCATGCACGGAAGATATTCTAAAGACATTTTTGAATTGTTTTGTTTATAGTATTGAATTATTTTCTTTTAACAAATTATGTTGATTTAAATTTCATAAATTAAATGTTTAAGCTTTCCGCTAAGGGTAAGGTTAATTCTATTAAGTCAATGGCTAAAGTATAGTTAATCTAGTGATGTTTCGATCCATACAGGTCGGGGCGTTACATATTTACAATTGGCAAATGTTATGGTAAATCAACATGAAGTAAATTGTAATATAAAAGGGTCAGTAGACTTCAACTCTTGTCTCATCAAGGTCCATTTACTGTCCAATTTAAGTTTGACATTGACTAGGTGGTTAGCAAGTGTGCATCATAAATGTGGAAATCACCCAGTTCATTATGTATATAGTACATCTTTGTTCTCATACAAGTAACACTTGAGAAACTTACATGTTACTGCAATAGACATTTTTCAAATTCGTAGCTAGTCATTATTCAAACATATGGCTTCCTCCACTGCCAGGAACGACACCGAGCTCTTCAATAATCCGACTCCGATGCCCGGCTCATCTGTAGACGTCCCCATCGTAATATCGTCGGATGATGAAGACGAAGTCCCGTTCCGTGGTTGGAGAGTCACCGGCCCTGTTCCATTTCCCAACCTCGACGCTCTAGCCAGCGAAGAATTGCAATCACCAAACAGTGTGCTCCGCAATGTCGTCGACGACTCTGATGATGACAGCGATGATGTACGCGTGGCCCCCATCGCAGCAGCTCCTGAAATAATTATCATATCGTCGGACGACTCTGATGATGACAGTGGTGCAGATGCCGGATCCGTGTTCAATTAAAATTAGACTGATGATGGGATACCATCACGTCACTAAATAATCTATCGGTAAGTATGTATATAAATTTTGATGTGGGATGAACGTGGACTCTAACTAGGAAGGAAACGACGTTGTAGTACTCGTGGTACGATGTGTTAGAAAGACATCGTAGAAGTGTGCCCTCCAATTTTGTACATTTTTTGTCGAGGATCCCTTATTGACGTTCATATTATGTTCGTCTAGCTATTTTGCGCATATGTAATCATGGTTATTAATGAAATCCATGGGCAACAATCTCCCTTTTGCAATGTGTTTGTTAAAAACGAATTGTTGTATTCTTCGAACTGTCGAGAAACAGAGAATATATGTCGGGATCGACACATGAAGTGTCGGGGAGTGACAAACCATCTCTTCCCTCATCTCTACACTATTTCACGCATATGTAATCATGGTTATTAATGATCGCCATGGGCAACAATCTCCCTTTTGCAATGTGTTTGTTAAAAACGAATTGCTGTATTGTTCGAACTGTCGAGAAACAGAGAATATATGTCGGGATCGATAGATGAAGTGTCGGGGGGTGACAGACCATCTCTTCCCTTATCTCTACACTATTTTGCGCATATGTAATCATGGTTATTAATGATCGCCATGGGCAACAATCTCCCTTTTGCAATGTGTTTGTTAAAAACAAATTGCTGTATTGTTTGAACTGTCGAGAAATAGAGAATATATGTCGGGATCGACAGATGAAGTGTCGGGGTGTGACAGACAACATCTCTACACTTGTTACTTGCGAAGTACAATAAGAGACAAAGTATGGTAATGACATACAGTTGATGGCCCCGGTAGTACTTTAATTTACAAAAGTCCCTAATTACAAATAGGAGGTAGCCAGTACAGTAACATACAAAAGAACTGAAATGTAGATAGCAATGTTAACTGGGTTGCGTTACGACGGTGTTCGTGCATGTGGTTCGGTTATGACCAAATCTGCTGCACCGAGTGCAGCGCCGGGTTCGTGGCCTAGAAGAGGTGGACTCGTGTCTGGATCTCTTACGGCATGTAGCGGGTCTACCTGGCGGACGACGTACCAATGGTGGCAAAATATGAGTATCTGTAATGTCGTTCGGAACAACCCAATTATCTTCCCGCGGGACGGGATATATTGCTTCACTGTAAGCACCCCTCCAGTAGTCCGCAGTGTAGTAAGGAGAACATAAATCGTACAAGGACGAACCTCTTAGGCAAGCTGCACGGGTTGCATGAACACATGGCATACGATTTAGTTGGAATTCACGGCATGTGCATGTGTTCTCAGACAAATCTACCGTGTCCGTGTCGTTGGATATTCCGACCCGTGTTAAGTTTGCTGTTAAGGAATGAGCTCGAAGTCAAGAACCAGCGTCGAACGTTGCCCGTAACTCGCTCTCCATATTTGATGAAAACACTGTACTGCATGAGTTTGAAGTCGTTCGACGTTCATAAAACCACTTCTGCATTGTGCTCCGAATGTGTTCAACAAAGCTTGTGATCGGTAACGAACGGGCATGTCTCAACATAGCATTCAGGGATTCCGCATTGTTGTTTGTCATAATATTATACCTGTGCCCAACGAATAGTGCTCTGGACCAAAAAGGAAATCCTGCTCGCTCCAAGTACTCGTACAATCTCCCACTTATCCTACAAATCTGTCCTATAAGTCGTTTGAATAGGAAAACTGAACTAGCATTATTGTATCTCTGTATTAAATTCTTTTCCATATGCAACATACAACAACCATGTTGAGACAGGGGAAAAAGCTAAGAAATAGCTTTTTCTATACTTGTTTTCCTATCCGACACAACTACAAGTTATCAGAATCGTCTATAAGATCTCTCAAGTTGAACAGAAACCACGACCATGATTTATTTGTTTCGGCATCTTCGATCCCCCATGCTAAAGGGTAGATTTGTTTGTTAGTATCTTGGGCAGTTGCTAGTAAAAGTGTACCTTTGTATGGACCTTTCAAGTGACTGCCGTCTACATAAATTACGGGCCTCAAGAATTGCAAGTAACCACGAATGCTTGCACCAAATGCTAGGAAGAAATAAGTAAACCTATTATGGCCGTCAACTTGGATGTGGGTTACAGTTCCGGGGTTATGTTCTCCAAGGACGTGACAGTACGAAGCAAGTTGATGAAAACTATCCCCCGGTTCACCATGCAGCTTGAGTAAAGCAGCCACCTTTCCCCTACGTGCTTTTCTGTAACTAATTTTGACTCTGAACTCATGTTCCATATCACGTGAAATAGCAGCAGGACTGTACTTGTGGTTTGGAGTGTCAAGTTTTCCCAATATCAGTTCGGCAATTATAGAACTAGTGGCATGACGGTGTGCATTACGACGCACGTCTATGGAACATGTGTGCTGCTTCTTGAATTTACGGATCATAAAGAGTGTAGACTTCTTCACCGCCGAGGCACGTAGCATCCACTTGCAATTACTGTCGGCGCATTTCACGGTTAACATCTTCATGCTTGACCTACTAACTCGGAATTCAAACTTCTCTTGCAATGCGAGTACACGAATCTTCGAGTACAATTCATTTTTACTGAAGAATATTTCCCGTTCGGCAAGGTCCGATGTATTAACAGGTGTAATCCGTTCAGGAATATTAGTGGGAACGTTAGCATTTAATGGATTGTCCAAGTTCTCATGTAAGGGTGCAACCCCAATATCAGAAAACGGCGCCTCGGGTGCACTTTCAGTTGAGATATTATGATGATGACTTATGTCCTCATTTTGTACATTTTGATGAACATCCCCTACGACAATCATACGATCCGGCCAATTTGTATCCGTTGCCATGCCAAGCATTGGGGCTCGACTTCTAACATCGTAACGCATATTGCAGTTTCCTTATGAACCGATATGTACGAACTCAGGTCCTCGTCATCGCGTATTTCAGTCGGAGGTACATTCACATTGGGAACTCTGAACTTCAATTCAATTTCACTACTGGGATCAACAATACCAAGTTTTTCCTTCAACTGTAAAGCAAGTCCGGCTACCGTAATATTTGTCGGCACCAAAATGGAAGTTGTTTTGTCCCCTCTCCACTTCCATTCGTCGTCCACATTTGTGAAATTTCCCCTGTACGAGACTATGAATCTCAAACCATCACTCATACCTGCAATGTTGAGATTGCAACTGTAAGAAGTCGGCAAAATCAAATTATCAACATTGAATACCATTAAATGAGGAAAACAGTTAAGCAAGTCACAACAGTTCTCAAGTGTCGAATTCGACAGTTAAAATGTTGAAGTTGACAGTTTGTTAACTGTCGGACCCGACGATTTGAAACACTGTTGTTGACCATTTCAATACGAACTGTCGGGTGGTTTCCGAACAATGATTTCAGAAATTTTTAAGACATTATTATAGAACATTAATGGTGATAATCAATTCACATTCAACATGACAATGTATTTTGGAAAAAAAATAAGTCAATGATTCATTAAATATAGAATCAATCACATTTAATGAACTATTACAAAGTTCTTTACCTTCATAATCATGGTCAAAAACCTAAGAAATCAATGAGTAATAATTTGAAATTTATTATCACCATGTTGTATTACATTTACGAAATAATGAGTTAAGAAATGAAATAATAGCTAACCTTTCGAAATAGATGATCAATGAACTATGTGTTCTTGATAAAGGAATAAATGAAGAAGATGAATGAAGAAGATGAAGTTCTTGGAAGATAATATGTTCATGGAAGTCTACTTAGGGTTTGTTTATGTTAGGATTTGAATTTTTTTTCTTTATTTTATGGAAGAAAATACATGTTCTTGAATATAATATACATATATACAATGAATAAAATAATAAAAATTAAATCATCAAATCAAACAATTAATGGCAATCCAATCAAGCATTAATTGCTCTTACAAAGGTCATCCAAGGGTAATTTGGACCTTTCAAGTCAAAAAAGTGACATTTTTGAACAACTTGAGTGCACATATAAATTTTTTGTGTATTTTTAAATTTAGTGACATTTATGAAAATCTCCCATATATATATTGGGTGAAAACACACGCACAGTACACACGTTAGGGAGGGAGAGAGAGAGAGAGAGAGAGGGGGGGGGGGGGATGTGCTACTTTTATTTTTACCCGCAATCAAGAATAATTCTTCACACGTAGATAGAGGGCCAAGGCAAGCTGTTTTTATTATGTCTCACACACTCAAGATTTGGACGAGTTTTGAAACGTCCATTCATAATTTCTTTGAAAATTTATTTCATCTGACGAGGTAGGATTACGAGGTGCAGGTGATTTGTCCCGTTTAAATTATTTATTTAAGTTGATAAATATTATGCTTATGAAAGTTATGATATGATATGGTTATGAAATGATATGAAATGACCATCCGGTACCAAAGATGTGATATATTATGAGCTCTTATCGATTTCCAAAGATATGATAGGACAATATGATATTTTTGACGCATGATTTAATGTTTTATTAGGGATTGCACCATTAACCGTGTCCTACTTAGTATTTTCATATGCGCACCCCTACTCATTACAGGTTTGTCCAGAACGAATGGAATTGTGGCGAAATAGTGATGCGGGCTGCCAAGCGGATCAAAGAAAAAGGCAAATAACCATTTAATATTTTTTTTTATGTTTTTAAATTTAATTGTCAATGACTCGTTTGTAAATTAATCTTTTGAGTATGTTTGAAATTTTTAGAAACTTGGATATTGTGTTTAATTGATATTTATTGTTAAAAATAAAGAATGCCTTTAATTTGTTTCGTTCCACTTTTAACAAAAAAGAAAAAAAAGATTTTCGTAACACTCCAGATTGATGAAAATTTGGGGGCGTTATAGTACGGTATTAGAGCCTAGAGTTGTAAAATCGATTCTGTAGACATTTTTGCAAAATAAAAAATTACAGCGTGTCACTGTTCACGTGAACAGTAAAAATTTTATTTTTATTTTTTCTTTTCCCTTTATTTTTTTGAAAAAAAAAGGGACTTTTGTTTGTTATGGAAAAAAAAAACATGGCACATGACTCTCACTATTCGACCACTCTCCAATTGATCCAAGGTATAAAAATTACTTTTTTTTTAACAAAATTATGTGTTATCTTCATATTTTGATATATCATTATTTTAACATTGATTAGACAATGTAAATGCACAAAGAGATTTTACATATATGTTCAATTTTTGAGGACGAAAATTTTTTTTAGAAGGGAAGATTGTAACACCCCGAAAATTTATAGAAATTTTTATTTGTACTATATGCTACATTTTGGAAAGTTGGGGCCTAAAGTGATATAAGTGATAATTCAATTATATTTGGGTTAAATATTAGATTTCAATAGAGATAAAATAAGTATGTTAATATTATACTCGTTGGATAGCTCGTAATTAATTATGCATTTTAGGCTCGAGAAAATAGTAATTCGGATAAGTTAAAATCAAGATATTACAGTTTATAGATATTGTTAGTATTTTGATTATGCCTCAAATAAAATATTAAATTGCAAGGGGTGGCCACATGTGGGGTGTTGGAAAAGTGGTGGTGTAGGCTGTTTTTATTATGTTCTCTCACAGTCAAGATTTGGACGAGTTTTGAAACATCCATTCATAATTTCTTTTAAAAGTTATTTCATGTGACGAGGTAGGATTACGAGTGCAAGTGATTTGTCGCGTTTAAATTATTTCTTTAAGTTGATAAATATTATGCTTATGAAAGTTATGATATGATATGGTTATGATATGACATGTAACGACCATCTGGTACCAAAGATATGACATATTATGAGCTCTTATCGGTTTCCAAAGATATGATAGGACGGTATGATATTTTTGACACATGATTTAATATTTTATTAGGGATTGCACCATTAATCGTGTCCTACTAAATATTTTCATATGCGCACCCCTACTCATTACAAGTTTGTCCGGAACGAATGGAATTGTGGCGAAATAGTGATGCGGGCTGCCAAGCGGATCAAAGAAAAAGGCAAATAACCATTTAATATTTTTTTTTGTTTTAAATTTAATTGTCAAAGACTCGTTTGTAAATTAATCATTTGAGTACGTTTGAAATTTTTAGAAACTCGGATATTGTGTTTAATTGATATTTATTGTTAAAAATAAAGAATGACTTTAATTTGCTTCGTTCCACTTTTAATAAAAAAAAAATGATTTTCGTAACACTTCAGATTGATGAAAATTTGGGGCGTTACAGTACCGTATCAGAGCCCAGAGTTGTAAAATCGATTCTGTAGACATTTTTCCAAAATAAAAAATTACAGCGCGTTACTGTTCACGTGAACAGTGAAATTTTTATTTTTATTTTTTCTTTTCCCTTTATTTTTTTTAAAAAGGGACTTTTGTTTGTTATGGAAAAAAAAAAAAACTTGGCACATGACGCTCACTGTTCGACCACTCTCCAATTGATCCAAGGTATAAAAATTACTTTTTTTGACAAAATTATGTGTTATCTTCATATTTTGATATATCATTATTTTAACATATCATTATTTTAACATTGATTAGACAATGTAAATGCACAAAGAGATTTTACATATATGTTCGATTTTCGAGGAAGAAATTTTTTTTTAGAAGGGGAGATTGTAACACCCCGAAAATTTATAGAAAATTTTATTTGTACTATATGCTACATTTTGGAAAGTTAGGGACTAAAGTGATATAAGTGATAATTCAATTATATTTGGGTTAAATATTTGATTTCAATAGAGCAAAAATAAGTATGTTAATATTATACTCGTTGGATAGCTCGTAATAAATTATGCATTTTAGGCTAGAGAAAATAGTAATTCGGATAAGTTAAAATCAAGATATTACAGTTTATAGAAATTGTTAGTATTTTGATTATGCCTCAAATAAAATATTAAATTGCAAGGGGTGGCCACATGTGGGGTGTTGGAAAAGTGGTGGTTTTGATTTGGTAGTTTTGTTTTAAAATGATTTATTTACTTTGATTTTGGGATATGAATGGGACAGGTTGCCTCGTGTCGGTTAGATAGGGAAGAAGAAATTGTTGATTGAATAGAATATTGGAATTGAGAATTTTTCCAAACCCAAACCCTATCCATATTCTTGTGGTACACGTCTCCAACTCTTAACCTACCCCCACCCCCCACCAAATGCTGCTAGAATCGTGATACTAGGATAGTATTTTTATTATATATATATATATTTGGTGAAAACACACGCACAGTATACACGTTTGGGAGAGAGAGGGGGGGGGGTGCTATTTTTTATTTTTGCACGCAATCAAGAATAATTCTTCACACGTAGATAGAGGGCTAAGGTAGGCTGTTTTTATTATGTCTCACGCACTCAAGATTTGGACGAGTTTTGAAACTTTCATTCTTAATTTCTGTGAAAAGTTATTTCCTCTGACGAGGTAAGATTACTAGGTGCAAGTGATTTGTCCCGTTTAAATTATTTCTTTAAGTTGATAAATATTATGCTTATGAAAGTTATGATATGATATGATATGGTTATGATATGATATGAAACGGCCATCCGGTACCAAAGATATGATACGACGGTATGATATTTTTGACGCATGATTTAATATTTTATTAGGGATTGCACCATTAATCGTGTCCTACTGAGTATTTTCATATGCGCACCCCTACTCATTACAGGTTTGTCCGGAACGAATGGAATTGTGGCGAAATAGTGATGCGGGCTGCCAAACGGATCAAAGAAAAAGGCAAATAACCATTTAATATTTTTTTATGTTTCTAAATTTAATTGCCAAAGAAAAAGGTAAATTAATCATTTGAATGTGTTTGAAATTTTTAGGAACCTGGATATTGTGTTTAATTGATATTTATTGTTAAAAATAAAGAATGCCTTCAATTTCTTTCGTTCCACTTTTAAGAAAAGGAAAAATAGATTTTCGTAACACTCCAGATTGATGAAAATTTGGGGAGTTACATGTTGAGACTAGCTTTTTACATGGAAAACGATCGAACTCGACGATGGTATTTGAATCAAATTGTATCCCTTTGAGTTAACTTTTCAACGCATCTTTAATCGCTTCAATCGGACATCGGGAGAGGAAGTTATGATGAAAATACTGAAGATGATGTAGAATTTGAAACAGTAACGCAGTGCCCAGGCGCTGGACAGACCCAAAAGACTAGATTTTCATTGACTAGGCACTGCTCCCATGGCGCCTAGGTACTGCGCTGTGCAAACTTAGGTTTTTTTTAATGTTTGGGCTACGACAAGCCTAGAAAAAGACCCCAAAAATTTCCAGAACTCCTGATTCCTCATCATTCTTCATTATACACCATTCTATCATAACTTTTGGCTCAAGAACTTCATGAAGAACTAATAAACATTGGTGAAACTACAAAGGAACTCAATTGGAATTGGAGATTTCAACGTCTTTTACTCGTGTAATGTGTTTTTCATTGTTTAAACAATTCTAAGGTTTATATTTCCTTACTTTGAATTAGTTTTGAGTTTGACTTAACTTTTATTAAGTCTTTCATAGATTTAATCAAGTTTCTTCCATTGAACAATTAAAATATTTATTTGAGTTTAAATTTCAGATACTTTATTGGTGTGATTTAATTACTACTATATGTTAGAAATATATGGTCGCTTTTTGAATCTGATTTCAATAAATTAATGTGGGAATGAGATTTAGGAAACTTAAATTCTAGAATTACATGTGGAATTAAATTGGTTTGTATTGCTAAATCCTCCGATTGGAAAGTTAGGATAAAAACTTCTAATTGAGTAGAAAATACATTCATTATTGATGTTGATTGATCCAATTTAGTTGAGGGAATTCCAACGCTTCACTATTTTACATATTGATTCAAATTCCACTATTATATCCGGTGACATTTACATTTTAATTCAATAAACAAATTATTTTCATCCAAATCAAAAGAACCCTAAGTTATTGAACTCCTTTAAACATTCTTCTATCTCCCTGTGGATACGACATCCCAAAGCTGCACTACAACTATCGCGTTATTAATTGGACGTAATCATTACCTTTTGTAGAAACTAACATGTTTAATGTTGTTCATATAATCATTAACCTATTACAAAGCTTCTGTGCAACTGTTGTGCAATTTCTTTACATGTCATGGACCAATTTGTGAAGTATATATCGATTTTAAAATTTAATCTCCGTATTTGTTCTTTTGAAACTACAATTTTAGGTTAATAAACAGTTATCCTTGATTGTACAAAGAATCTAGATGAATTGAAATGTCTGCTAATTATTTACCACTAATTCTTAAATCTAAACCAATAGGGAAAGTTATTTGTGTAAGATATTTAGAACTATTTCCACAATTAGTCAAGAAAATTATAGGAAATTAGAACTATTGCTTATTCGCGCATCTCAGGAGATCGTATATTGTCTTTCTCAAACACTACAATTACTCAAAATTCATCGTTCTTCTAATTCCAATCCCTATATTTACATTCATCAATATATACACACAAATACATGCATAGTGTATATGTATTTTATTTGAACTTGCGATCTGCGGGTTTTGATTCTATGGTGGCGACTTTTGGTATATAATTCTATGCTTTTTATAATTCTATGTTTTTTTATTTTCTATTTTTTTTAATCATTTTATGAAACATCATGCTTCTCTTGGATAAGTTTCTATTATGATCGACGGGTGAATTTTAGGGTTCAAATTTTCACCCAGATTAGTACAAGCAATACTTATATCTAGTATTGTGTGTGTATATACGTACATAGGTACGTATGTATGTTTGTTTTCTTTATATCTATTTGGTGAGTATGAAATTACGCTAACATTGAAAAATGTGTGCTTGCCCATCACATTCTTTTCTATTTCATATAGTCCTTCTAATTTGTTTTCATTTTTGTTGAAAGATGAAGCAGCACAAGCTGACCAATGGAAAAATGATCTGGCATCCGACTCATGAATCCAAGCTACATCAGCACCCATTGGTGATTGTACAATAGAAGAGCCTAAAGGATTGCATATTCAAATATCTGTTTTGTATAGCACATGGATTCTATTATAGGAGAGAATATTCTTTCTGAAATGATTTACTTTGTAACTGAATTTCTTTCTTCTTTCTCTTACGTGAAGTGTATATATAATGTAATCTGAATTGTATACAATTAGAAAAACAAATTTACAGCCATTGTTATTTTCATAATTTTCGTCTATCTCAAAATTTACGTAGTATCAGAGCATAATGGTGGAATTAGAAAATTAGTCCTCAAATCTTCCACCAAACACCAATTAAACTCAAAATAACAACTCAACATTTCATGATCCAATGCATTTCAGTAGCCCTTATTACATTGGCAGCACTGATAGTACTGGAGCCATTCTAGTAACACATATACTGGATGCAAACGACTGCCATTCTTGGGCTAGGTCAATGAAGAGAGCTCTTAGGATAAAAAAAATAAGCTAGGATTTATAGATGAGAACCTTTGTGAGCCACAAGATCCAAATGATCCACTGATGGAGCACTGACTTAGATGTAATGATGTTGTGATCACTTGGCTTCAAAATATCATGGCTGTGGACATCAAATGCAACACTACATATGTTGAGATTGTACATCAGTTATGGCTAAAGTTGGAGCAGTGATTTGCTCAACAGAATGCACCTAGAATTTTTTAGATAAAGCAGGCCATTACAACATTAGCCCAAAAACATGATGCTGTAAGTGTATACTTTTCTAAGTTCAAAACTCTTCTTGATAAATTGTTAAACTATGAGTCAATCCCTAATTGTACGTGTGGAGGTCTGAAAATAGTATTTGAACATCAGAATCGTGACTGGGTAATGAAATTCTTAATGGGATTGGATGAATCTTACAAAGCAATTAAGGCTCAAGTTCTTTTGAACAAACCTTTCCTTCCTCAAATGAAGTTTATGCTATAATTCAACAAGAAGAGAAAAGAAGACAGATCTCAAATGATGGCTCTATCAGTGAGACAATGTCATTGTGTGGTTAAAGGCAACTTTAGAGACAATGGCAGGCAGAACTCTTCATCATAGAGGAAAGATAGGTATTATTGTACCTTCTATAAAGTTGCAAGCCACTCACTTGAAAGATGCCTCAGAGATCCTCAAAGATCCTATTGTAGGATGCTAGGACACACTGCAAGTAAATGTTTCAAGCTACATGGTTGCCCATCATGTCAAAAATTGGCAAAAATCAATACACACCAGTAGAAAATCAGGCTCCCATTTTTGTGCCTATGAATCAGGAACAGCAGACCGACAAGACCAATGTATCTCTCACTCAAGAGGAATACTCTTACTTGATGGCCATTCTCAAATCATCAACGAATCCAAATTTAGGTCTTTCAGCAAACCAGGTTTAAAACATTGTTGTTTCAAGTATTGATAATGCTCTTCCAAAGATTTCTGGTATATCACTTTGCTCATGTACTCTTTGTAAGTGTTATGTCCTAGGTCCAATCAACTTTGGACATAAACACTTTGAATATATATAATCAAAGTGTATATATGGCAATATCTATTATTTAATTGAATTAATATTCTAATAAATTAAATAATAGAATCCGTAGATTCAAGTCTTGGTGATTTGTTAATCACAAGGTGTTGTGATTGTGAGATACAAATTACATATGACTGAATCTTAAATCGTCCGTGGTCGAAGTAGTAACGAGATACGGATATCGTTGTTACGGATAGACTATCGCGTGTGGCATTCTTACTTGTGAAGTAAGTAGCTGATCTCACAAGCTAAAGTGTGGTGACACTTGAATGAACACGTGGATGTTTTGTTATAGAACAAAACATTGGAGACCCGCTGAGAGATTCCACATGGATAACTATCTAAGTGTTAGTGGTTAATCTCTAAAGTTCGGTAGTGGAATTGGTCCTTTGACTTGAGGTCATCATAGTACCTTATATGAGGGCAGACATACTTTGGTGGTGTTGGATGTTGCTCTGTCAAGGGTCGCTAATACAGCATCGTTCGGGTATGTCAAGAATCATATGAAGGTTGTGAATGATCAATAGAGGATTCGTCACTCTTAGATAGTAAGAGATTATGATCTACATTTTATCCAGTTAAGTTAATTATGAAATCCTTGGCCAAGGTGAACTCATAAGTCGGAAAAGAGTTTTCGACGTACATTGACTTAACAGTGGGATAAAAGATATGATCGATAATTGAGATTGACACATATCCATATCTCATAATTGATCGGATCATATTGACGAAAGGATTAAAGTTTCACGATAAACGAACAAGTTTGGTTTTGTCATGCTACGTGATATTTCCCGTCACATGTATTGCCCTGATACATTGCTAGATGTCAATCTGGGACAACGAAAATGAATTAGTGATAAATTAAAAGGGACGTTTTAATTTATTGATTTTGATTAGATCAAAATAATAATTCACGTCGTTCGGCATCGTGATCGGGAACCTAATGGGTCACACACAAAAGAGAATCAGAAGAATGAGATTTACCAATTAATTAATTAACAAGTGTTGGATAATTAATTAATTGGGTTGTTTATTAATAGGCTCGAATTAATTAATTGGATTAATTAATTCATGGACCAGATTTAATTAATTTGATTAATTAAATCTTGGACCGGGTTAAGTTTAATAGATGGGCCGAGTCCATCTGGACTTATATTAATAGACTACTAGGGTTTGAAAAACTGTAGAGAAATTCATTATT
Organism: Fraxinus americana; assembly: GCA_035079005.1. Classification (NCBI taxonomy): domain Eukaryota; kingdom Viridiplantae; phylum Streptophyta; class Magnoliopsida; order Lamiales; family Oleaceae; genus Fraxinus; species Fraxinus americana. The sequence continues at coordinate 12,314,059 of CM068725.1, read as the reverse complement.
CTTGCTAGCACGAGAAAAGAAAACCCTAGCCGTCATTCTTATTCTCTGTGTGGATCACCATTGGAGGCTGGACAATTGGACAGCTTGGATTGCAGATCGTGATCATTGAAGTTCAAGGAAAAGCAAAAGAGTTTGTGGAATTCATCAAAGGTATTAATCCTCATCACAGTTTCTATCTAAACACATTGCAGATCCTCGTTTGGGAATTGAAAATTGTTTAATTTCCGCTGTGCATGATAAGTAAATTCCCAACAGTGGTATCAGAGCCTACTTTGTGTTTGTTAGAAATTGTTTCGTATTACATAACAATCAAAAGTTGATTGTTGTTATTTTCATGTTTCTAGCAATTAAATAAATTTGATTTTTCATATTTTAAAATCTGTTTAAAAAAAAATTAATTTTGGATCTGAAACCCGCCGGCAGCAAGGCGAGGCGGCAAGGGGGAGCGGCTGCGGCGCTGCTCGCCGCACGCGTGGAGGGCGACGGCGCGAGAACAGCCAGCGCGACATCGCGCGATGGCGATGGCGGCTGGCGGCAACGCCCTGCGTTTCTGGCCGCGATTGTCGCCGTGCGTTTTTGGCGGCAGCGCTGCAGCAACAGCTTTGTCGCGACGGGGAGTCGCCGGCGGCGACTACCCGTCGCGATCCACTTGTGCGGCGCCGTTGCCGGCGCCGCGAGTTATAAAAAAAAAAAAAAAAAAAAAAAAAAAAAAATTCTTTTTAGGGTTTCAGTAAACGGGGTGGAGGCGGGGGCCTCTGTTGCAATTTGTGAAATTGCAGGCCCCCGCCTGCAATTATATAATAAAGGGTTAAGTTTGCAATTTCGAAATTGAAGGGGCTTGTTTTTGATTTGGAACTTGGGTCAATTTACACTTTTCAAAATAGTTTTGAATTTAAATATTAAAATGGTTTTAATTTGATTTTCAAATGATTTGACCTAAAATTCAATTTTGACCCGTTCAAAATTTTATTTAAAATTGACGACTTTATATATTTTCGTTATAATTAGATTTTAACTTAAATATTAAACTTTGACCCTAAAATTGAATTTTATTTTATTTAGGAGTTTTATCCTAAATTAAAATGTTAATTCATTTTAAATTAGAGTTAGACTTTAATTTAATATTTAATTAAATTTGGATTTTAATTAAATTATCCACCCTAGTATATTGTTAAAATTAGAGTTGGACTCTAATTTGACATTTAATTGAAATTCGATTTTAATTAAATTGTCTCGCCCTAAATGTTTCTTAAAATTAGAGTTGGACTCTAATTTAGTATTTAATTAAGATTTGATTTTAATTAAATATGTTCGCCCTAATATTTTGGAATTAGAATTTGACTCTTATTTTGTATTTAATTAAAATTTGATTTTAATTAAATTCAACCGTATTAATTTGATTATAATTAGAGTTGAACTTTATTTTAACGTTTAATTAAAATTTGATTTTAATTAAATTGTTTTGCCCTAAAATTTTATTGGAATTAGAGTTGGACTCTAATTTGGTATTTAATTAAAATTTGATTTTAATTAAATAGTCCCGCCTTATATTTGTAGAATTAGAGTTGGACTCCAATTTGATATTTAATTGAAATTTGATTTTAATTAAATAAGTCCGCTAATTAAATTAATTAATTAATTTGATTAATTAATTATTTAATTGTTCCAATCCATTTGTCTAAATTAGTTTAGACGACTTTAATTGCTAGAAACTTGAAACATGTTTGCATATAATATTAGATATTATATAGGAAAGCATTTATTTGATGAATGTTTAATTAGTGGATGATTATGGACTCGACCATGTGGATGTGTTGAATGGTTAGTTTTATTCTTGTTGTTTTATGAGCCTGCGAGCTCTTATTTATTTTGGACCTGCGAGTCCGTTGTTATTATTTTGGGCCTGCGTGTCCAATATTATTTAGGCCTGCGTGCCAACTAGTATAGGATACAAGTTGTAGCTGGACTAATTGGAGATACAAGAAGAGGAGGAGACCATAGAGATGGAGCATTGTATGAATCAATGCTATACCCCCTAGGAACTGACCGACTAGTCTTCCTTATGGCTCGGGAAGACTAGATAGTATAAGTCCATAATCGTCCACACTATTATATGTATGTTTATTTGCATGTTAGATGTATAATAAAATATATATAATTATTACGATGAGACCTTTTGCATGCAAAACCCCTCGTTAAAAATATTAAGTCAATTTGATATTTGCCTTCCATCATTATAGTGAAAAACGAGAGTCCTCAATCGATCTAAGCTTGTTGAGTACACTCAAGGCTGGTCGATTAGGGATATGTTTGACACTTTGAAATATTAGATATTTCTGAATGATGGGTTTGACTTAACTAATATTTATCTTTTATTGAGTACACTCAAGAAGATAAATTTTAGAGGCATGCTAAAATATTAAGTCATATTTATATTTGCCTTCCATCATTATAGTGAAAAACGAGAGTCCTAAATCGATCTTAGCTTGTTGAGTACACTCAAGGCTGGTCCATTAGGGATATGTTTGACACTATGAAATATTAGATATTTCTGAATGATGGGTTTGACTTAACTAATATTTATCTCTTGTTGAGTACACTCAAGGAGATAAATCTTAGAGGCATGTTAAGCTAACACATAAGATGTATGAAGACAAAGAGTTGTCAGCTTAATGATCTGGAAGTTGTATGGAGATACAATTGATAATAGTATCTACCCAAATGTTTTATTAGGGCTTGTTGAGTACACTCAAGGTTTTAATATAACAAATGGGATTCCAGCCCACTGGGAATCAAGTATGGATTCCATAAATTTATGTGAGAGGGTCATAAATTTGAGTTAAACAGTGGGAGCGAAATTAATTTAATAAAAGGCCATGTTAAATTAATTCATGCACTATATATATATTATTTCTTTACTTTTTGTCGTTTACATTTATTGAATCATGAGTAACCATATGTATTTAAGAGGCATATTGTATGCCAACAACCAAAGCAAATTTTCTTGATTGACGCCGCAATCTGAGAATTGTTCTCAGGCATGAAAAATTGGTTATGTCTTTGAGTAGTCCTTTCTAGAGACATCTGTTGATGACTCGATAAAAGAAGAGGTGGCTGCTATAATAAACACAGTGATGACGATAGTGCTACAACATATGTGATGTTTGTAACTATGTCACCTGAGTTACAAAGCAACATAAGAGTATAAATGCTAACATATGATTTTTCATCTCAATATGTTGAATGATGAACAATCATACGAGGAAATATATGATATTTCCCAGCAACTATACCAGTGCTTAATGACAGAAGAATCTTCAGTCGGTGCTTGTGTACTGAAGATGCAGACTACTTTGAGAAGTTGTCTTGATTGCGTTCAGTCATGAACAATGAACTAAGTATAGACTTGGTTCTGCAATCTCTGTCAGAGAGTTATTCATAACTAATTAAGAATTTAACATGAATAAACTCGAAGCACGCTCATTGAGATGCTGAACATGCTTAAAACTGTTAAGTCCAACATCTGTGTTTGTAGTGGACAAATCTTAGTCATAGATTCCTCTAAGGAAGTCTAAAGGATGCTTTAGGAAAGCAACCAAGATGACTAAGACAGTTAAAGCGAATAAGGACAATACCAAATCTGATGATCCTTATTATCATTTTGGAATGATGGGTCATTAGAAATGAAATTGCAAGGCTTAAATCTACTTCGTTAGTTTCATGGGTATTAGATACTAGATATAGATCTCATATTTATATAAATATGCAGAAACTAAATAAAAGTAGATCTCTGCAGAATGGAGAAGTTGACCTACACGTTGAAAATGAGCAAAAGTTGTTGCATTGCCTGTAGAAGCATATTTCCTGCCATTGCCTTTAGGCTCGATATTAGAATTAGAGAAATGTTAATTTTGTTCTCACCATTACCAAGAGCATTAAATAAATTTCATGTTTTGACATGAATTATTTTAATGTTAAGGACAATTGTTGTTCCTTTTTATCTTGATAAGATCTTAATGGTTATGGTAAATTACAAAATGACATTTATATTCTAAATGTTGAGTGTTCTATAATGAGTATAGAAATTGAAAGGCATAAAAATGATAATCTGAATAACACCTATATCTGACATTGCAGATTTGGTCACATAAATGAGAATGCAATTCCAAACTTACATGGAGATGTATATTTGGGTCAAATAATTTTGAATCATTTGACAAATGCGAATCATGTCTGTAAGACATAGTGACCAAATCTCCTTTTACTTGAAAAGGAAAATGATCTGCACAATTATTAGGTCTAATACATAGTGATGTATGTAGATCCATATCAATTAATGTCAGGTGAAGTTTATCTTATCTCATCACATTTACTAATGATCATTTCAGAAATGATCATATATATTTGATGAAATTCAAGCATGAATCTCTTGAAATGTTCAAGGGATTCAAGCTAGGAATAGATAAACAAATAGGTAAACATATTCTTACACTAAGACTTGTTCGAGGTAAAGAATATCTAAAATGGAGAATTTTAGATTATCTAAAAGAGAATTAGATTCTCATGCAGTGGATTCCTCCACATACATTGCAACATAATGATGCATCTGAAATGAGGAATCGTGCACTATTAGACATAGTGCAATAGAGAACCAGCCATGCAAACATTCAAAAGTCGTTTTGAAGTCATGCACTGATTGATACGTGTTGCGTACTAAATCGTGTCTCATCTAAATCGGTTGACAAAACTTCATACGAGTTATGAAAATGCCCAACTTATCTCATATGAAAGTTTGGGCTGTGATGCTTATGTGAAGCATATTGGATCAGATAAGTTTGAAACTAGATCCGTTAAATACATATTTGTGGATATCCAATAGACAATTGGATATCAATTCTATAATCCCGTTGAGAAGAAGATGTTCATCTCAATACATGTCGTACTCTTAGAGAAAGTGTTTACTCTAAGAGAGACAGTGGGAGTAGAATAAATCTTGAAAGAGTTCAAGAGTCCACGGATATAATTAACCGAATAGATGAACCTGAGTCTTATCCCACACCAGCTGAGGGACATACTCTTGATCAAGAAGTGGAGACTTCTGAGAACACGTTAGCTCAGTGTAAATCTTGTAGGATCATTTGACCTCCTAGAAGGTACGAATCCATGATTACTAATCAAGGATAATGAACCTACTAATTACATAGAAATAAAGTCAAGTGTTGACTTAAAGAGATGGACTTGTTGTATGTAACCGAGGTTTGACCTTGGTCGACTTGCCTAATGGATTAGAACCCATAGGTTGTAAATGAGTTTACAAGAAAATGTCAATATGGATTGAAGCAAGCCTCTTGGAGCTAGAATCTTCGATTTGATACAAAAGTCAAAATGTTTGATTTTATCAAAAAATGAAGATGAAATGTGCGTTTACAAGAAGATAGTGGGAGCATTGTCGCATTCCTGATATTATATGTATGAGACATATTATAGGAAACGACGTCTCTATATTTCAATTGTTGAAATTATGGTTGTCAGATAATTTCTCCGTGATGGATGTGGGAGAAGCAAGTTGATCTATAGAGATAGATCTAGAAGATTACTTGACTCATCCCAATCTATACAGATAAAATCTCGAGAAGATTTTATATGGAGAAAATGAACTGAGAGTTCATGGATAGAATGATGCTAACTTCTAGTCAGACTAGAATAATAGCACATCTCAAAAAAAAAAAAGGATATTGGTTTACTCTTAAGCGGTGTGTTGGAAATGTTCCAAATAACCGTTGATTCAATAATGGAAGCCTTATACATCATTGCTTTACAAAGCAACAAAAGTTGTGGTCTGGATCAGGGAGTTCATTACTGAACTTAGAGTAGTTCCTAACATTGTTGATCACACGCTTATGCATTGTGATACAATGGAGCCATCGTGCAAGCGAAAGAACTAAGGTCTCATCAATGATCTAAACATATGTTAAGGCAGTGTTATCTCATTGAAAAGATAATACAAAGAAATGACGTAAATAAAGAACGAATTCCCACAAGTTATAAATTGCGGATCCACTGACAAAGAGTTGTCGCAGCATAAACATGATCGTCATGTAGACTCTTATGATATAAGATACATAAGTGATTGGATCTAGTGCAAGTGGGAGTTTGTAAGTGTTATGTCCTAGGTCCAATCAACTTTGGACATAAACACTTTGAATATATATAATCAAAGTGTATATATGGCAATATCTATTATTTAATTGAATTAATATTCTAATAAATTAAATAATAGAATCCGTAGATTCAAGTCTTGGTGATTTGTTAATCACAAGGTGTTGTGATTGTGAGATACAAATTACATATGACTGAATCTTAAATCGTCCGTGGTCGAAGTAGTAACGAGATACGGATATCGTTGTTACGGATAGACTATCGCGTGTGGCATTCTTACTTGTGAAGTAAGTAGCTGATCTCACAAGCTAAAGTGTGGTGACACTTGAATGAACACGTGGATGTTTTGTTATAGAACAAAACATTGGAGACCACGAGAGATTCCACATGGATAACTATCTAAGTGTTAGTGGTTAATCTCTAAAGTTCGGTATTGGAATTGGTCCTTTGACTTGAGGTCATCATAGTACCTTATATGAGGGCGTACATACTTTGGTGGTGTTGGATGTTGCTCGTCAAGGGTCGCTAATACTGACATCGTTCGGGTATGTCAAGAATCATATGAAGGTTGTGAATGATCAATAGAGGATTCGTCACTCTTAGATAGTAAGAGATTATGATCTACATTTTATCCAGTTAAGTTAATTATGAAATCCTTGGCCAAGGTGAACTCATAAGTCGGAAAAGAGTTTTCGACGTACATTGACTTAACAGTGGGATAAAAGATATGATCGATAATTGAGATTGACACATATCCATATCTCATAATTGATCGGATCATATTGACGAAAGGATTAAAGTTTCACGATAAACGAACAAGTTTGGTTTTTTCATGCTACGTGATATTTCCCGTCACATGTATTGCCCTGATACATTGCTAGATGTCAATCTGGGACAACGAAAATGAATTAGTGATAAATTAAAAGGGACGTTTTAATTTATTGATTTTGATTAGATCAAAATAATAATTCACGTCGTTCGGCATCGTGATCGGGAACCTAATGGGTCACACACAAAAGAGAATCAGAAGAATGAGATTTACCAATTAATTAATTAACAAGTGTTGGATAATTAATTAATTGGGTTGTTTATTAATAGGCTCGAATTAATTAATTGGATTAATTAATTCATGGACCAGATTTAATTAATTTGATTAATTAAATCTTGGACCGGGTTAAGTTTAATAGATGGGCCGAGTCCATCTGGACTTATATTAATAGACTACTAGGGTTTGAAAAACTGTAGAGAAATTCATTATTCTTGCTAGCACGAGAAAAGAAAACCCTAGCCGTCATTCTTATTCTCTGTGTGGATCACCATTGGAGGCTGGACAATTGGACAGCTTGGATTGCAGATCGTGATCATTGAAGTTCAAGGAAAAGCAAAAGAGTTTGTGGAATTCATCAAAGGTATTAATCCTCATCACAATTTCTATCTAAACACATTGCAGATCCTCGTTTGGGAATTGAAAATTGTTTAATTTCCGCTGTGCATGATAAGTAAATTCCCAACACTCTTAACACTGCAAATACCAATAATTCTACGGTTCCTTGATTCTAGATACATGGACAACAGATCATATGATCTGTAGCCCATCATGTTTTTATCTATCACCTGCTCAGTAACTTATGTTGGCACTGCTCATTCACAGACACATTAATTCTCCAGGATGTGTGTGTTCCTTCCTTTTCTTTTAACCATCTGTTAGAAAACTCACTCAGGCACTAAACTATTGTGGTGTTCTTTTTTTCCTGATGTTTGCTTCATACATGACCCTTCGACTTGGATAACGACTGGAATGGGTGAAGTAAAGTCTGGTCTCTATCATATTCTGCCTTCAACAGTCTCTCATATGGCCCTTCAAGAAAGTTTGATTCGTCTAACTACCACACTTCCCATTTCAGCCTCTATTATCAATCATACTGAGGAGTTTGATCTTTGGCATTACAGAATGGGACATCCATCCCATTTTGCCCTTGCTTTTTGAAGATTAGATACCTAAGTTGGCTTCTTATAACAAACTTTGTTCTGTATGTCCCTTAGCAAAATAACACAAACTTCCATTTCCTGTTAGTCAGCACAAATCAGAAAGGCGTTTTGATTTAATGCATTGTGATATCTAGGAACCTTACAATGAAACTAGTTATGATGGATCTCATTTTTTTCTAACTATAGTAGATGAATTTAGCAAATGTAATTGGATATATATGCTCAAATTGAAATTTGAAGCCACCAATGCTTTACAAGGTTTTTGTAAGCTCATAGAAACTCAATTTGAAACCAAAATCAAAGTCATCCGTAGTGACAATTGGGGAGAATTCAGCATGAAGCAATTTTATCTTGAAATGGGCATTATCCATCAAAAAACATGTGTTGAAACCCCTTAACAAAATGTCATTGTTGAGAGGAAACATCAGCATATTTTAAATGTTGCAAGGGCCTTAAGATTTCAAAGTGGTGTTTCATTAAAATACTAGAATGATTGTGTTTTGACTGCTATTTATCTAATTAACATAATTGCTTCAGCGCTTCTAAACCACAAAACCCCTTTGAGATGTTATTTCAGACAAAACCTACATATTCTCATCTCAAGGAGTTCGGATGCCTTGCTTTTGCCACAACTCTTACAAATGGCAGACACAAATTTGATTTTAGAGCTAGGAGATACATTTTTCTAGGCCATCCTTAACTCCTTGATTTGGAAACAAATAAAGTCTTCATATTAAAAAATGTTGTGTTTCATGAAACAATCTTTTCATGCAAAGAAACTAAAATCACAAACATACATGTCCCATCAAATCCTATTGATTTGTGCTTTTCTCAAAATCCTATCATCTATATTCCAACTAACATTTTCTAAGAACGAGAAAATCAATCTACACATGCTTCCAATCCTATAGAAAACACAAAACAATCTACACAACTGACCCTCAATTTGATCAAACTAGACAACAGTCAAACCAATGTTGCCTAATACAGAAAACAACCAAACCATACCTCACTTACCTATAAGATCTACCAGAATTCGGAGAGCTTCACCACGCCTGTAGGATTTTATTTGTCGGCAGGCTACTTTACTTTTCCTATTGTAGACATTGGACAAGAAAGAGGACTACGTTTCCTTAGGTAATCCATATCCCCCCAACTCTAGTATCTCGTATAATAAGTTATCCACTTCTCATAAAACCTTTGTCTCTTCTATCACTACACAAAATGAACCTAGAACTTACCAAGAGGCTGTGAAATTCCCTGAATGGTGTAAGGCTATGAAAAATGAGATTATGGCTCTTAAGTTGAATGATACATGAGTTATAGTCAATCTGCCACCTGAAACGAAGTCAAAAGGGTGTAAATGGTTTACAAAATCAAGTTTAATGCTGATGGAAGTGCAGAAAGATACAAAGCTAGGCTGGTAGCAAAGGGATACAGTTAATAAGAAGGTTTGGATTACCATGAAACTTTCTCACTAGTGGCAAAACTTGTCACTGTTCGAACCTTATTTGCCATTGCAGCCATAAAGGGTTGGTTCCAATACCAATTAGATGTAAACAATTCTTTCTTACTTGGAGATTTGGATGAGAAAGTATATATGGAGCTGCCTCTAGGTTAGGATAATGCTAGTGGTTCAAAAGTATGTAAGCTTCACAAGAGCCTATATGGACTCAAGCAAGCTTCACGGCAATGGTATTCAAAGTTGTCTAATTTCATTCTTCAGCATGGTTTTACTCAATCTAAGGCAGACTATAGCTTGTTTGTTAAGTCTACTTAAAACTCTTTCATGGCTGTTTTGGTCTATGTTGATGATAAATTATGGCTGGAAATTGTTTGGAAACTATCAACATTGTCAAGGCAGCACTTGATGCCCATTTCAAAGTCAAAGATTTGGGTAAGTTAAAGTATTTTCTAGGCATTGAGGTGGCTAGATCAAAACAATGGATACATATTTGCCAAAGAAAGTATGCCCTAGACATTTTAGCTGATTCGGGAACCATAGGATCAACACTGGCTAAGGTACCCCTTGATCAAAACATCAAATTATCCAAAGGGGAATGAGAACTAATTGTTGATCCATCTATCTACAAAAGGCTGATTGGATGTTTATTGTACTTAACCATAACCAAACTAGATATATCATACTCAATTCAACTCTTAAGCCAATATATGGATCAACCCAGGATACTTCATCTCAATGTAGCACATAAAGTACTAAGGTACCTTAAGAGAGCTTCAGGCATGGTTTATTCTACACATCTACTTCTGAACTGCAGCTAAAAGGGTACTCAAATTCGGATTGGAAAAGCTATCCAAACACCAAAAGGTCTGTAACAGGCCATTGTGTTTTCATTGGCTCATCTCTAAGATCCTGGAAATCAAAGAAGCAAAATGTAGTATCATGATCTTCCTCTGAAGCCAAGTATAGAGCAATGGCAAGTGTTTGTTGTGGATTAACTTGGCTAAGATACTTGTTTAAAGATTTATAGATTGAGCACAGTCAAGCAGCTAGCCTATATTGTGATAATAAATCAGCAATCTACATTGCCACAAATCCTATTTTTCATGAGAAAACTAAACATATAGAGATTTATTGTCATCTCATTCAGTATAAGATACAAATAGGAAGCATTGTTACTAAATATGTGCATACTAGTTCTCAAGTTGCAAACATTCTGACTAAAGCTTTGAAATTTGCAAGTTTCTATCTTCACATGGCCAAGATGGGAGTAGCAGATATCTACTCTCCATCTTATGGGCAGCTGTTGAAAGATGAAGCAGGACAAGTGACCAATGGAAAAATGATCTAGCATGTGATTCATCAATCCAAGCTACATGAGCACCCATTGGTGATTGTACAATAGAAGAACCTAGAAGATTGCATGATCAATGATCTGTTTTGTATAACACATGGATTCTGTTATAGGAGAAAATAGTCTTTCTGAAATGATTTATTTTGTAATTAGATTTCTTTCTTCCTTCTCTCACGTGAAGTGTATATATAATGTCATCTGAATTGTATACAATTAGAAAAGCAGATTTACAGCCATTGTTGTTTTCATAATTTTCTTCTATCTCAAAATTTACAATTTTCTTTAAGCATGTGTATGTTTATTAGGTAGGGTTTATTTTGATATGGTGGGTTTGAAGACAAAATTCTTATATGGTTCTAGTTTTCTATTTCCTGTGTAGAAAATTGAATCTAAACTCGCCTGGTAGTTATGAACCACACACCTCATTAACAAAATAGTTTACTAAGTTTTATAGATTTCTATACAATTAATATATGTATACAAAGTTACAATAACTAAATAAAAAATCCTTCTTAGATGCACGGTTTGTACATGTCAGTAATGTATATATAGACACTTCGTTCCCGTATTTGAAACAAGAGGTTGAAGGGAAATTTGATGTTAATATGGTAATTGATTAATTGCCAACCTATCATTTTCTGAATTTATTTTTTGAAAAAAAATGAGCATATAAATGATATCAATGAAATCAATAAATAAGGAAGTACCACTTCCCTAACAGTGAAAGTAAAGAATAAAAGGAAAGCAGTAAAAAATAAGTACTACTTCCCTTACAAAAAGAACAAGTTAAAGCAAAACTAAAAGTAAAAGTAAAATAGAAATACCTAAACTCTAGTGCTAGACAAATCATACCTGTCAATCTGAACAAGCGACCTGATATGTCGTGGTAGGTCAGCTGGTCCATATTCCTAGTATCTACGATGATGCCAACCCTCGGTAGCAAGTGCATCTGTAACTTGGTTTCCCTATGTGAAGATGTGGGAGACCATATCTCTGTCAAATGAAACGATAGGACATGGTCTGCCACCTCTGGTGATGCAGTGAATGGCAATAGTCGAATCTGTCTCAACCCAAATATCTGACAAACCAAAATCTCTAGCCAATAGTATCACATCATGAATAGTCCTGAGTTCTGCCTCTAATATCATACATTGTCCATATGAAGCTGAGAAAGCCCTAATACAATTTCTTGCGTAGTCCCTGATGATGCCTCCCCCGCTTGCAAACCCATCCTTAACACAATCATTGGTGTTGATCTTGACAGATCCAAATGATGGAAAGCGTTACCAAACCATGATAAGGGGAGGAGATGGGGAGAGAGTCAAAGAAATACCAAAAAGTATAGCAAGCTGTATGTCATTACGCCAATGTAACGGTCGGAATAGTCCACCAATATGGAGGAAGGATACCATATGGTAAACTCTTCAAATAATACGTCTCCAGCTCATACGTATATTCATGTATTTTGTATTATTCATCTCAGTCCAAAGAAACCAGAAAATCAATAGAGGAATAATGATACTAATATGTTCGGTCCTTGCAAACTTTCCAAAGTACCTCCATTTCAGAAATCTCTGTCTGAAACTCTCTCATGTACTCATGGTAATCTGAAATAAAGCCCCAAAATGTTGCCAAACATGATCTCAAATACTGCTACCAGGAAAAATATAAGTGATGGTCTCAATCTCAGAACAACACTGAATCAAGAAGCCAAATGACTGCCGATCCTCCTCTGGATAATGACATCAATTGATATTAAATCCTGCCATAGTCTCCAACAGAAGAACGAAATGGTAGTAGGTATGATAGGGCTCCACAATAGCTGAAATGAATCCTGAATTGGCCTGCTAGAGTGGATCAGCTGCCATGCTGATTTAGTATTAAATCTACCATCTAATGTGGCCCTCCAGAAAATACAATCCGAGACATCAAGACATAGTGGAATGGTCGCGATTTGTTATGCCATAGCTGATGGAAGAGCCTGAAGTAATCGCCCAAAATCTCATCCAGTCTGTTCGAAAAAGTCCTGCACGCTCGCACATGTATGCTATCTGTGTGGAAAAATGGATGCCAATATAGAATAACCCATCCAACAATCATGCCAAAAGAAGATCTGCTCAATGTGTGTCTTAGCGTATGGTCCAAATTTCTTCAGTCTCTTCCAAATAAAAATCATGCAAATATACTCTCTAGCCTTTTCAGAATGACCTTAGGAGGTCGCATAATGTGGAATAGATACAGTGGTATAGAGGAAAGAACAGATCTCAGTAGAGAAATCTTACCACCAGGAGAGAGAAGGCGTGAAGCCCATCCAAAAATCCTACTCCTGACCTTCATAATGAGATCATCATACAAAACGCTCATCTTAGCCCCTTTAAACATAGGGACTCCCAGATATGTGAACTGTTGTCTCTGATATGAAAATTCAATCAAATTCACAAACCTTCGAATCTAAATATCAGATGCCCGCCTAGGCAATATAAGACCACTCTTGTCTCTATTCGCCAATTGGCCAAAGACCCCCTCGTAGTACTCCAAAAAATCGATGACCCTTTTGATAGACTTCTTCTGTCCATTAGTAAATATAATCATATCATCAGTAAAATCAAGATGAGAGACAAGAATATTACCTCTCTATCGATACTGCATACTAGAATATATCTGAAACCTCTGAGTAAGTAATCGAGAAAAGTAATTCGCAACAATAATAAATAAGGATAGAGAGATAGGATCTCCCTGTCTGAGTCCCCTCGATGAAGAAAAGAAACCACATAGTCGTCCATTTACAAGTACTGAGAATCGACACCCCAATATACAATGTCTGATCCGATCAATCCACAACTGGTCAAAACCAAACACCTCCAGTATAGAATAAATGAATCCCCAATCCATACAATCATATGCTTTAGCCATGTCCAGTTTCAGCATAACATTTCCTCCACGCATTCTATTATCCAAAGTGAGTAGAAGTTCCTAGGTCAACAAAACATTGTCCCCAATAAGTCGACCTGGGACAAATCCACTATGTTGAGGGAAAATAATACAAGGCAGAAATGAACTCGATCTGTTGTTCAACAGCTTTGTGATAAGCTTATTAAACACCGTACACAGGATGATAGGAGGTAATCCGTCCATCTACAAGCATTCTCCCTCTTAGGAAGCAAAATAATAGACGTAGCAGTAAATCCTTTCGGTAAATGACCACCCTCAAAGAAATCAATGATTGCACTGTATATATCATTCTATATAATATCCCAACAGTGTTGGTAGAATAATGATGAAAATCCATCAGGGCCCGCAGCATTATTAGCATCAATACTGAAAATATCCTCCCGCACCTCATCAATTAAAGGGAGACAGTTCAGCGTCATATTGTCTGCCTCCGTCAGTATCCTAGGTATGACATTAAGACGAATATACTCCAGAGGCTATGAAGGAGCTGATAATAATTCTTGGAAAAAATTGATTGTTGAGCTCTGAATATCCGTTGGAGTGGTAAGAACTTTCCCTACCTGAGTCATAATGGTCCTGATACTAGATTTGATCTGTCATCCCTGTACCAGTGAATGAAAATATCTGGTGTTGAGATCTGCTTTACATACCCAACGAGAGCCAGCCTTTTACTTCTAAAAACCCTCCTCAATAGCTAAGGTATCGTTCAAATCAGCCTGTGCACGATGAAGTGAGTCACGGTGCTCCGATGTAGGATTAACCTCAAAATCAATCTCTACCTGGTCAACCCTCTCCTCAGCGTCTCTAACTCTCTGGAGCACATCACTAAAGACTCATCGATTCCACCACCTTAGTCCCTATTTCAGCCTAAAGAACTTCTTTCATAGGGCATCCATTCCTGTAAGATGAGTAGAGAGTGACCAATTTTGAGAAACGAAGGCTGAAAAGTCATGATGTTTGGTCCAAAAATTGAGGAATCTAAATGGTCTAGGACCTGAATCATCATCAGAAATCCACTGTAAAGTAGAGGTGAGTGATCAGATGAAGTACGAATCAGATAAGTCACGGTAAGCTGTCTACAAAAATCTACAGCTAAAGAGCTAATCAAAAGTCTATCCAACCTCTTACTAACCCTTCCATTCGTCCAGGTAAACTGAGACCTAGAAAAGCCAGCGTCCTCTAAGCCACAGTCCAACATCATATCAGAAACATCAGTAGAACCACGATCTTGACGACTATGACCAATACGCTTACCATCATGTATGATGACGTTAAAGTTACCTCTAACAAGCCAAGGATCATCCATAGAGAGGGAAATATGGTGAAAACTCACCCACAAGTCTCTCCTAACATAGGCATGAGAAGCAACATAAACAGAAGTCAAGTAAATAGGTCGTGCTAGTCTAGGATCCACAACTCTGACATGTAGGAATTGGATATGATCATCAATAACAGTAACGGTAGTACCCACATTCCAGAATACCCAAATCTTATTCGACTAATTTTGAACCCCAGTGTCGAAATGTAGATAAGGACGAACAAAATCAAACATTCGGCTCCAAATAACCAAGATATAAACCCAATGAAGCTGAATAAGTTTTCTCAGGCACCTGCGAGTAGCTACACTAGCTATACCTCTCACATTCCATATGATAGCACTCATAGGGACGTGGAATGCGAGAAGGTACTCTGTGACTGAATCCTAGTGACCCTCCTACTTAGGAATGGGATGTCAGTAGTTTGTGGATGTCTTTTCTGCACAACAGGGATAAATCCATCATCCTCTGTCCTCTCACTCAAACCAACCAAATCATCACAAGAAGATCTACGAAAGGGGCCCTATTGGTGAACCTCAATCTGAGATGAACCCTCTGTATCTGACTGAGCCAACTGCAAAGAAGGACTAGATGCCTCCACATTCTAATGACAAATGGGAGGAGGAGATGTAGTAATAGGTGCCTGAACCCTACCTGGTGTTGGGCCTGTAATACGAGCAATCCTCGTGACTGTGTCCGAAGGATAATCAAATATCTGTAGCCTCTACAATATCTCATCCAACATCCGATCATAGAACAAAGTAGAAGCCAATGGCGGAGTCGATGTAGCTGAAATTGGATGATGTACAATCATATTCTGAGCAGACAGTAATAAAGCAGATAATAAAGTATCTGGAGGTGCTGTGGAGTCGGAAGGGGCCTCAGGAGGAGCTTGAATCACATAATCCGCAAGGGGATTAAAATATAGAGTATAAGAATATCTGGCAGTCTGAGAAGGAGCTAGTGTAGTAGCAACCGAAGCAGAAGTAGGCGGCAGTACTGGATCAACCTGGAGAGCTGCTTACTGGTAACTGGTGAAACTGTCACAATGGGATGATGGACTGAATGAGCAACTGACTGGGTCTGAATATGAGTCTGATGAGCAATTGTCCTATTAACTGCTGGAGATGTAACTGGAGAAAGAACCATAGAAGGAATGACTGACTGAGACTCAATACGTGTAGAAAGCATAGCGGTAGGATCAACAATTGTAGCTGGTGGTGGTACAAAAGGGTCTCCTGAAGTGTTGGCATGGTGCTGTCTCCTCTGATCTCTCTTAACTGGTGTCCATCTCTGACGAGGCTCCACAACTATCTCCTTTCCCTTATCCTTATCTTTGGCCGGTTGAAGAGGCTTAAGAGTAGGATCGTAGGGGATGGTACAGTGAGTGGTGGTGGTATAGGGCGTGATCCAATCATACAACGCTCATCAGTGTGCCCAAAGTGTCTGCACCGAAAACAATAATCTGGTATCTTGTCATATACAACAGTCTGCCAATATTCACCTATTTTCTCCCTCTCAATCCATATCCTATCAGGGAGCTTAAAATCAAGATCAACCTCAATACAAACTCGTGCCTCACTAGGTCGTCGTAAATCAGAAGTAGCTTCATCAATACAGAGCGGAAGTCCAATAGCCTTACAAATAGCAAACAAACTGCTCTTTGCCCTAAAGTGGATGGGCAGTGGTGGAAATGAAACCCAAACAGGGACAATGGGGGTCTCATGCTGAGGGCTGAAACTAGGCGTCCATTGGTTACTCTCATGGGACACCCGTCAATGGACCAGGTGGGCTTAAAGAATAACCAAGAATAATCGTCCTCGTGTGCCAAGTAAATCAAAATATGATAAGCATCTATCAATCCTATCATATAATCACCATGAAATCCAAAGCGCAAAAAACTATCGCTTACCTTAATCATAGAAGACTTACGATGAGAGAATTTGCCAACAAGTGTGAACTTGTATGGCGAAGAAAGATGCTCATCCTCCTCCTCTCTGTAAATAAGACTGTCGGCTCACCATTATGTATATGCGGATCTTTAGAGACCAACCTGTAATTAGTGATGTCTTGTGGAGCTTGAAGAGCGGTGCAAATGACTTTTTATGGCTTTGCTCAGCCTGAGACATAACAGTTTTACTTGAAAGGCAGCAGCATACGACTTCTGAATTTGATTTGGCAACTTACGGATCTCGGCCGGCGAATCCGTCGATGGAATTGTGCGTAGATTATCTGGGGCTACATTCTGCCCAAAAATTGTTGGGGAACCACCAGTGGGCCGTCGGCCAGCCGCCGGTGGCTGCGTCTGGCAGCCACGGACCACCGGACTCAGAATTAGATGATTTTTTATAGGATGGTGTGGAATTTCATTCTGAACATGGAAGTCAGGCGCGTGGTTAGGGATGAGGTCAGGATTAGCCGAAATTTGAGTTTTTCCGACCTAATGGGCGTTCACGTTTGGGACGATTCCCGACGCGTCCGATATCCGATCAGGCTGATTTTTCCGACAAAGTATTGTTTCTCATGGGAAACTTGAATATATGCCGCGTGTATCAAGGTGGATCCCAGAACAGGAGGAATCAAAAAATCAGTTGCGAATTGCACGAAATTCAAAGTTTTGATTTTGTCCAAATTGGTTACCTCCGACACTACCCCAGGGGTTTTTGGGCCTTTAGAGATCAATCGCGGCAGTCCCATCACCAAATTCTTAGCCAAAGTGGGTGAAACGAGTGCATTGGGATGCATGCCACTTTTTTTTTTGTTAAAACCAGATCTGATTTTGTCAAATATTGTTGCATTGGGATGCATGCCACGTTGTATGGTAGTGGTGGTGTTTTCCGGTGGTTTTGGTAGTGGATCAAGTGTGTTGATGCATTTTTCTTTATCTCCCATTCTAGAGAGAAGTTTCTCTCTCAGAGGTCCTTATGCAATTCACCTTAATTCCACGTTGTTAATTTCCACGTGTCTCATGATGTCAAACATTGTCATTCTTGAACACTACAGATACATAAAATTCATCACGCTTATCTTTTCAATTTATTTATATGCATTTTTTAATACATACGTACGAGTGCGTACATAGTCAAAAATTATTTTACTCGAACTTACGATCTACTTGTTTGATTCCTCGCAGACAATTCTCAATATATAATTTCTTGCTTTTTTTATAGTTTTATGTTGTTTATTTTTTATTTTCTGAATTGTTTTATGAAAAATCATGCTTCTCGTCAAGCAGTTTCTTATGGGATCGTAGTGAATTTTCATTTTCAACTTTTCACCCATATTAATAGAATCAACATTCATATCTGGTATTGTATGTTTGTGAGTTTGTTTGCCTATTTTTATTTATACTTTATGAGTATGAATTATACTAACATTGAAACACTCAGTAGCCAATCTTCTTCCTCTTCTATTTCATACATTCATTCTAGGTTGTTTCCATTTTCACTAAGTGATCCAACGCGAAATAAGGAATTCGATTCAAAATATTAAGAACGCGATTTTTGAATCCACAAACTTATGAAGAAATAAACTCACGAAATTTTATTAATGTAATATTATAAAAAAATGATGAATTAACCCTTTATTTAAAAGGATTTACAAGAAAACCTAATTTTAACGAACTAAAATTGTAAAGAATTTGAAATAAAACGAAATGACAAAAATAGCACTAAAACTTTAAAAGCAGTTTTTGTCTCCTAAGAGAACTCGAATTCAGTTCAATCTTCAATCAATCCATTCGGCCATGTGTTATGCATCACTAAGCATGCACTTGTTCCTTATGTGGGGTTTATTGTGATATTGAGTGGGTTTTAAACCTAAATTTTATATAGTTCTTATTTTCTTTTTCTCGTGCAAAATATTGAACCTGAACTCGTTTAAAACTTCTTAGATTCGTGCATGATTTGTGCGTGTCAATGTATATATGTAGACATTTGGTGTTTGTGTTTAAAACAAGAGAGAAAAGGGAAACTAGGTGTAAATATGGTAACTGTTGTAATTTATATGTTTATTAGTAAATCATTATTATACTCGTGCAACTCTAATTATTATGACTATTGTATCATTTGCAATACTAATTCTTTACTATGAATATGGGATTTGGTTCTCATTAAAATACACACGTCTAGTGACTTTTTTTCTTTTTTTCTCTATTTTATAACATATTATTTTTGGGTTTACGTGTAATATTATTTTATTGGAGAATATGTGATTGATAAGAAGAGAGAAAAATGAATTATATTTTTAATGGGGGTCAAACAAGGTTCAACCATTCTAATTTTAGCTTTGCAAGATCCAAAGGTAAGAAAAAATATGTGGTATGCCTCATCACTTGAAACCGACATGGAAGAATTGTGACGCCACCTATAGATTGTGCCCATCATTATCCTATTTTTTATGTTTAAACTTTTTATTTCTTATGATTATGATTGCGATATTACTTGTGCACATATTAATTTTTTTAAGCAATTTTATATTCTAATGATTTCAATTGTGATTTCGATATATGTGTCCATCAATAGCATATTACATGATGCGATTACTTGTGCATAACGATTTGAACGGTAACATATTATTTTATGTACACATCATTATTTGAACAATGTTACAAGGGCTGGCAATAATTATGTGCCAATTTTTAATATTATAATTATGCCAAATATTTTTATTTACTATGCATGAAAAAAATTAATGTATATGTCTAATGATACTTTATTGTGAAAACTTTAATTCATTATGTATCACATTGTTGCTCTTGAAGAAGCAACTCATGAAAATATTAACATTTGTCTAGAATACATGTTCGTGGAGAATTAATGTTTCTAAATAATAGTTTGACTTTTGATATAGCAAAAAATTATTAATATTTTAGAAGAATATTACTTGCTTTTGAAGAATATGATATTACAATTTTAATATTGCAAAAGAATATTGACACGTTTCTCTTGAAAAAACAATAGTAATTTTTTTTTTTAAATGATGATGACAATATTTTCTCGTGCTCTCAAAGTAGTACACATGTCGAATAATGTACCATATGTGTAATTTATGAATATTTGTCTATCCCTGGAACAAAACATATAAGTCATGTCATGTGGACATTGATTCTTATATCATTATATCATAGTTAAACATATTTTTGGAAAATTAATTATGTATTTTGCGTGATTGAATAGTTATTCAAAATGACAAATATCACTGAACTTGAGTTTGTTACACTCGATTTATCGGATAAATATTATTTGTCATACATTCTTGATGCTGAGGTTCATCACATTTCAAAGGGTCTGGGATAGAAATAGAAGAGACAAAGAATTATTGCGGGATTGTGCAAGAGAACTTATTTTCCTTCATCAAGAATAAATCACCGTGTATGATAGATTGAAAATTGAATAAATCACCGTGAAGGATTCATAAATTCTTTGAAAAAAACTTGACTGGAAGATTTGACCATCAGATGATTGTAGTCCTCCCTAAAGTCTGCTATGAATAGGTGCATCTTCATTTGCATGATTTTAAAACTGTGATCTAATATAACTCAAAAATATTCAAAACATCTTCAAAATTAACATTACGTGGAGAAAAAATCACTGATGAAGATATGCCGGAAAAAACTTTCTCCAACTTTCATGCCTTGAATATGCTATTGTAGTAGCAATTTCCTGAGCGTCTTTCAAAAGTACTCAAAACTCTTTTTTTTATTGGTAGTTGAATAAAACAATGAATAGTTAATAGAAAATCTTGGGTTACGTCCGACTAATTTTTTACTATTTCATGAAGCAAATGGTACTATATTACCTAAATCAAATAAAATATCAAGAAATGGGCATGAATGTAGATGTGGATATGGATACGAGCGTGGATGTGGACGTAAAGGTAAACGAGATTTTGACAAAATAATCAATAAAACTATCAACAACAACAACAATTTTAAGAAGCACAAAGCAAATGAAAAAAAAAAAAAAATCCATAAAGGCGAATGAAGGAAGTTGTTTCAGATGTGGAATGAAAAGGCATTGGGCATGTACATATCGTATGGCAAAGCATCTTGTAGATCTTTTTGAAAATACAATCAAAAAGAGAAAAAGTGAAGAGAAATTTTGTTGATTTTGACGGTCCAATTGAAATGACTTAGTTGGATATCTTGATTGTTTTTGCCGATCCAAATGTCAATGTTGAACGTTCGATTAGAGGCAGTGTTCTCGATAATATATATTAGGTTATTTTTCAATATTTTATTTTGATTTAGAAGTTAGTCTGAAGTATGTTTTAGTTATTTTTCCTTAAAGTTTAAGATTTTGTATTGTTACACTATTTTTAGTGGATTTAAGTATTGCTTAACTCATTATGATTATAAATCTAATTTTAAAAATATTTATTTTGTCATTTTTATAAATTCAGATTGAATTGTCAAGAAATATGTTTAGTTGATAGTGTGTGTAACTACACAAACTATTTTTCATGACAAAAAGTATTTCTTGGACTTAACGTTAGCAAAAATAATGTTAATACAATATCAAGTGCATCGAATAACGATGAATGCTCTAGAAGATATTGTATTATATTTCTAATAATACAAAGTTATATTTTAATGATGCACTTTATTCCAAAAAATTCACAAGAAATTTGCTTAGTTTTAAAGATATTTGTTGCAATGGATATCATAATTAGATGATACAAGAAAATAATTAGAATATCTTTGCATAACTTCTTTTGTATATGAATAGAAGCAAGGCACTCTCTTCAGGAATGTAATGTACATTCATAAAAAGGATTAAATCAATTATTATCACGAGCTCAAAGTTCATTGACCCAAAAAGTTTTGTACTTTAGCACGATTGACTGACATTCAGGAGCTATAATAATGTGTCAAATAATTCTCATGAGTTTGGATCACAAGCGTTCAATGCTTATTGCATATCAATTGAGATTGTCATTGAACACTCGATAACTCGTGTCCATACACAAAATGGATTAAAGGAGTCATTTATCAAAAGTATACAATTAATTGCTAGGCAATTAGTCATGAAAACAAAACTCCTAACTTCTATTTGGGCTCATGTCGTATTACATGTTGCATCATTGATTCATATGAAACCAATTACTTACTATCAATATCAACTTTTGCAATTTAAATTTAGTCACAAACCTAATAATTCTTACTTACATGTTTTAAGTTGTGCTATCCAAGTCCCAATTTTACCCCTACAACGTGCAAAAATTGATCCCCAATGAAGACTTGAAGTTTAAGTTGGTTTTGATTCACCAACCATCATTCGGTACCTTGAACCTTTAACGGATTACTTATTTACTATAAGTTTTGCAGATTGTCATTTTGAAGAAATGATTTTTTCAACTTTAAGAGGGGCAAAACTACATTCCTAAAACCAAGGCAAATTTTCTTAAAATAAAATAACTCTATCTCACATGATCCACATAGCAATCAATATGAACAAGAAGTTGAAAAATCATTTACCTGTAAAGAGTTGTAAATCGAAAACAATTACCTGATATATTTGTTGACAAAAAAAAAAATGACAAAGTCATATGTAGACCTAGGCATTTTGGCATTTGTGAAATTTTCAGTTTATGAATTTTTTTTACTCATAAGTGATATTTTTGCTTATAGATAATTTTTTTCACATATAAGTTCATATTTAATTTCAAAATTTTAATAAATTTAAATGTTTACTTAAAATTTTAAGTTAGTATTTTTTATTTATAAGTAAATTTTACCATTATAAGTAAATTTTATATTTTTAAATAATTTTTAAACATGAGTGATTTTTTTACTTATAAGCAACCTTATAAATTTTATAAGTGATTTTTTTTGTCTTATGAGAATTATTTTTACTTTATAAACAAATTTTTTTTTTACAAAAGTACGTAACTATTTTTTGATAAGTAATATTTTACATATAAGTACCTTTTTTAATTATAATATAATTTTTTTGCTTATAAATAACTTTTAGTTAATATATTTTTATTTATAAATTAGTTTTAAACAAAATACATTGATTGTATATAATTATTTATTAAGGGGTAAAATTAAAAGATAATATAAGAAATGGCCAAATATCACTAATTTGGTAGGCTATGAGAACCACTCAAAATTACACTATACCAATTTTGAATGGTTTTTGAAATCATCCAAAATTCATGCCCAAAAAAACTGTAAGCACCAATTTTTCCATCCCATCATAAACGGTACCACTCAAAATCGATCAAAATTGGTGAAAAAAAAAAAAAAGCTCCCCAGAAAGCCCTTTGTGATTTTATATTTTTTTAAAATTCTTTTATAACCCTCGGCAATTATATTCATAGCTCGGAGTGTGGTGTACCTTTTTAGTTATCTTAAGTTTATGGTTCTATTTTGAAATACAATTTTTTTTTATTCAAATAGAGCAAGATCAGTATGTTGATTCCAATTTTCTAATACCATATAGTTATATATCTAATTGTTATTTTCATATCAGTTTGTTTTAAGCGTATAAAATTTAAATATTGTCCGTAACTAAATTATAAACTCTAGCATGCCTATAATTTAAAAAAAAATTAAAAAAATCAGTTAAGTTTGTAAATAATATGAGAAAAAAAAAATTAGAATTGCAAAGAATGTACGCTTTAATTGATAGGAAGCCCAAATTGCAAAGACTTTTTAATTGATAGGAATTGCAAAGAATGACCGACAACCCTAGCATGAACTTTTTAATTGATAGGAGGCCCAAATTGCAAAGACTAACATGTACTAATCTCTGAAATACAACAGTCTAATTTCTTAGGGTTAGAATATAGAGTTTCAGACAAAATTACTACCAAAATTAAAGTGTTTAGGTTTTGTAATTTTTTATAAAGCCTATAAATTTTAAATAATAAATTTTTTTATGAAAAATAGGTTCCATTCAGTTCCCACAATTCTGGTTCAAAAATCAAGAACCAACTCAAACCTAGTCAATTCACGGTTCCAATTACGATTTTATTTTATTTTTTTGAACTGGACAGAAAACCTCCTGCTCTGATTTGAAGGTTTGATTTCGGTTAAAATGTCTAGACCTAAAACTAAGTGTTTATACGGTAACCGATTCATTGCCAACCTATCATTTTTTTTCAAAATTGAATATATTTATAGTAAATGGGAGTATATAATTCACGTTCAAGTCCTACCATTCAAATAATGCTAGACTATTTTTATGTTACGGCATATTGATTACTATTTTTGGTTCACTATTCAAAAGATTGTGCCTATTATTATTATTATTCATATTTACTCATATAATAGTAATTACATATTTTGCAGCAACTAGGTGTTTATTTTATATTATTGATATCAATTATGATCCTTAAGCAATTATTAAATTTCTTTTCATATCATGTTCTAAATCGTGAAGTATATTAATTTTAAATTTAATCACTGTATTTGTACTTTAGTTCCTAAAATTTTAGGTAACTAAACTGTTACCCTTGATTATACGAGATAAAACCTAGAAAAAATTAAGGGTTCGTTTGATTGCAAGGGTGGAAAATTAGTGGAAAGAAAATGAATTTCAGGGAAAGTAATTACCTAGAAATTGTTTTGTAGGGAATTGGTAATTAAGTGTGTTTGATTAGTATAATTTTCCACCTGGAGAATTTTAAAATTTTGTGTTCGTTTGACTTTGTTTTACATGGAAATTGTCCATTAAAATGATAATTTTTTCCACAATTAATTATAAAATTTGTTTTCATTGCGAAAAAGTAAAAAAAAAAAAAAAAAAAATATATATATATATATATATATATATATATATATATATATATATATATATTTCCTAACAAATCATTTTTTCATCAAAGTTTAGTATTCATTTATCTTTGTTTTACATGGATATTGTCCATTAAAATGAAATTTTTTTTACAATTGGTTATGAAATTTGTTTCTATTGCCCAAAATAAAAAAATTACACAGTAGCACCTGGAAAACCATTTCCCACCTAAATGGTGGGAAAAGGTTTTCACCAATTTAAGGGAAAATGTGCACGTGTGGTGGGGAGGGTGGAAAACATTTGACACGGAAAAAATTGCTATCAAACACCAAAAAAAACATGGAAAATAGAAAACCAACTCCATTTTCCATGGAAAAACAACTATATAAAACACACCCTAAATGTTTGTAGATTATATACTATTAGTTCTTAAACCTAAGCCAATAGGGGATATTTGTAAATTGCATAAGATATTAGGAACAATTTCAACAATTAGTTAAAAATTTATAAGAAATCTAGAACAAGTGATTATAAATGCGTCTCACGCAGTCACACATTGTCTCCCTAGATACTATTTCAATTTCTGTATATACATTCATCAATACATATAAATAAGTGCATACATAGTGTATATGCATTTTAGCTGAACTTAGATTTGCAGATTTTGTTTTCCCCGATTACAATTTTCGATATATCAATCCATGCTTCTCCTTTTTTATAATTCTATGCTGTTTATATTTTAATTTCTGAACTATTTACGAGAATCATGCTTCTTTGAGCAGTTTCACATAGGGATCGACCTGTGAAATTCGCTTTCAACTTTTCACCCAGGTTCATTTAAACTACTACCACATCTGGTAGGGTAGATGTGTATGCCATTTTTTTTTTCTTTTTTCTACTTTATGAGTATGAATTTATGCTCACATTGAAACCTTGGCAGTGGCCAAAATTTTCCTCTTCTATTTCTTGCACTCATGCTGGTTTGCTTCCATTTTCACTAAGCTTGTGCGTATATTAGGTGGCGTTTATTTTGATATAGTTCTCATTTTCTATTTTCTGTGCAAAATAGAATCCAAACTTGACTGGTAATTTACTAGGTTTTATACTTCCCTGTACAATTATATGTATAAAAAGTTACAATACACAAATGACTTGTAATTACAGACCACAGCTCTCATTTACACATCCATGCGATTATGTCTATACGAAGTTACAAGAGAAAAATTAACATTCAGATGTGTGCAAGGTCTGTGCTTGTTAATGTATGTGTGTATCGTGTGATTCAAACATAAGGTTGAAGGTAGACTAGGTATTAATATAGTAACCTGTTTATTACCAACCTATTATTTTCAGAAAATTGGAAAAGTGAGCCTGTAATTCACATTCAAGTTCTACAAATTAAATAATGCTAGAACATTTACACGTTAGGGCATATTATTTGTTTTTTTTTTTCTGGTCATTATTCAAAATATTATGCCTAAGATAATTTATATTTATTCACGTAATAATTTCATGTTGTATAACAACTAATATGTGTTTATTCTTCTTCATATAATTAATGTTGACCTCGTTTTCCGCAATGGTTACGTGGACAACAATTGTCGGGTCCACTCGCATCCACGCAAGCAAATATCAACACGTTTTGACCGGAGATTTGGACGGAAAAGGGTGGCGTTTATAGACGTGGGAGATGCTCTACGACGCGAGATAAAAATGTTCAAGCGCCGACAATGTGATAAAAAATAATTGCCTAAAAACAAACAATCACAAACAACTTGAACAAGTCAATAACAAACTAGACTCAAGCACATAATATGGGAATGGAACTAGAGGAAACCGAATTTATTTTTAAGTGTGTAGAATTGCATTAGGTTCAAATGTTACAAGAGTTGCTTATTTATAGACTCCTGGCCAACGGGGTAATGATTGGATAAGAACCGCGTGGCCTCATCGCCAAAGAAGAAACCTTACATCACTGAGCTTCCTATGCATTTAATGCATTGACAATAGGTCAGCCGCCCTATGTTCTAGGCTGGACAACCTTTACATTCATTATCATAAACGTTACATCAATCATTCCTAAAAATTACTTTCAAATCCTCTAACAGACAGCAAGGGTTTTGGCCAAAAAAAACTTTGGATGGAACAAGGGCTTCGGCCAAATACGAGCTTCAGAATCAAGGAGATTAGCTTCTTCTTTGACTTCTTTTTCTTGTCCAATTGGGCTTATTTTGACTTTGTCAAATCTAACTAGATGTATCCACGTGGGCTATAGTATGATCTCCACTAAGCATGGGCTATATACTATTACATAGCCACTATGCACTATTGTGCAATTGCTTTACACGTAATGTCTGGTTCATGAAATTATTAATTTCAGATTTTCTTTTGTATTTGTACTTTAGTTCCTAGGATTTTAGGTAATTAAATTATTATTCTTAATTGGAAAGAAGATCTAGATGAAATGAAAAGTATGCAGTTATACTATTAGTTCTTAAATTTATGCCAATAGTGGAGTTGTGTGTACAATATATTAGAAATAGTTTTCACAATTGGTCTATAAATTTATAGGAAATTGTTCCTGCGAAACTCACAAGCATACGTGATAGTTGATCTTCAAGGCCAATATTGAATTCTTCAAAATCTTAATGTAATTAACTTTCAATTCCTTGTTAGGGCTTCATCCCCTCTCTCAAAATATAACAATTGGCCTCTTCTTCTTGATGAATTTGATGATACTCTTGTGTATGAAGAGACAAGAGAGGTTTTCTTCATTGTGTAGCCCTCGTTCTCTATTTATAAGAGTTAGAAAATAGGTCAAAATTGTGTCCTATTTTTAGGTTCGAAAAGAGTTTGAATCACGAAAGGAAACTTTTGATTCACTTGCAAAAGTGGTCAGTGCATCCACATCGACATAACTACCGCGCATGCTCAGTTGAGCCAAATGCCTCTTGGGTTGGGGAAAATAGGGTACCGCGCGCAGGTTCGTTTCGGTTCGTCCCTGAGCAGCTTTCAGAATTTTGGTTATAACTTTCACTACAGATATCCGATTGAAGTGAATCAAAATGAATTGGAAATATAATTCAAAGATATAAAATTCTTACAGAAGTATAAATTTTCCAATTCGAATGTTTACTAACCGAAAAATGGGTCTCAATTTGAGGCTAAAAATTCGGAACATAACTTCTTCGGCTGGAAATTAATTTGTGCAAATACTTCCACTATATTTCACTCATTTGACCTTCTATTGCATTAAATTGATCATATATGATCTTCAATCATCATTTTTTTGGTCCGAATCAACTATTGGAAGTTTACACTTTTGTCCCCAAACTTTGAATTTTCTTCGTTTTCACACATTTTTCGTTCCTTTCTTCCAAATCTATCAATTTGCATTGAGTTTTACTAAATCATCTAAATCACTAACAAATACTCTAATTCAATGGCATAGATAAGTGCACAAAATACATTTATCAAACACACTAAAACTTGAACATTTGTTTATCCTCAAACAAAATTATAATCTAATAAAATTTTAAACACACATATGGTTAGATAATTTGTCTTTGGTCTCAACACTGGAATATATGTATTAAAACTATGAATTGCTATAAAATCACAAAGGTAAAATTAATTTTTACTTATTCAATGCAAAATCGATGTGTGTGTGTGAAAATTCATGTCAAGTATCATAAATTCATAAAGTGATTCAAATCACAACCCTCAATGGTCAAATTTGTCATTTCTCCTCTCGTGAATTTCACACCTCCAAACTTATTATTTTCATTCTTTCTCCAAGGTCTGATTAATCATCATCTCTATAGTTTGATTAGATCTTACTAATTACGGCTCAACACATCAATAAATAAGGATTTTCTTTATTTTTTATTGCTTCAACATGCAACAATCAACTAGGTTAATAATCTATTGTCAAATGTTTAAATTTTCTCAAATACGTATTTGGGGCTTAATCAAGGCATGTAATAATATTGTTTTTCTTTTTTTCTATTTCATTTTTTCCTTTTTTTTTTTTATGTGCGGACTTCTCTCCATTAAGCTTTCTAAATGACACTTGTAGCAAACTTTTAGCTGATGACTCCAAACTTAGGTGACTATAGGACACCAGGTTTTTGATACTCTTGCATGCTTAACCATTCGAATCATAAAGGCTACGAATAGAAATTTCACAATGTAACAATATTTTTATTCATGCAATGATTAGTACAATGCCCCTTATTAAACCAGTCTCTAACTTAAGATTTTCACCTAATTTTTATTTTATTTGCTTTAAACAATTCACACAAAATTTAGTACACATGGAATCCACATTTATCTCAATATCTCCTTACAACAGCTCAATCACCCCAAGCTAACCTATATTTGGTTTAAATATGTATAATTTAATGGTTATTTGGATTTAGTATCTATATTCTACTAATTAATTTTTTTCAGCATATTTAAATTTTGAATCAAATTATTCTTTCATGATGCAAAACATAAATTTTGTGCTAAAAAATATCAAGTTCTACATGAATAAGTATAAATCAACCATAACATGCAATTTTCTCACAATTTATAATCTAATACATAGTTTTGAATAGGACAACAATGAAAATCTTATAATCTAGAGGGTTAAAGATGAAGAACCTCTGTTAATGCAGCCGGGGCAAGGCTGAAAACACACTTTTCAGGCCACCATAAATAGCCAAAACAAAAAAGTCAAGCTAATGACTATAAACAAGTGCTTATTGGGAGGCAACTCAATTTTCTTCCCTTTTATTTATTTTGCTTTCTAGAATATAGAATTGGTAGTTTTTTTAATTCTTTTTAGTAGTATATGGTATCTTCATCACATATTTCCCTTTAGGGTGTATATGAGCTTACTATAAATTGTTCCATATTATGATTGATTTTTTTCTATTTTGAATGAACATGACACTTGAACACACTAAATAAGGGAAACTACATAGCAAGTGAGCCAAAACTTTCATACCAGTCTATTCATCACCTTCAAATTATATCAGGGGAGTATTTAGTTTCCTTTCTTGCTCTTAATTTTATATATTGCTTGTTATATTTTTGGACATTGAGGGCAATATCTGTTTTAAGTTTAAGGGTGAAAAACATTGAGTTTTTTTTAATTAGTTTGTGTGCTTCATCGAGTGAAAAACTAAAATTAAAAAAAAATCTGAAAACTTGAAAGCAAAATAATTTATTTTTAGTTTATTTATTGATTTTGTGTACTTGTGTGGGTTAGATGAATTTTCATACTATGATGCAGAAGATGATGAAACACTTATCAAATTCCTGACTAGCATTTGTGGCTGGCTTGATATGTGTCGATGACTTACTAGGTAAGTCTCGTGACTAGCACTTGAAAGTATGAAAATGGGACACAAATAGTTTTGTCCATTTACATCACATTAGACATTAATAAGATACCAACAAGGGAGTGATGCGACTCATGTATTTTAGCCACTACAACAAAAATAGTCATTTACAACACTAAAAAGGCAACATTGCCAAAAGGGTCTTTTGGCGGCAACATTTTAGTTAGTGAATGTTGCCATTGGTATTAATAAATGAGTTTTGGCAACGTTTTTTAGAAAAATGTTGCAGTAGACACCTTTAGCAACGTTTATTGAGTGTTGCTGAAGGTTTAACCTTTCGTAACGTTTATAAAACGTTGCGAAAGGTAAGACTTTTCGCAACATTCACCAAACGTTGCTAAAAGTCATCTTTAGCAACGTTTATCAAATGTTGCGAAAGGTCTCACATTTCGCAACGTTTGACAACTTTTGTTTTTTTTTTTTTAAATATACGTAACCCAAATTAACCCAAACCCTATATTTATTCACGTTTCCCTCAGTTCATCTCCAACCCACGCCTCTGTTACCCACCACATCCACCTTCCGGTACCACGCTCACCGGACAAAACTACCAACAGCCACCACACCCACCAACCACACAACCACCCTCAGCCTCACCCCATCGCACACAATCGCGCCTCTGTTCTCCTCCACTCCAGGCGGTGTTCTTTGAATCTTCGTAGGTAAATTATCATTAACTACTCAAAAATTGTAGATCTCATAATTTTGGATACAGAAATGGCTTCATTTTTTTCAAATCTTCGAATTGTAGAGGAGATCTTCAAATATTATGGCGCTCGTCGTGCCGGAATCGTTCGTACTTTAACTGATGATCCCCCCTTATATTCTATATATTTTCGCACTCACAAGTCACAAATCTGTATTGCTTATATAATATATACGCTCACAAAAATATGTGTCCCTACATGCAATTAGTTTAGCAATTAGTTTATATACATCTAAGTGTGGGATGGTGTTTTTACAGATGTGGATGGATTTTATGGGCTATGCGATCCTGGTAATTTTTTTTTCTGTTTTGTTATTTTACTTTTTTGTGACATATAGTTTGAAGTAATTGTTAGTTACATCAAACTTTTGAGTTTCTGGCTTGGACTAATTGCGTAATGGATATTGAAAACTAGTAATTTCATCACTTAAATAAAACTAGTAATTTAATTTTTATGTTAATATTTATTTTTTTAAATGATGAATGGTTAGTTTAAAGGTTGAATTAGCTGCTTTTTGGTTACTGAGAAATGTGAAAGAAGACAGTTGGTAGTCTTTGCCTTTCCTAACTATTCAAATAGTTAAAGGCATTTTAATCATTTGTCACTTTCACGCTTGAAGTTATGCTGAGTATAGTTCTAAATTCTCTGCTTAAAAGGATAAGGCATTTTTCGAAGATAAATCCTCTACAACATCAGTTTCTCTTGATAATTTGCACGAGCAGATGAAGTCTCTGTCTTTGAGACTGAACTCTTTAGAAAATACAGTTAAAATCCCTGAGTGATTTCTATGCCTTATTTCATCAATATGTTTTTGGTTCTACCAAGTGCTTGATCAGATTTTGTCTAATAACTAGAATTTTTCTTTCTTTACTCTTGTTTTTATAACATTGTTTCTCCTAGTTTTGTAGGATCAGATCTGAAACTCATCATAGAGTTGCAGGAAAGAGTTAATTCTTTTTGTATTATCTCATACCTGTTCACCGTCTCTCAATGATCATTCCTTTTTCTACTTGGTGAATTTTGCTGAACTCACTCCTGAGTTGTGAGAATACTATGCAGTTCTTGTTTGAAATTCAAATTTATATCCAGATGACATGTCAGATTTACTGATTTTATAGAGAAAGAGAATTTGTGTCTATATGGACATCCAAATGAAACTTGGGAAGTCAAAATAGATGCAAATAGCATTTTGTTGGATGATTTTAGTATTTCATAAATAGCATTTTTAAGGTAATCAAAATTGTGGGTTTTAATTTGATTTGATCAAGGTTTGAGAGTAATGGGTTTCTCCTTTATTGCTTTTCAATTTCATCAAGTATAGTTTTTCTTATTCTGTTAGTATGATTTGGAGGGCATGTTATGAAATCTTTCGTTCGTGTAGAAAGGTTGTGGACGTGAATATAAGGGTATGGACCTCTGTTTTAAATTTCTAATCGTGGAATAAATATTTAGATATTGTACTTGCACTAGCATTGATTACAAAGTTCTACGGTAGATATAAAGGGGCTTTACTTCCTGCTTTGTGTTGTTAGTTCTATGGAAAAAAAGTCTTGTGTCT
Source organism: Fraxinus americana (assembly GCA_035079005.1). NCBI lineage: Eukaryota > Viridiplantae > Streptophyta > Magnoliopsida > Lamiales > Oleaceae > Fraxinus > Fraxinus americana. Next base: position 12,281,429 of record CM068725.1, on the reverse strand, counting down.
CTTTGACTTTTTTTTTTTTTTTTTTTTTTTTGTGCAGGTATTTAAATAAATTTCACCAGTAGCAATCCATGTGATTGGGTTTAAAAAATTTCATGGAGTCGCGGAAAATCCAACTGAGATAATTGTTAATAATCTTCAAGATTACATGAAGGAAGGGAGATTTCTAGAAGGGCTAATCCTTGGTAGTTGCACAATTCTTGAAACTGTGGGACAAGGCGCTCTTGCAATCTTCTGTGATTAAGGATGGAACTGTGACGAATTCTGGGAGAGTTATTTGGGTCTGTTGCTCATTTTGTCCCTCCTTTTAGCCTCATTTATAGGATCCCTGACAAAATGGGATTATACAAAGGAAAGGTTATTCTTGTTCACTCGGAGCTAAATGATTTTTAAGTTCGGACAATTGTTTCTGTAGGTGGCATTGGGAAGTTCTTTTGCCTATTTGAGAGAAAGTAGTGATACTCATCCTTCATAATTCTCGGCTTTAAAATATATATTTTTTTGTAACCCGGAACTCAAAGTCATGTCCAATTTGAAGTTGATGACAACTTATTGTGTTTTCTACAATGACATGCTAAGTTTTTTTCCCTCGCTCTACTACTTTATTTTCAGGTACATTTTGGAGTTAATAGTGGCGCGACAAAGTTTGCTATAGAACATCAAGCAGTCAATGAAGCTACATTCCGTTGTCCTGATGAGATGGTATGCAAGGTTGTTCTGATAACGCAAGATTGTTCTGATTAAACTTTGGAAATATTTGTTCCATTAGCCAATAGATTAGGGATCTCTACTTGAAGTCCTTTGATATATTACCATTTTATATCATTTTGAAACTATTTTTTATTTAGGTGTTTTTGTATCACATTCTAATATTCAAGTGTATGGATTCAAAAATTTGTAATAAAATTATCAATTTTTATGCAATTCCAAAATTTGTTCATAAGGATTTATTTTTAATTTTGCCACTCAATTTGCGTAAATTGCTGTTTAAAAAAAATAAAATAAATAATAATAATAATAAAAACTATGGCAACGTTTAAAAAACGTTGCCATAGGGGTCCTACTCTACGGCAACACCTTGATTTGCAACACACGTCCAAACGTTGCAAAAGGTCTACGGGAACGTTTTTTGAACGTTAGGCTGTTTTTGTTGTAGTGAGCCCACAAATAGACAATCAATCCAAGGCATAAAAGCAGCGTCCAACTCTTAGGATCACAAATCTTCTCAATGGATCGTCATGATCCACAGCACAATTTTTGCTTATAAGAATCTCAGAAGAGGCAATAGTAGAACATATTCTTGTATCTTCTTAAGTAGTTGATTTACGTGACTTGTTGAGGACTAATATCAGAATTCTAGATGCCAATGAAAAAATATAGAAAAACTTAGAAACTCATGGATAAAGGACGGTAATTGTGAACTTTCAAGGAAAGTCAATGACTACATTTTTTAATTTGAGCATTCTTAATTTAACCTCACGATTACAAAGAAAGGATTATCCCAGTTCTACTCCAGTTATTATCAAATCTCGCAAAACAAAATCATATACAGGAAGCCCGATAGTTCTTTTCAAATGCCACTTATTAAGCTACTTATAAGCTCACCCAAACATGCACAAAGAGCTGTGGGATTTGAAGTTCATCAATAGCCTAAGCAAACTTGAACAGACATAATAACATTACAGGGCTCCTGCCCATATTAGACCAAAGGATAAAAAGGAAAAGTGAAAATCTGCTATATTCATTTATAGTTAAATGTGAAAATAAAAATAATGTACCCCTGCCTGTTTCATTCAACAGAAACTTGGTCTTTGTTATCCATCCACTAAGAAGAGAATGACATTACCAGAAATCATACATTGCCAGAAGCACCTACATTTTCTGTACAGTTTTATGCAATACTGAATCTCTTGTACACAAGCTCACAGTACAGAAGTTAATGCATGGTAAATTTGTAAGCCCAAGATAGGCTAACCAAGAGGGGGGTGAATTGGTTTTTAAAACTTTTTCGTTAACTACTATGAAATTTTAAACAAATGATAACACAAATAATAAAGAAATAAATTAAATGAAAATGACCACGTAGATGGTATGATATACGCTTGCACAAAGTAAAACGTTAAGTAGAGAGTTAGAAAGTGCAAACAATATGTTACGGAGGTTCGATCCAACCCAACGATCTACATCCCCCGTTACCAAACTCTCCGTCATGAGCAATTCCTTTTTCACTATGTTGATTGACTTGTGGTGCAATCCAACCCTTTACAATGCTTCCTGTGACTTACAACCAAGGAGCATGGATCTTTTTACAATGTTTAGCTTTTTCAGGACCTCAACACGACCCACAATTCAAAATGAATTTACAAGTGAAATCTTCTCTTCTTATTGAATGATAGAATCAAGATTGATAACAAGAAGAGAAGATGCGAATACTTCAATAGACGGTAATGAGTTTAGCTCAAAGTGTTGAGATGCAAAACTTCTTGAAGAACTAAAGATTTTCACAAAATTAAATCACTCAAAAGTTTTCCAAGAGTTTGATACTTTTCGATCTTCTTAAAGATCTATAATAAGTTGGTTGTGAACAATAAAAAAGCCTCACTCAATGCTCAAGAAAAAGGTAGATACAAGTGAAGGAATAGTGAGGTATGTATAGCATACAAACGGTCAAAAACTCTATCGTACCGGACGCACTTTACCAGACGTCCGGTAAAATACCGAATGGTCAACTAGCCATTATTTTTTCTCAGAAAATTGAACTGTTGGAAAAATGACCATTGGAGCATTTTTTATTATACCGGACGTCCGGTACAGGTAAGAATGTTTGAAACGTCCTTGTTTTTTAAATCTTGTCAAATGTAAATGCTGGAGGGACGTTTAAGATGTTTTTCAAAGTTTTTGTCATATTTAAAAATGTGTTACGATTTTTTAATTTTGAAAAACATAATTTTTCAAGTAAAACATTTTTGTCGTGAATTTTGTAAAATCAAAAGTTTGAGCTTATCACGATGCATTACCAAGTATTAATGTGTTTTACCTTTACATATAATCGTGAAACGTCTAAATACTTAGTTTGAATATTTGACACGCATTGTTTGACGGTACTTCGACTTGTGTCTCGATTTTCGTTGAGGCAACCTTTTGCGGGATTTGTGAAATCATTCTTCATGGCCTCGATTGTTCATATTTTCACGCTGGTCATTGTGTGCAAATATCTTGGTCTTGAACTTTGTGCCATCGAATGTACTTATGTGCAATAATCACTATGGACACTTAAATCAATTTGTTAGCAATAAACATAATTTGTTTGTGATAATCAAAACGAGAAGTCAACCATAGGTCAACAATTTCCCCCTTTTTGATTATGACAAACACATTGATTTGCAATGTATGATTCAGAACAAATTGATAGTTAATATACACATTCCCCCTAGCATGTATTCCCCCTGTTTAAATATAATCATGCAAATCTCTATTTCTTCCCCCTTTTGACATAAGCAAAAAGTACACAATCATGTAAGAATAAATAATAATAAACATAAATGAAATAACGGATAAATATTTTATAAGCATGGCAAAGTTTAGTACATGATCAAAACGTTCAACCATAGTTTTAAGACAATAAATAAAAATAAAAATAAAGCTACGGATCCGGAGGAGGAGGATGCGAAAATAGAGCAAGGAAGTCGGTAAAGAAGGCAGTCATCTGCTCCTGCATAGTAGCCTGTCGGGCGAGGATCGTCTCCTGCTGAGCTCGTATGTGACGAAGCTCACCGCTCATCCCATCAACGGTCGTAGTAAGAGAGTCGATGTGACCACTCAAAAGTACAAGTTGATCCTCATCGAGACCCTATCTAGTAGGTCGGATAGCCCTCGATCCTACGGTACCAGCGGGAGGTGCATCCTCATCGTCATCAACGTCCTCGTCGTCGAACGGTTGGGTAGAAGGCCCCGACGTCGGATCAAACTCCTTTGTTTCGGACACCCATTGTCCATCCTTTCTAATAATTTTCATTCGTTTAAGTGTGTTGGAACTAATGGTGTTGGTGGGTTGTGGTTTAATAAAAGCTTCATCGTGAAGAGGGACCTCAAAATGATGAAAAATTTTAGTGAGGAGCATGACGTAGGGGAGTGCCTTGGATATGCGTGAAGAACAAACAAGTTTCATGAGGCCTAATACGATAGTTGGGAAATCAACCCTACGTCCAACAAGGAAAGAGTTGAGGAGAAAAAGATCAAAGCAATTCACTTTGTCCCGATGCCCTTTTCTTGGCAAAATGACATTGTCAATGATATTTTGTAAAACTTCACACGGGAGAGTGAGTTGGATTGTCGAAATCTTTGTGATGTTTTCAAAATCCTTGCCTGTTACACGATGACAGGTGTTGGTCGGGTCATAGACTTCCACCGTAGGGTGAGTTTTATGCACAAAATTTTGGATGTTACAAGGTTCAAGTTCTAGGATTGTGCGAATGAGTGGTTTGGAAACCGTGATATGAACATTTTTGACAAAAGAGGAAATATCTCCCTGAAAGAGGATTAATAGTCTTATTTGTGTAAAATGTGCGAATTAAATCCGGATATGCATTTTTGTGAATTGTACAAATTGAAGTCCAACCTATAGTCGTGATATACTCTTCTATCCTAAATGCGGGGGCATCAAGGGAAAAAGAGACGAGATCAACATCCTTACCTAGAAGAATGGGTACCTTTCCTAGGGGATTCGTCGGTGTAGTCTCGGTTTCAAAGTCCATTTCTTCATCAGATGATGGAGATGGAGGTGGATGCCAAGCCGTTTGCTTAAGCCTCTTTCCTTTGCCACGGGATGTCGACATTGATCAAAGGAATTTTGGCAATTTTTAGAAATATGGGATATTGAATTTAGGGCTCGAGCTAGAAATGAAAATCTAAAAATTAAGATCAAATTGAAAGATATAGTGTTTAATAACTTACAAAATAGGAGTTTTGTATTTGATGAGGCAAGAATCGACTATAGATTTGAATAAGAGTGGTTAGGGTTTGAGATTTTTGAATGAGAGAAAGAAAAATCACCTGGGCAATCAAAAATTGCGAAGAATGAGTAGAAATTGACCTGAAGAATCAAAGTTTAGGATGTGTAAGTGATGATTTAGAGATTGAGTTTGAGATTTGATAGGAGGAGAGTCGAGTTGGAGAGAAAAAGTGATGAAGTGAAATGAGAGAGAGGAAGAGAATCGCATTTAAAAGTTGTAAAAACAGCATACCGGACTTCCGCTAAAAGGCATACAAAAAGGCAGAAGAAGTTCTACCTTACTGGATGATCCGGTATTTTATCGGATGTCCAGTATTTTTTTTAAAATAGTTACAATGAGTGAGAAATAAAAATAGAAAATCATTTAGTAAATAACAGTAAGATTTTTTTTTAAATCATTTTAGCTCGATGAGACCTAAGCTTCGTCGAATAGTTGAGAAACGATTGAACGCAAGGGGTTTTGTGAAAATATCGGCTTATTGATGTTCGGTGTCAACAAATTCAAGTGAAATATCACCGTGTTGAACATGATTCTTAGAAAATAATGTCGAATCTCAATGTACTTCATTCGAGAGTGTAAGACGGGATTTTTGGATAAATTATTTGCACTTGTATTGTCGCACATGATAGGAATATGATCATAGGATATGTGCTAGTCCCTAAGGGTTTGTTTCATCAATAGCACTTGAGCACAACAACTCGCGGCGAAAATGTATTCGGCCTCGGCCTTAGATAGGGCTACAGAGTTTTGTTTCTTACTAAACCATAAGACCAAAGCAAAATTGAAAAAGTGACAAGTGCCACTAGTGCTTTTTCGATCAACTTGACAACCGGCTCAATTGGCATCCGAGTAACTAAGTAAGTCAAAGTGAGTACGTTTCGGATACCAAAGTCCTAAGTTTTGAGTCCCACTAAGATATCTAAAAATTCTTTTTACGGCTTTGAGGTGGGATTCCTTAGGATTTGATTGAAATCGAGCACATAAGCATACACCAAACATGATATCGGGTCTACTTGCGGTTAAATAAAGAAGTGATCCGATCATACCTAGATATTTGGTGATGTCGACGGAAGTGCCTTGATCGTCTTTGTCAAGCTTTGCGGAAGTGCTCATCGGAGTATTCATCAGTTTGAGATCATTCATCTCGAATCTCTTTAGCATGTCTAAGATGTACTTACTTTGATTTATGAAAATGACATCACATGCTTGCTTAATTTGAAGTCCGAGAAAGAATTTGAGTTCACCCATCATACTCATTTCAAATTCCATGCTCATGTTTTTAGTCACAAAGTTGAATATTTGTTGCACCAAAAATAATGTCATCAACATAATTTGAACTATGTCTTGTTTTTAGGTTTTGATAAAAAGAGTAGTGTCTACTTTTCCAATAAAAAAACCATTTGAAAGTAGAAATTTGCTCAAACGTTCATACCAAGCTCTAGGAACTTGTTTGAGGCCGTAAAGTGCTTTTCTAAGTTTGAACACATGATTTGGAAACTTATGATTTGTAAAAATGGGTGGTTACTCAACATAGACTTCTTCTTGAATAAATCTATTCAAAAATGCACTTTTAACATCCATTTGATAAAGCGTGAAGTTTTTGTGACATGCAAATGCAAGAAGCATGCGAATGGATTCTAACCGAGCTACCGGTGCAAAAGTTTCTTCATAGTCAATTCTTTTTTCTTGATTGTAACCTTGGGCCACTAATCTAGCCTTGTTATGCATAATTATTCCATTTTCATATTTTTTGTTTCGAAAAATCCATTTAGTGCCAATAACGGTTTGATTGGTTGGTCTAGCGACCAAGTCCCAAACATGGTTTATTTCAAATTGATTAAGTTCATCTTGCATTGCTAGAATCCAAAACTCATCAAATTCCGCTTCTTTAAAGTTTTTGGGTTCAATTTGTGAAATGAATGCACAACTACCAAGATGATTTCTAAGAGAAGTTCTAGTAGTAATACCTTTTGATGGATCACCGATTATTAACTCCTTTGGGTGAGACGAGACAAACTTCCATTCCTTTGGTAAGGTGGAGTCATCTTGAGCTTCGGTTGGTGTTTCTTCTCTTTCTTGATCGTTGGGATCCTTTTATTGTTCTTCATTAGGCACTCCTTTGTCTTGAACATTCATTTGTTCAAAAGGAGTCTCTAAACCTACATCATCATCAATACCCTTCTCTCGATCAAGTAGATTAGTTTCATCAAAAGTGACATGTATTGATTCTTCAAAGACTAGAGTTCTTTTGTTGAAAATTCTATATGCTTTTCTAGTCAATGAATAACTAAGAAAAATTCCCATATCAGATTTTGAGTCAAATTTTCCCAAATTATCTTTTGCGTTTAAGACAAAACATTTGCAACCGAACACCTTGAAATAACTAATGTTGGGTATTCTATTTTTCCAAAGCTCGTACGGAGTTTTAGTTTTCTTACGACGAACCAAAACTCTATTTATGATATAGCATGCGGTATTAAAGGCTTCGGCCCAAAAATATTTTGGTAAATTATTTTCATTTAGCATGGTTCGAGCAATTTATTGTAATGTGCGATTCTTCCTCTCTACTACACCATTTTGTTGATGAGTTTTAGGAGCCGAAAAGTTGTGTTCATATCCATTATTGTTACAAAAATCATCAAATGCAAGATTGTCAAATTCTCCACCGTGGTCACTTCTAATTGTAGTAATAGTGTGACCCTTTTCATTTTCAACTTTCTTACAAAATTGTTTGAAGGCTTTTAGGGTTTCATCTTTTGCACTTAAAAATATCACCCATGTAAATCTAGAAAAAATCGTCAACGATAACAAAAGCATAGTATTTACCACCTAAACTAGCCTTTCTTGAAGGTCCAAAAAGATCCATGTGGAGAAGTTGCAATGGTTTCGTTGTTGAAGAAAATATTTTTTTATTTAAAAGAACTTTTGACTTGCTTCCCAAGTTGACATGCATCACAAATTTTGTCCCTTTCAAATTTCAAGTTTGGCAATCCTTTCACAAAATAATTTTTAGAAATTTTCGAAGTAAGTTCCATGTTTACATGACCAAGTCTTCTATGCCAAAGCCAAGTTTTGTCTTTAAATCCAAGCAAACAATGTTCATTATTTTCATATTCAATATTAATGATATAAATATCCTTGTTTCGGCTCCCTATGAAAATCACCTCCTTTGATGTAGCATCCTTAATTAGGCATTTGGAAGAATCAAATTTTATATTGTAACATTTATCACATAATTGACTAATACTTAGCAAATTATGTTTGAGGTTATCAACTAGCAAAACATTTTCAATAGAGGGGGATAGGTGATTACCGATGTTGCCGATTCCAATTATCTTTCCCTTTGCATTGTCTCCAAAAGTCACATGACCTCCATCATTTGTTTTGAAGTTTGAAAGTAGTGATCGATCTCCGGTCATATGTTTTGAACATCCACTATCCAAGAACCACTTGCTATTTGTTTTCTTTGGTATCTACAAAAATAATTTGATTTTTGATTGTTGGTACCCATACAAACTTGGGTCCTTGATAGCTAGTTTGTGAGGATTCTTTAATCCACTTATTTTTGTTTTCAAAATATAGTTTCTTTTTAACTAAGCAATTAAAAGAAACGTGTCCAATTTTATTACAAAAAGTGCAAGTGGTGTTTGAAGCTTTGACAAACATGTTTTTAAGAGATTTTTGTTTTAAAAATGGTTTGAATCCGATTCCCCCTTTGTCGAAAACACATTTTTGATTTCCGAGCATTAAATCAAAATTCTTCTTTCCTTCGGTAAATTTATAGACCATTTTTGTCAAATCATCAACTTTTTCTTTTAGGAAACTATTTTCCTTGATCAATAAATTATGGTCAAGGTTTTCCTTTGATTTTTCCAAAATTTTCTTTAATTCATCTTTTAATAAAGAATTTTTCTTTTTAAGAATAGAATGACTCAAGGCAAGTTTTTCAAAGACTTCAAGTAATTCATCATAAGAATCGAGTAATTCATCATAAGATAATTTTTCTTTTGTACTTACCTCATGGTCGAAGGCCATGAAGCACATGTTTGCGATTTTATGTTGATCATCGCTTTTATTTTGATCTTCATCGTCACTATCATCTCAAGTAGCTTGAAATGCCTTTTTCTTAGAACTTCTGGTCACATTCGTAGCAAATAATCTTTTTGCTCTTTTCTTCTCCTTTGTCGTCTTTTCTTTGAAACTTTTTATTATTTCGAAAGCCTCTCCATTTTTTTGACGAGAAGTACTAGATCGTCAAGCTCTTCATCACTCATGTTACTTGTTGATGTCTCATCATCAATTGCCGATTTTAGAGCAATTTGTCGTTTAGGAGTTTCTTTTTATTCCTCTTTTCTTTTTCTTTGTCTTTTCCTTGATCTCGACATTGTTGAGCTCATAGGTCATCAACGTTCCATATAATTCTTCCAACGGATATGTATTCACGTCCTTTGTGTTTTCAATAAGCATCCGTATGGGACTCCATTCCTCCGAAAGTGACCTAAGCATTTTGCTCACAAGTTCACCGTTAGTATATTTTCGATCAAAAGCTTTTAACCCATTAACAATATTGGTGAAACGAGTAATCATATTAACAATGGGCTCATCTTGTTTCATAAAGAAATTTTCAAATTCTTTGACTAGCATATTTATCTTAGTTTCCTTAACTTTGTTTGTTCCAACATGAGTGACTTCTAGAGCATGCCAAATTTTATGAGCTGAATCACATGTGCTAATTCTATTGGATTCATTTCTATCTAGTGCACAATAAAACAAATTTTTGGCCTTAACATTTAATGACAATTTTCTCCTATCTTCTTCATCATATTCCTCTCTAAGCTTGGGAATACATTGATCGGGTTTGCCATCAATTTTAATAGTCTTGTAGGCACATGGGGACCATATTCAATAATTTCCCAAATATTATAATCAATAGATTGACCATAAATCATCATCTAGCTTAGCAATAATTATAATGTGTGCCATCAAAGAAGTGAGGTAGAATGCCCCTCAAGATTTTGAAAACCGATGTTAGCCATAACTCAAGATTGTAAGATCTTAAAGAGGTGAGTACCAGGCTTTGATACCAATTGTAAGCCTAAGATAGGCTAACCAAGAGGGGCGTGAATTAGTTTTTAAAACTTTTTCGTTAACTGCTACGAAATTTTATACAAATGATAACTCAAATGATAAAGAAATAAACTAAATGAAAATAACCACGTAGATGGTTTGATATACGCTTGTACAAAGTAAAACGTTAAGTAGAGAGTTAGAAAGTGCAAACAATATGTTATGGAGGTTCGATCCAACCCAACGATATACGTCCCTCGTTACCAAGCTCTCCATCACGAGCAAAGCCTTTTTCAATATGTTGATTGACTTGTGGTGCAATCCAACCCTTTACAATGCTTTAGGTGACTTACAACCAAGGAACACCGATCCTTGTACAATGTTGAGCTTTTCCGGGACCTCAACACGACCCACAATTCAAAATGAATTTACAAGTGAAATCTTCTCTTCTTATTGAATGATAGAATCAAGATTGATAACAAGAAGAGAAGAGGCGAACACTTTAACAGATGGTAATGAGTTTAGCTTAAAGTGTTGAGATGCAAAACTTCTTGAAGAACTAAAGATTTTCACAAAATTAAATCACTCAAAAGTTTTCCAAGAGTTTGATACTTTTCGATCTTCTAAAAGATGGATAATAAGGTGGTTGTGAACAATAAAAAAGCCTCACTCAATGCTCAAGAAAAAGGTAGATACAAGTGAAGGAATAGTGAAGTATTTATAGCATACAAATGGTCAAAAACTCTATCGTACCGGACACACTTTAACGGACGTTCGGTAAAATACTGGATGGTCAACTAGCCATTATTTTTTGTCAGAAAATTGGACTGTTGGAAAAATGACTGTTGAAGCATTTTTTATTATATCGGACGTCCGGTAAGTGTACCGGAAGTCCGGTACAGCCAAGAATGTTTGAAACGTCCTTGTTTTTTAAATCTCGTCAAATGTAAATGTTGGAGGGATGTTTAAGATGTTTTTCAAAGTTTGTGTCATATTTGAAAATATGTGTTACGATTTTTTACTTTTTAAAAACATAATTTTTCAAGTAAAACATTTTTGTCGTGAATTTTGTAAAATCAAAACTTTGAGCTTATCACAATGCATTACTAAGTATCAATGTGTTTTATCTTTACATATAATCGTGAAACGTCTAAGTACTTAGTTTGAATATTTGACGCGCATTGCTTGACGGTATTTCGACTTGTGTCTCAATTTTCGTTGATGCAACCTTTTGCGGGATTTGTAAAATCATTCTTCATGGCCTCGACTGTTCATTTTTCCACATTGGCCATTGTGTGCAAATATTTTGGTCTTGAACTTTATGCCATCGAATGTACTTGTGTACAATAATCACTATCGGCACTTAAATCAATTTGTTAGCAATAAACATAATTTGTTTGTGAAAATCAAAACGAGAAGTCAATCATAGGTCAACAAAATTTTCTAACAACAGGGGATGCATTGTCCCAATAGGTTTCATTCATCGATATTTCCTTTTCACAGCTTTCCTTGGCACTCGTCTCCTTGTCTAATTAATATTCTAATAAATTGAATAACAGAATTCGTAGATTCAAGTCTTGGTAATTCACTACAACAAAAACAGTCTACGGCAACGTTCGAAAAACGTTGCCGTAGGCCTACGGCAACGTTTGAACGTGTGTTGCAAAATCAAGTGTTGTCGTAGAGTGGGAGGTCTACCGCAACGTTTGGCAAACGTTGCGGTAGCCATCTACCGCAACGTTTGCCAAACGTTGCCGTCGGTCATTTTACAATTTTTTTAAAAAAATTGCATAATTAATTTATTTGATTTCCAACAAACCTACTGAAACAAATGCTTACAAATTAGTCGTATGTAATCAAATGTTACATAATTCTAATAAACAAAAATAAGGGATATGATTCAATACAATATGCTAACATCATTAGCATACTCAAAAGGCTAACATCATTACCCTATTCAAAAAAATTACAATCACAGTTGACCAACAAAAAAAGATTACAAAACATTCGACTCATATCTGAATTTGCTTCTGTGACCGCAGGTTGTCCCAAAATTAATTTCACTCCCTGCATATGACAAAAGTAATAAGGGTATAATTAGCATGTAAATCAACTACTAACAATACGCAATGTCAAAAAATATCAACTCTCAATCATAGCCTTATACAACAATATGCTAGCTAAAGAACATCAACATCCAACAACATGTTAGCTACAAAAAATCAACAAGACAACTTTGACATGTCCTAACTGTGACTAACTTTTATGAAAATTTTGACAGAGTTCCCCTGTAATGTAGACTAAGGCCCTGTTTGTTTCCGATTTTGAAATCAATTCTCAAATCAATTCTCATTTTCAACCACACATTCTTCAATAAAATAATATTTTCCATCACATCAATCATTTTTTCTTCTTTTTCAACCACACATTTCCCATCATATCACTATTCAAAATCAATTCTTCCCTCAAAAATCTCTACCAAACAGGCTCTAAAACCACCTGAACAATAGGCAATACCATCAAACCAAAAACATATAATTTAAAATAGGGTACACCAACCCCTCAAAAGTACATTCTAGCTAAAGAACATCAACATCCAACAAAAACTGGCTAGCTACAGAACATCAACAAATACCAAATCTCAGCCACAACTTCATCCAACAATATGCTAGCTAAATAACATTGACAAAGCAACTTTGACCTTTCCTAACTGTGACTGACTTTTATGAAAATTTTGACAGAGTTCCCCTGTAATGCAGACTAAAACCACCTGAACAATAGGCAATACCATCAAACCAAAAACATATAATTTAAAATAGGGTACACCAGCCCCTCAAAAGTATATTATAGCTAAAGAACATCAACATTCAACTAAAACATGCTAGCTAAAGAACATCAACAAATACCAAATCTCAGCCACAACTTACTTCTACAATATGCTAGCTAAACATCAACATCCAACAATATGCTAGCTAAACAACATCAACATCCAACAGCAGGCTAGCTACAAAACATTGACAAAACAACTTTGACCTTTCCTAACTGTGACTGACTTTTATGAAAATTTTGACAGAGTTCCCCTGTAATGCAGACTAAAACCACCTGAACAATAGGCAATACCATCAAACCAAAAACATATAATTTAAAATAGGGTACACCAGCCCCTCAAAAGTACATTCCAGCTAAAGAACATCAACATCCAACAAAAATTGGCTAGCTACAGAACATCAACAAATACCAAATCTCAGCTAAACGTCAACATCCAACAATATGCCAGCTAAATGACATTGACAAAGCAACTTTGACATTTCCTAACTGTGACTGACTTTTATGAAAATTTTGACAGAGTTCCCCTGTAATGCAGACTAAAACCACCTGAACAATAGGCAATACCATCAAACCAAAAACATATAATTTAAAATAGGGTACACCAGCCCCTCAAAAGTACATTCTAGCTAAAGAACATCAACATCCAACAAAAACTGGCTAGCTACAGAACAATAGGCAATACCATCAAACCAAAAACATATAATTTAAAATAGGGTACACCAGTCCCTCAAAAGTACTTATAGCTAAAGAACATCAACATTCAACTAAAACATGCTAGCTAAAGAATATCAACAAATACCAAATCTCAGCCACAACTTATTTCTACAATATGCTAGCTAAAACTTGTACACTTCATATATATTGCTCATGAATATTAAAAATGAGAAAATGCAATTCCCTGAAATAGAAATAGATTCACACACCTTCATCAAAAAAGTCTAATACTGCTCTTTGGCCAAGCAACAGTACTTCCCACGGCTTCGCGAAGAGTTCGAATTTCATCCGTATGTCTGTACATGGTCAATTGATCCATATACACTTCTTCAACCCAAACCTTCCAACAGTCTCTTCCGAGTGGCAAGTGATGCACCTTCGAACTTGGGTCTGTTGTTGCAATTCTCCCTTCTGCTACAACTTCTTCCTCCTCAAACATGTACCAATGAAGTAGATGACACCTAGCATTTTCCACAACTCCAATACCTCCTTGGACACCACTTCCTTGATGTGACTACAAATTCATAATAAATAGAAAATATGTTTTTTATATTAGTATACTTCAGTCAAAATTTATAAAGGATATAACTTGTAATAATGTAAGATACAAAAATTTGAGGAGTAAACGCATTTGAATTCCCATCCTCCAGATTCTGAAAAATGATACAAAGATTATAAAAGTTATTCTACATATACTTCCAGATATATGACGTTATATTATCACAGTATAAATAATGGTCAAAAGTTCTAACATGTTGACTTAACTTGAGAAGTGCTTCAACCTTTTCTTCTAGTGCTCCCATCCTTGCCGATTGAGTTTGTAATTGACTTTCAAGCTCTCTAACTCTCCCACAACTTTGAATTTGTCCATCCAATTTTGATGGTGCAACTCCAAATCCAAGTTCTCGAACTCTTCCATGACGTTCAGGGCCCAACACTCGAGCAACAGCATCGTCGCGGATGGAATCTTCTACTGATGTATTAGAAATTGATTGAGCACAATCTTCAATCTTTTTCTGCACACTCATGTAAGGAAGATTTTATACTAACATCTGATATAATACAACCATTTTTAATGTGATATATTATGAAATTTGAAATAATACACATACCAAAGTCTCAGTAACTGCTTCATTTATTGGTTTTCCATCCTTCCTAAGATGTCCATGAGTCCATACTCTAGTTCTTAATCCTTTGATATCTGGATTTTGTTTTTTCTGCAATACAAATCTAGTAATTAGCATATACTAGTATGGTTGAATTTTCAAGTAAGAAGATTAAATGTGTTTATAATTGTACCATTTCATGAGCCATACGTGGATAACCCTTTCGACCCATAGTGTGAAGAAGCTTCTGATTACTTCTCAAAATGCTAAACTTGTTGCTCTTTTCCTATTAAGAGAACAAAAAAGTATACTATTAAGTCGAATTATAAAGGTTTTAAGCTTCATATGCAAATATACTTACATGAAAGTCAGCAGAAAGAGTATCCTCAACAAATTTCTTCCACGTTTCTTCAGAATTAATATTCTTTGGTCTAAGAAGAGCAATAGTGCGTGCTCTATTCACAGATGATTCGACTTGAGTTCTGATTTGTGTTCTCAACCTTGATTTAAATGTCATCCAATACTTTCCCATACATTGAAATGTCATTTTTTTATGACAATCACTCACATTGAACCTTTGCTGAATTCATCCACAAAAATAAATTAAAAACGAATCAATGTGCTTCGTAGAGTTCTAATTGTAAAAGGTAGCTAAGAAATATACCTGTATGAAACTCCATAGTTCAATTTTTTTCTTTTCATCCACCGAAGGCCAATCTTTACTTACAACAGACACATGTTCCCGTACCATAGCTCCAACTATGCTAGCAAATTTATCTGAGTTGTGGCCAACTACTTGCCCATATTCATTAAACTCGAGCTCCATCTTCTGATAATTCTTTTCGGGAATCATCTTCGCTTGGGTTGGACCCCTTTTCTTTTTCGGCACATTTATATTTAACGGTGGCGTGCTTTGCTCATTATTATTTGGAGTGGATATTGTATGTTCTGGTTCGATCGAAGGTCTCAATCATTTATTAGTCTCTCGAATTGCAGCAGCAATTGCAAAGCTTCGTCGTTTCGAATTCTTAGTACTTTGTGTACTTGACTGTACGACAGCAACATGAAAACAAAAGGTAGATTGAAATTATTTTTAAAACTTACTACATATCTTACATATTATAGGAAAAAGCAATTACCTCGCCTTTGCCCATCGTATGCAACCTGTTGTACGAAAGATTATCTAGGGACGAAATAAAAATCTGCAACATCAAAAGAAATTAAAATTAGGTAACTTAACAAATTCTAAATATTATCTGTTTCGTACAATCATAATATTTCGTACATTGCATGTTAAGATATTAGAGAACAAAAAATCTATCCATGAACATATTCGTTAAAAGCAAATAACACAAGGGGGGTACCAAAGCAATCTATGTATCACATAATACACCTTCGACGTCCATCCTTGCATAATTCTCATCCTCATCAAGATTGTCTGTAATTAACTGTGTTACGTCTAGAGGAATAGTTCCCTCGAAATCGAACTCTTCTCCCATGTGTGATGCATGAAACTCTCTTTGTGGCGCTTGCAAAGCAACGTACCAACTAGATGTTTCATTCTCCCTAGAATAAAAGACTTGTTTCGCCTGTGTTGCCAAGATGAAAGGATCATTTTCAAATTGCATGTGTCCCTCGTTAAGGTTAACCAGAATGAATCCATCTTCCTTTTTTATTCCATTCGAGATATTTGCCCAATCACACTTGAATAGTGGAACATGAAACGTGTTATAGTCGAGAACTATAACATCACGCAAAACTCCGTAGTAAACAACTTGCCCAACTACATGTGCATTATCTTTTGCACTAGATCTACAAATGGTTGTTGCTTCAACTAAAATGCCACTATTTTGACGAGATTTTTCTGCATCTTTAGTATGAAACCGATGACCATTTATTACAAAACTAGAATATGACATGGATTGACATCTAGGACCACGTGCAAGCCACTTCAGATTGTTCGGAACGTTGTCCGTCAACATCTGAACTTCAATCTGTTTTAATTTAAAAAATGTTAGAAATAAAATATCAATATCACAACAAAGATGATAAGTTATTTTTAGGTTTATTCGAACCTTATCATCCAACCAGGAGGCAAACGAATCAATGTGCTTCTTATGCAGTAAAGACTCATTTCTTTGTAGTCGTTTGTCCTTCTTGAGTTCATCCAAATGCATCCTAAGGTAAAGACAATATTAAGTCTCATGTATATATATGGTCGAACAACTAAAAATTTATTAGACGTAGATATTTAATAACATACTCTACGTATGGTTGAACTTCTGTACTATTTAGCAACACATAGCGATGAGCAACTTTCAACATCTCTTCAGATAGTACAATAGGCTTCCCTTTAGATATTGTACGCCCTACAACCAAGAAATCACTCTCATATTCTTCATTGCGTGCAGACTTAGAGCCTATTTCCGATGTTTGTGTCATGTATTTGCTACAAAACTTCGCATTTTCTTCCACAATATATCGTTCAGCCATGCACCCTTCAGGTCGTGCACGATTCATGACATACCCTTTCAACACTTACATATAGCTTTCAAATGGGTACATCTAACGATATTGTACTGGTCCACATAAACGATCTTCTCTCCCAATGTGAATTGTTAAATGTACCATTATATCAAAGAAAGAATGCGGGAAATACCTTTCTAACATGCATAAAGTTTCAGCAACGTCCTCCTCTAATTGTTCGATCTTATTTCTATCTACAACTCCTTTGACATACTTCATTGAAAAATCTACACAATTTAAAAATGGAATTCCTTGGACCTGTAGGTAGAATTCCTCTCAGCATAACTGGCAATAATTGTTGCATTAAAATGTGACAATCATGACACTTGAGTCCAACTATCTTACATTCTTCTACTGAAACGTAGTTTCCAATATTAGATCCATAACCATCGGGTAATCTCAAGTTAGCAAGCCTTTTACAAAATGTTTGTCTTTCTGTACGTGATAAGGTGTGAGGAGTAGTAGGTAGGTAGAATTTATTTCCTCTACTTTGAGGATGTAAATCATGTCTAATGTTCATAGCTTCCAAGGCCTTACGGGAGTTAATGCCATCTTTTGATTTTCCTTTGACATCCAAAAGGGTACTAATGATACTATCACAAATATTCTTCTCCACATGCATCACATCCAAATTATGACGTACGAGTAAAATCTGCAAATCAAACATCAATTTTAACCATGGTAACTAGATGCAAGTAGAAGTATTAAATATTACAGCAGTTACCTTCCAATATGGTAGATCGTAAAATATAGACTTCTTCTTCCACGTTACGGTAAATTGAGTTGTATTCTTCTTCCTCTTTCGCTTACCATGTTTCCCCCAATCATTTGTAATTTTATCAATTTCAATATAATCTGCTTCACCATTTTTTATTTTCGGCTTAATACCAGTTTCAATATTTCCATTAAACCAGCTTTTTTTCATACGAAATGGATGATTAAAGGCGAGAAATCTTCTATGTCCCATATACGAAAACTTTCTACCATTCTTCAACCATAGTGAACATGTGTCTTCACGACAAATAGGACATGCAATTTTTCCCTTGACAGGTCATCCAGATATATTTCCATATGCAGGAAAGTCATGAATAGTCCACATCAAAATAGCTTTTAAATTGAATTTAGACTTTGTAACTGCATCATACATCTCAACTCCGTCACTCCATAATAACATTAGGTCGTCCACAAGTGGTGCCATATAAACATCAATGTCATTCCCTGGTTGCTTTGGGCCTGGAATCAATAAACTCAGCATCAAACTTTCCTTTGACATGCATAATGAGGGAGGCAAGTTATATATAGTTAAAATTACGGGCCAACAGCTATATTTTGAGCTAAGATCTTTGAAAGGATTAAACCCATCCGTAGCAAGACCTAATCTAATATTTCGAGTATCTAATGCAAAATGTGGCCACCTTCTGTTAATCATTTCCCAACTCAATGAATCAACCGGATGTCTAATTTTACCGTCTGAACTTTTATTACTTGAGTGCCATCTTAGTTGTGTTGCCATCTCTTCTATTCCGAACATCCTCTTAAGTCTGGTATTATAGGAAAATAACGCAACACTTTTGCTGGAATGTTTTTCTGAATTTTTTTAGTCAATTGGTTAACTTTCCATCTTGAGCAACCATATTTTGGGCATAACACAGCTTTTTTGAGCTCCTTCCTATATAGACAACAATCATTCACGCAAGCATGTATCTTCTCATAGCCAAGATCAAATTTATTGACAAGTTTTTTCATCTCATAAAATGAGTTTGGAAGTGTATTATTCTCTGGCAACATTTCTCCAACAAGCGTTACGAGTTCATCAAAACCACTGTCAGAGATACCATGTGAAGCTTTAAGCTTAAACATAGCAACTGAAGCTGACATCTTCGTGAACGCCCTACAACCAGGATATAAAGGCGTTTCAGCCTCATCAACTAAACTTTCAATCTCTTTCGCTCTTCCATCAGGAGGGTTTTCAGGATCCATATCATATTGTGCATAAAAGTCCTTAAACATCTTATGTGACTCAGGCATTTCTACATCGAGCAAATTTACTTCACTTGTTTGTTCTCCATGAAATACCCAAACACTGTATGATGGATCCATGCCCTTAATTATCAAATGTTCGTATACTATGTCATAATGGTGATGCATTAGGTTCCTACACCTAACACAAGGGCATACTATCATTTCTGAATTGCAAATTTCACGAGCTCGTTCAACAAACTTCTGGGCTCCATCACGATATTGTTCTGAAAACCTACAAGTTAAACTTCATGATCATTATACATGGCAAATTTTGTTCGATTGATATGTAGATCTGCAATATTTAATTTTAGATGATAACCTTGATAAGTGTAGCCACTCTTTGTCCATTGCATGCAAAGATACTATTAAAACCGAACGAGTGCTAGATCTTTTTCCCAAGTCAGAATGGTTGAAAATTGTTTATTGCAGCTGAAGTTCAAAAATAAATAAATAGAGTGTTAAAGAGAATGAACAATGTCAAAAATTATTTTTTTGCAGCTGTTTGACAGATTCAGCAAGTGAGAGAATAAATAATTGGAGGGAGTGGTTTGAATAGAATTTAAACAAAAAAAAATTGTCTAGAAGGGGGCAATAAGTGTATCTATAAAATATTTACGCATACGTTTAAATTTGAACCGAACCCATGCATTAGGCCTCACAATTTTCTAGATGGCCTGAGCTGGCCAGGTTATATAATGCGTGCATGTTGTGTCACTTAGATGTGACTTACTCTAGATATAATTATATTTTAAATGTCGAATTCACTTGAATTTTTGAGGGTTTCATCTTCCTTTTAGTATTTGGTTCATTGGTTAGAGATAGATTGTCTATATAAAAATTTGAACTAGAATTAATTTCCAATAGCTAGGAATTCCTTAACAAGTAGCTTCTTAATTTTTTCTTGGTTTAGGAAGTAATAACAAAAGGTCAAAAATATTTTTCACAAGTGATATGTTAACTATCCAAAATAGTGTCGAAGATTAAATCTATTCTTATCTATAGATCGAGCTAATATTTATTTTCATTGTTTATTTTTGGACACAGAACTTCTAATATTTTATTACAGATATATGACATAAGTTGAAATTCAATGCGTAACAAAGAGGAGGGAAAGAATAGAATGTAAACGACATGTGGTCAAGGTGAAACAGGATAAGCTTTTTTTTCTCCTATCTCTTGTTCACAGTTCATTTTCATTTATTTATAAGTTCAACCATTTATAAAATCCAAAAATGATTGGAGTTAAACTTTAAAGTTTACCAAAGAAAAAAATAGTGTTACGTTTTGGTAAAAGGTCTCATTTTAGTGCTGTTTCTATCAGATTTCACACGGGAAAAAGGTTCATTCTCTTTGACAATCCAATATGTCCTAAATTTCATTGTGCACTTAAAGAAACTTTTCTGCTGATATAAACAAAGCACGTGAATGAGCGTATGATAGAAACTTTGATATATTTTACGTATACGTTTGTCAAGTCATCAGCCTGTTATTGTTATTTTGTTATTGTCATTTTACGAAGGCTGATGTTTTGCAGCTGTTTGACAGATTCATCCACTTGCGTTAATGATGGATTGGAGGGAGTGTTTTGAATAGAATTTCAATTCATAGCTTGTCTCGACTCCCACCAACTTCAACTCTCATAATTTTGTCTTACACATAGAAGAGAGAGAAAGTATGACAATAACAAATTTTGTTAAATTGATCACAAAGTGGGGACATTCGAGACAAAGAAGGTAAATGGGTTGTCTAGCAACAATTTCAGCCAATTCAACAATACGTCAATACCCAAACATAGCCAATTTCAACTTAACAACTTCAGCGATATCTATTCAGGCCTCAGCAGTCGGCAAATAAATATCAGCAATACCATTCCAATTTCACAACTTGTCTGCTAGTGATTCTCTATTTTTAAGAATTGATTTTGGAGCCATTAAAGTTAACATTTTCTCACAAGCTACAAGTGCATTTCAGTGAAGGACTCAACGGTCCAAAAACTGCTTTTCATCCACAATTTAATCCCTAGCAGACAAGCCTCAATTCCATAATAGACGACACAGAAATGGAGCAAGAACTGAAAATAGAAAAATGACCAATTTCATTTCAAGACTCAAGCAACGTTTGCCAATAATCTAATTGCTAAAGAAATTAAGAAAATACCTAATCTAGGAGGAGGAGAGAACAGAGAGGTCGCTGCAGACAGGGGCGGAGGTTCGCGACTTCGCGTTATGGTGGTGGAATGGGTTTTGTTTGTTGTCGCCTCTCTGCCCATTGCTGGCTTCACGGTGGCTTCGCACTCGTCAATCGTCACTGCAGGTCGCTGGAGGAGGAGTCAACTGCAGATGGAGGGCGAGGTTCGCGACTTCGCGTTGGTGGTGGAAAGGGTTTTGCTTGCTCTCGCGTTATGGTGGTGGAATGGATACCAGTTTCGGGCGTGGAATTGATTTGTAGTTTCGGCTGCGCTTGACGGATTGGGGAAGAAGATGGATTGTCTCCTCTGAATGCGTTTGGTGGGTATATGTTACGGGTTATGGATTGGGCCGGTAAATGAGTTATGGATTGGGTTTGAATTGAAATGGGTTTACGGGTCGATTAATTTTGTTTTGAAATATTGGATTGGGCCTTGTTTGTGGGTACGTTGTTGGGTTTGAATTGAAATGGCCCATTTTCGCAACGTTTGCTGAGTGAACACTCAGCAAACGTTGCGAAAAGGGGTCTACTACAACATTTTTCTGAAAAACGTTGCTAAAACTCATTTATACTAATTAATGGCAACATTCACTTCCTAAAATGTTGCCAAAAGATCCTTTTGGCAACATTTATCAACAAATGTTGCCCTTTTAATGTTGCGAATGACTCTTTTTGTTGTAGTGATTTGTTAATCATAAAGAATTGTGATTGTTATATACAAATGCATATGATTGAATCTTAAATCATACGAGGTTGTAAGTAATAACTAGATACGGATATTATTATTATAATCTACATTTCATTAGTTAAGTTGATAATGAAATTGTTGGACAAGGTGTACTCGTAAGTCGAAAAGAGTTTTCTACTTACAATGGCTTAATAGTATTATGAAAGATATGATCGACAATCTAGATTTACATACTTCATATTTCATAATTGATCGAATCATACTCACGAATAGATTACAGTTTTATGGTAAACGAACAACTTTGATTTTATCATACAATGTGACATACCATCACAAGTGTTGCCTGACATATTACTAGATGTCAATTTGGGACGAATGTAAATTAATTAATTTAGGTAAATTAATGATAAATAAAATAGAGAAACCATAATTCTCTCATTCTTGTTCCGTGTGTGGATTTTTATTGGAAACTGGACAACTATGGATTGTAGATCGTGATTGTTCTGTTCAAGATACGCAAAGAAAATTACAGAATTCAACAAATGTATAATTCATATCATTGTTTCTATCTAAACATAAAACAGATCATTGGTGGGAATTGAAATTATTTTTATTTTCAACTGTGTATGATTAAGTAAATTCCCAACAAGCCCAATTTTGGTGTTGCGTTGTGGTTTGGGTTGTTGATCTTAGGATTGTGCAATCATCTATTGGTGCAAACTCCATTTTGAAAGGGAAGTGGTTATTTTGCTTAATTTACCTTGTTCGATTATTGTTTATCAATTGATTTTGCCTAACTTAGTGATTGGTTTATCGTTTGAAGGTTGAATTTACTCCATATGGGTGTTAATATGGTAACCAGTTTATTGCAAACGAATCATATTCTAAAAATGAGATATCTTTTTGAAGAAAGAGGAGCATATAATTCAAGGTCAGTCCTATAAATCAAATAATTAATGCTAGACCATTTATATGTTAGGGCATATTGATTGTTATTTGTTTGGTCCATTATTCAAAAGATTATGCCTAACATTGTTCATTTTTTAGTCATATAATGATCTTAACTTTTGTAGAGACTAACGTGTTTAATATTGTTCATATAATCATTAAGCTATTACGAAGCTCCTGTGCAACTGTTGTGCAATTTCTTTACATGAGATGGACTAATTCATGAAGTGTATATTAATTTTAAAATTTAATCTCTGTATTTGCGCTTTTGTTCCTAGAATTTTTGGTTAATAAACTGTTATCCTTGATTGTACAAAGAATCTAGATGAAATGAAATGTCTGCTAATTATTTACTAGTAATTCTTAAACCTAACCCAATAGGGGAAGTTATATGTGTAAGATATTTAGAACGATTTCCACAATTAGTCAAGAAAATTATAGGAAATTAGAACAATTGCTTACTCCCGCATCTCATGAGATCGTATATTGTCTTTCTCAAACACTACAATTACTCAAAATTCATCGTCCTTCTAATTCCAATCCCTATATTTACATTAATCAATACATACACACGGGTACATGCATGGTGTATATGTATTTTATTTGAACTTGCGATCTGCGGGTTTTGATTCTATGGTGGCAACTTTTGGTATATAATTCTATGCTTTTTATAATTTTATGTTTTTTGTTTTCTATTTTTTTTTTTAATCATTTTATGAAAAATCATGCTTCTCTCGGAGAAGTTTCAATTAGCATCGACGGTGAATTTTAGGGTTCAAATTTTCACCCAGATTAGTACAAGCAACACTTATATCTAGTATTGTGTGTGTATATACATACGTACGTACGTATATATGTTCATTTTCTTTATATCTATTTGGCGAGTATGAAATTACGCTAACATTTAAAAATGTGTGGTAGCCCACCGTATCCTTTTCTATTTCATATATTCCTTCTAATTTGGTTTCATTTTTGTTGAAAGACGAAGCAGCACAAGCTGACCAATGGAAAAATGATTTGATATCTAACTTATCAATCCAAGCTACATCAGCACCCATTGGTGATTGTACAATAGAAGAGCCTAGAAGATTGCATGTTCAATGATCTGTTTTGTATGGCACATGGATTCTGTTATAGGAAAAAATACTCTTTTTGAAATTATTTATTTTGTAACTGAATTTCTTTCTCCTTCTCTTACGTGAAGTGTATATATAATGTAATCTGAATTGTATACAATTAGAAAAGCAGATTTACAGCCATTGTTCTTTTCATAATTTTCTTATATCTCAAAATTTACATGGTATCAAAGCAAAATGGCTAAATCAGACAATGAGTCCTCAAATCTTCCACCAAACACCAATCAAACTCAAAATAACAAATCAACATTTCATGATCCAACGCATTTCAGTATCCCCTATTACATTGGCAGCAATGATGGTACTAGAGCCATTCTGGTCACACATATGCTGGATGCAAACAACTACCATTTTTAGGCCAGGTTAATGAAGAGAGCTCTTAGGATAAAAAAAAAAGTTGGGATTTATATATGAGAACCTTTGTGAGCAACAGGATCCAAATGATCCACTGATGGAGCACTGGCTTAAATGTAATGATGTTGTGATCACTTGGCTTCAAAATACCATGGTTGTGGACATCAAATGTAGCACTGCATATGTTGAGACTGCACATCAGTTATGGCTGGAGTTGGAGTAGTGATTTGCTCAATAGAATGCACCTAGAATTTTTTAGATCAAGCAGACAATTACAACATTGGCCCAAAATCAGGATGTTGTAAGTGTAATCTTTTCTAAGTTCAAAACTCTTCTTGATGAATTGTTAAACTATGAGTCCATCCCTAATTGTACGTGTGGAGGTCTGAAAGTAGTAGTTGAACATCAGAATCATGACTGTGTGGTGAAATTCTTAATGGGATTGAATGAATCTTACAAAGCAATTAAGGGTCAAGTTCTTTCGAACGAACCCTTTCCTTCCTTAAATGAAGTTTATGCTATAATTCAACAAGAAGAAAAAAGAAGATAGATCTCATATGATGGCTCTATCAATGAGACAATGTCATTGCTGGCTAAAGGCAACTTCAGAGACAATGGCAGGCAGAACTCTTCATCATAGATGAAAGTAGTACTTGAGCATCAGAATTGTGACAGGGTAACGAAATTCTTAATGGGATTGGGTGAATCTTACAAAGCAATTAAGGCTCAAGTTCTTTTGAACAAACCCTTTCCTTCCTTAAATGAAGTTTATGCTATAATTCAACAAGAAGAAAAAAGAAGATAGATCTCAAACGATGGCTCTATCAGTGAGACAATGTCATAGCTGGCTAAAGGCAACTTTAGAGACAATGGCAGGCAAAACTCTTCGTCGCAGAGGAAAGATAGGTACTATTGTACCTTCTGTAAAGTTGCAAGCCACTCACTTGAAAGATGTCTCAAAGATCCTCACAATCATGTATGCTCCTTCTGTAAGATGCTAGGACACACTGTAAGTAAATGTTTCGAGCCCATCAGGTCACAAATTCGAAGGCAAAAATCAATACACACCAGTAGCAAATCAGGCTCCCATTTTTGTGCCTATGAATCAGGAACAGCAGACTGACAAGACCAATGTATTTCTCACTCAAGAGGAGTTCTTTTACTTGATGGCCATTCTCAAATCATCAACGAATCCAAATTTAGGTCTTTCAGCAAACCAAGTTTAAAACATTGTTGTTTCAAGTATTGATAATGCTCTTCCAAAGATTTCTAGTGTATCACTTTGCTCATTTACTCTTAACACTGCAAATACCAATAATTCTACGGTTCCTTAGATTCTAGTTACAGGGGCAAAAGATAATATAATATGTAGTTCATCATATTTTTCCTCTATCAAATCCCAAATCATCTGCTCATTAACTTTGCCAAATGGAGCTGTTGTCCCAGTAACTCATGTTGGCACTGCTCATGTCACAAACACATTAATTTTCCAAGATGTGTTATGTGTTCCTTCCTTTTCTTTTAACCTTATATCTATTAGAAAACTCACTCGGCACTGAACTATTGTGTTTTTTTCTTCCTGGTGTTTTCTTTATACAGGACCCTTCGACTTGGACAACGAATGGAATGGGTGAAGTAAAGTATGGTCTGTAGCACCCCGAGTTCCGTTAACCCGGATTGCCATGTCATCTTCTTCTGTAACTGATTTAACTAAAAAATTTTGCAAAAAATAACTAAATTTCAAACTTCACATTTATAACGGTAAAAAACCTCGTCGACAACAAAACTCATTTGATTAACTTAAGAGATTTAATTAAACTTCAAATCTCGAGTTTTTGAAATACTGAAATAACAAAGTACATTAATAGCGTTCAAATACGAAAATTTTCAAATATAAATAACTGATTTCAATTAATTGTTGCCACACTGCCCATCAATCACGATCGTCTCCGAAATCTGCAAATATTGTTAAAATAACAGGGTGGGTATTTCTAAGAAATACTCAAGTAGACTCATCGCCGATAATTAATTTACAAAATAATTGAATATACACTTATGCAATATATAACGTGATATCATCATCATCTTTGGTTCATTTTCTTGAAAATCATAGGCTCTTTAAAATCATAAGCTGTGGGTAGTCTTTCTCGTGCATTTGAAACACATAAGTTATGCATAACATTCTCATCTTATCTCATAAGAGATTTCTCTTCTTTCTCATGCAATAAAGCATATAAGTTATGGCAAGCATAACAATATCATATATCTCATATGACATATTCTCTTCTCATGCAATTAAGCATATAATTCACGTAAATTCACATAGGACATGCAATTATAATTTAAACTAATTAATGGTGGCGAGTTTACCTCAAATATTTCGAGTTGCGTGAAAAGTGGAGTGGGAAAATAACTTCAAGCTCCTAATTGTTCGTACGTATCGTCTAGCCAAAATAGAAAATAAGTTTGAATTAGTATTCCGAATATTTAAGTTTTTAAAGTGATAAAATAAAGTTTAGGGACTAAATTGGAAGTTATTGAAATTGAATTTGACAAATGTAAGGGTTGAAAATACTATTTTCAAAGTATTGGGGCTAAATGTGAAAAATAGGAATTCTAAGGACTTAATTGAAAACTATTGAAACTGAAAATAAAAGTTTAAGGGCTGAATTTGAACTTTTAGAAGTTAGGGACTAAACTGTAAATCTGTTAAAACTGAAAATAGAAGTTTATGGCTGAAATAGTAACTTTTACAAGTTAGGGACTAAATTGTAAATATATTAAAATTGAAAAATAAAACTAAAAGGCTGAAATTAAACATTTTATAAATTAGGGGCTAAATTAAACACTTACTAAAACTGAAAACAAAATTTAAAGAACTGAAATTAAAATATTTAAAACATAAGGACTTAATTAAAACAACTTAAAAATGTGGGACTAAAAGGGTAAAATTCAAAATCAAATTGAATTAAAATCTATCACTCATCTCTCTCTCATTTCGATTTCGAGCAGAGAGAGAGCAGTGACGGGAAGGGGCTTCGCCCCTTCCTCCGGTTCAACCGATGGTGCCGGCGACTTCAGCGCCGCCATCATACGATGGCGTCGAGAATGGGTGGAGGTGATGGGGGTTTTGGTGCACGGACCGAGGGAAAAATTGAAGCTGGAGGGTTCAATTTTTAGCTCGATTTTCTTGGTGAAATCGATGAGAACAGGTTAGAGGATGAGGTAAGTTCATGGGCCTTTCTTATTTTCTTGATTTGTGGTTGATTTTGGTTGTGGGAGTGGCGGTTTTGGTGTCGGTTTTGGGAATAAGTGTTGAGGTTGGTGGAGTTGTGGTTGAGCTAAGGAGATGGTGGTTTGAATTTATGATTGGAAGGGGGCTGCAGCTCGTGGTTTGTTGTCGGGTTGCAGGAGTTCAGCTTGTGTGGTGTGCTTGCAGCTGGGATTAGGTGAAATGCTTGTGTGGTGATGGTGGAATGGGTGGAGTCTGCTGGTGAAGGTGGGGGTGTTGCAGTGATGGTTCGATGGTTTGCAGGCTGCTGGGTGAGGAGATGGTTTGAGCAGTGAACTTGGTTTGACTTGGTCGTTTCGGTTTTGAGTGATGTTGGTGAATGGTGAACTGTTGAATGCTAGAAATTGATGTTCTAGCATCAATGGTGAGTTTCCATTCACCTGGGATGTTGTTGATGCTAGAAATTGATGTTCTAGCATCAATGGTGAGTTTCCAAATTAGAGAGGAATGTTTTCTTACCAATTTTGAGTTGGCTGCGTGAGGTGAGGAGTGGAGGAAAATGAGGGTAAATAAAATAGTAAATTTAGGGCACAAATTTTTAGGTGGGTAATTGGGCCAAACAGTTGGGCTTTTGGAAATATTCTAATTTGCGCCTAAGGTAATTGGGTTAAAATGATTTTGTTGTTGGACTTGTATAATTGGACTTAAATATTGGGCTCTAAATATTGGACTTGAAATTATTAAAATTGGATCCAAATAAAATAAATCGGAATTGATACTAAATAATTATTCGATATTTGGACTCGATTCGAAATAATTTAAATTTGTTTACAACGGCTAGACGAATGCGCTATCTCTTTAAAATTAGGGTTAAAGTTGAGCGATACGTTTTTCGAGAAATAATTTTATATTACTTAAAAGTTCTCGGTCGCTACATGGTCTCTATCATATCCTGCCTTCAACAATCTCTCCTATGGCCCGTCAAGAAATTTTGATTCGTCTAATTACTACACTTCCCATTTCAGCCTCTGTTATCAATCATACTGAGGAGTTTGATCTTTGTCATTACAGAATGGGACATCTATCCTATTTTGCCCTTCCTTTTGAAGATAAAATACCTAAGCTGGCTTTCCATACCAAACCTTGTTCTGTATGTCCCTTAACAAAATTACACAAACTTCCATTTCCTATTAGTAAGCACAAATCAGAGAGGTGTTTTGATTTAATACATTGTGATGTCTAGGGACCTTGCCATGAAACTAGTTATGATGGATCTCGTCATTTTCTAACTATAGTAGATAACTTTAGTAGAAGTACTTGGATATACGTGCTCAAATTGAAATCTGAAGCCACCAATGCTTTACGAAGTTTCTGAAAGCTCATAGAAACTCAATTTCAAACCAAAACCAAAGCCATCCGTAGTGACTATTGAGAGAATTCAGCATGAAGTAATTTTATCTTGAAAGGGGCATTATACATCAAAAAACATGTGTTGGAACCCCTCAACAAAATTTCATTGTTGAAAGGAAACATCTGCATACTTTAAATGTTACAAGGGCCTTAAGATTTCAAAGTAGTGTTTCATTAAAATACTAGAATGATTGTGTTTTGACTGCTATTTATCTAATTAACAGAACCCCTTCGGCACTTATAAACAACAAAAGCCCATTTGAGATGTTATTCAGACAAAACTTATATATTCTCATCTCAAGGTGTTCGGATGCCTTGCTTTTACTACAACTTTCACAAACGGCAGACACAAATTTGATTCTAGAGCTAGGAGATGCATTTGTCTAGGCTATCCTTTTAGTATTAAGCGCTACAAACTCCTTGATTTGGAAACAAATAAAGTCTTCATATCAAGAAATGTTGTGTTTCATGATACAATAATTCCATGCAAAGAAACTAAAATCACAAACATACATTTCCCAACAAATCCTAGTGATCTATGCATCCCTCAAAATCCTATCATCTCTATTCCAACTAAAATTTTCTAAGAATGAGAAAATCAATCTACACATACTCCCAATCCTATAGAAAACACAGAACAATCTACACAACTGACCCTCAATTTGATCAAACTAGACAATAGTCAAACCAATGTTTGCCTGATACAGAAAACAACCATACCATACCTCACTTACCTAGAGGATCTACTAGAATTCGGAGAGCTCTATCACGATTATAGGTTTTTATATGTCAGCATGCTACTTCACTTCCCCCATTGCAGACATTGGACAAGAAAGAGGGTTGTATTTGCTCACGTAATCCCTATCCCCTCAACTCTAGTATGTCATATGATAAGTTATCCATTTCTCATAAAGCACTTATCTCTTCTAACATTACACAAAATGAACCTAGAACTTACCAAGAGGCTGTGAAATCCCCTGAATGGTGTGGGGCCATGAAAAGTACTTAAAAGTTGTATCAAAGCTCATGATGAAGATTCGAGAATGCTAGGGGTCAAATGGATACAACTAAAGGTCAAAAGGAGTGAAATTATGGCCAAAATATTTTCACAAATCAATTTTCAACCGCACAAGGATGTCTAGATTTTTAATTGGAGATTTCGATTTTTGGCCTAGCAAACGTTCGAATTGAAAAAGAGCTATTTCTAGCAAAGTTGTAGACCTTTGAATTATCTTTTCAATACATTTTGAATTGCCTTAATCGAATATTATTTGTTTTAGGCCGCGAAAAGCCCAGAAATACTCCAATTTTTGGAAAACCGTGTAGGGGAGTATAAATAGAACAAAAGAGGTACAATTTAGGGGTTCCACACATTGAGAAAACAAAGATACAATGAGAGATTAAGAGCATAATTCAAATGAGGAAAATATCAAGGAATTCAAGTTTTTAAACAGTGAATGGAAGAAGAAGAAGATCTTGGTGCAAGCTTTATTTCTTTTCCTATATTTATATTCAAAATCCTGTGATGTACTCCATATCAACTTTTAGTTTTTATTTTTCATTTAGTATGAATAGCTAAACTCTATAGTAGGGTGAATGATGTAATCGATTTGAAAACATTTATGTCTTTTATTCAAGATTATTGGTATTTTATTGTTCATGTGTTGATTTTACTATGAGTTTAATGCATTAAGTTGCTTGATCACTAATTTGATGACTTTGTGAATGTTTACGAATCAAGAGGTGAGTTTGAAATTTAAACCAGATAGTAAAATCCGGTAATGTAGTATAACATGTAGAGATACCTGTAGAGATACCTATATTGAATACTGTGATCATACATGAATTCTTAGAACTAGTATTTCGTTTAACTAAGGTAGATTCACATAGAGATATGGGATTGAAATAGTTAAATAGGCTCAATGAGATTTATTATATGTACGGAAAGGTACAAGACACAAATGAAAACGTTTTAGATTTGTGTAGGATTTGTGCATCTCAATGTGTATATATATAGAAACTTAGTGTGTTTCTTTAAAATAAGACGTTAAAGGGAGATTTGGTGTAAATATGGTAACTGGTTTGTGGCTATCATTTAGGAAAATTTGGATATATTTTTTAGAAAACAGGAGCATATGATTCACGATCGAGCCCTGCAAAACAAATAATGCTACTATTTATATGTTACGGCTTTTTGATTGTCATTTTTATACAAAATATTATGCCCAATATATTATTCATTTTTTCTAACATAATAATTACATATTTTGGAGTAACTAACACATATTTAATATTTTTAATATAAGCATTCAGCAATTATGCAGCTACATGCAACTGTTGTGCAATTTCACTACATGTTACGGTCTCATTCGTGAAATATATTAATTTCAAAGTTAATCTATGTTTATGTATTTGTTCCTAGAATTTTAGGTAACTAAATTGTTACCCTTGATTGTACAAAACTTCTAGATGAAATGAAATGTTTGCAATTTATTTACAATTAATTCTTAAATACAAGACAATAGAGAAACTTAATTTGTATAAGATATTAAAAATATTTCCACAATTAATCCAAAAAAATAGAGGAACAAGTGCTTTCCATGTGTCTCATGATGTCAA
This sequence comes from Fraxinus americana, assembly GCA_035079005.1. NCBI lineage: Eukaryota > Viridiplantae > Streptophyta > Magnoliopsida > Lamiales > Oleaceae > Fraxinus > Fraxinus americana. Next base: position 12,249,582 of record CM068725.1, on the reverse strand, counting down.
ACATTGTCGTTCTTGAACACTAGAGTTACATAAAATTCATCACGCTTATCTTTCCAATTTATGTATATGCATTCATCAATACATACATACGAGTGCATACATAGTCAAAAATTATTTTACTCGAACTTACAATCTACGTGTTTGATTCCTCGCGGACAATTTTCAATATATAATTTCGTGCTTTTTTTATAATTTTTTGTTGTTTATTTTTTATTTTCTGAATTATTTTATGAAAAATCATGATTCTCGTCAAGCAGTTTCTTATGGGATCGTAGTGAATTTTCATTTTCAACTTTTCACCCATATTAATAGAATCAACATCCCTATCTGGTATTGTATGTATGTGAGTTTGTTTGCCTATTTTTATTTATACTTTATGAGTATGAATTTATACTAACATTGAAACATGCAGTAGCCCATCTTCTTCCTCTTCTATGTCAAAAATTTATTCTAGTTTGTTTCCATTTTCACTAAGTGATACAATGTGAAATAAGGAATTCGGTCGAAAATATTAAGAACACGATTTTTGAAATCCACAAACTTATGAAGAAATAAACTCGCCAAATTTTATTAATGTAAGATTATAAAAAACGATGAATTAACCCTTTATTTAAAAGGATTTATAAGAAAACCTAATTTTAACGAACTAAAATTGTAAAGAATTTGAAATAAAACTAAATAATAACACTAAAACTTTAAAAGCAGTTTTGTCTACTAAAAAACTTGAATTCAAGTCAATTCTTCAATCAATCCATTTGGCCATCTGTTATACATCACTAAGCATGCACTTGTTCCTTATGTGTGGTTTATTGTGATATTGAGTGGGTTTTAAACCTAAATTTTATGTAGTTCTTATTTTCTTTTTTTCGTGCAAAATATTGAATCTGAACTCGATTGGTAATTGTAAACCACATGCCACATTTACACAATAAATTATAAATTTATAAGGTTTATATAAAATTATATGTGCACAAAGTTACAAGACATGAATTAAAACTTCTTAGATTCGTGCATGATTTGTGCGTGTCAATGTATATACGTAGACATTTGGTGTTTGTGTTTAAAAAAACAAGAGAGAAAAGGGAAACTAGGTGTAAATATGGTAAATGTTGTAATTTATATGTTTATTAGTAAATCATTATTATACTCCTGCAACTCTAGTTATTATGACTATTGTATCATTTGCAATCCTAATTCTTTACTATGAATATGGGATTTTGGTTCTCATTAAAATACTGGAATGATTGTGTTTTGACTGCTATTTATCTAATTAATAGAACTCCTTCGGCGCTTATAAACCACAAAAGCCCCTTTGAGATGCTATTCAGACAAAATCTATATATTCTCATCTCAAGGTGTTCGGATGCCTTGCTTTTGCCACAACTCACACAAAAGGCAAACACAAATTTGATTCTAGAGCTAGGAGATGCATTTTTCTAGGCTATCCTTTTAGTATTAAGCGCTACAAACTCCTTGATTTGGAAACAAATAAAGTCTTCATATCAAGAAATGTTATGTTTCATGAAACAATATTTCCATGCAAAGAAACTAAAATCACAAACATACATGTCCCACCAAATCTTACTGATCTATGCTTTCCTCAAAATCCTACCATCTCTATTCCAACTAAAATTTTCTAAGAATGAGAAAATCAATCTACACATGCACCCAATCCTATAGAAAACACAGAACAATCTACACAACTGACCCTCAATTTCATCAAACTAGACAACAGTCAAACCAATGTTTGCCTGATATAGAAAACAACCAAACCATACCTCAGTTACCTAGAAGATCTACCAGAATTCGAAGAGCTCCATCACGACTGCAGAATTTTATATGTCAGTAGGCTACTTCACTTCCCCCATTGCAGACATTGGACAAGAAAAAGGGTAGTGTTCCTCGGATAATCCCTATCCCCTCAACTCTAGTATGTTGTATGATAAGTTATCCATTTCTCATAAAGCATTTGTCTCTTCTATCACTAACAAAATGAACCTAGAACTTACCAAGAGGCTGTGAAATCCCCTAAATGGTGTGAGGCCACGAAAACTGAGATATGTCGAATAATATACCATATGTGTAATTTATGAATATTTGTCTATCCTTGAAATAAAACATATAACTCATGTCATGTGGACATTGATTCTTCTATCATTATATCATAGTTAATCATATTTTTGGATAATTAATTACGTATTTTGTCTGACTGAATAGTTATTCAAAATGGCAAATATCACTGAACTTGAGTTTGTTACACTCGATTTATCTAATAAAAATTATTTGTCGTAAATTCTTGAAGCTGAGGTTCATCACATTTCAAAGGGTCTGGGATAGAAATAGAAAAGACAGAATTATTGTAATGCCCCAAAAATTTTAAAATAGAATATGATTTAATTTTGTATACTATATTTTAATATTTTGAAAGTTATGGACTAAAATGATACTTTTATTAAAATCAATTTATTTGGGACAAATATTTAAATATTGATAGAGCAATGATAAATATATCAATATTGGTCTCGTTGGATAGACAGTAATTAAATACATAATTTGGGCTCGAAAAACAATCGATTCCAATAAATCAGCTCCAAGATATTACAATTCAAAGAAATTGTTTGAAAACTATTTTTCTATTATTATTTTAATTAGAACCTTGGATGTAAATGTAGTGCCACCACGTGTATGGTAATGTATTGCATTTGAGAGATTTTGTTAGTTGACACGTGTATGAATCCTATATGGGTAAGACTTGGTCTAAGAAAATAAAAACAAATTCTGTTTCCACCACTTTATCCATTTTACCCTATCCTACATGTTTCCAGCTACGTGCTAACTCTTGCAAATCTAGTTTTCTATTTTCCCTATGTATATAGACGAATAAAATTATGCCTGAATGGGAAACACACAAAATAAACTTTCAAGGCACAAGAGCAGAGGCAGAAAATAAAGAAAGAAAGGGGAACGTGATTTCTTTGTCTTCTCTTCCAAATTAAAGCAAATTTAACAAGGTAGGAAAAGAGGTGCAGTTGATTTATCCCGTTTAAAATATTTTGTTCATGTTGATGAATTTTTATACTTATGAAAGTTAAAGATATGATATGATATGATGATATGGCCATTCCGGTACAAATGATATGATATGATATGAGTTCTTACCGGTTTCTAAAGATATGATGACAGTATGATTTTTCTGACGCATGTTCTAAAATTTTATTCGGGATTGCACCGTGATTTTATATCGTACTGAGTATTCCCATATACTCACCTTTTTTTTCTACTCCTCACAAGTTAGAAAGAGTCGTTGGTTGGCGGGTGGTGAGGTGCAGTCGTTGTGTCAAGATTATGGAACTCATAAAAAAATAATCCGGTGTAACAAGTCCTTATTTCTTTTATTTCAACAATTTTTTAGTTTTATGGATTTTTATTTACGAATTTAAAACCTGTTTTATTGAGTAATAAGTTCAAGACTATGTTATGGTTTATTAGTGGAACATGCATTTATTTATTTCATTAACCAAATATGATATGCATGTTTTTATTAATTATTAGTTTTTATCAATTAAATCGTGTTCGTATAAATTCCATGTTTTTACACCTTTAAAGCTAAAACTTATAGTTAGTAGCGAGTTGAAAACTGAATTTTTGGGTTGTTACAGTTTGGTATTAGAGCTAAGAGTTTTAAAATCGATTCTGTCGACTTAAAAAAAAAATTATTCCTTGAATTAATTTACTATATTCTTTAAATTGAAAAGTGAGTATTGTATTTCAATTTATAGCATCAAGATAACATTTGTCAATCATGGTAGGGTACACTGTTGTGTGTGTACGATTTTATATATGTGTGTATATTTTATTATATTTGCACGCATATAGATTTTTACATGTCTTGTCTGCACGTATAAACAACATAGAATAAGTCTTGTTGATGTATTGTCTGTATGTACATCAAGCATTGCTCAACAATATATCTGTGCACATAAATAGATGGCCAAAGATTGTGTGTATGTCAGTATGTGTACCGTGTGTGCATTATATGGACCCAAAATTGGAAGAATCGGAATTGGTAGAGAATACATTATCAGAGCCCAGTTTTAATTTTCTGTCGATCCATTTGTATTTTTCAAAATTTGAGTTCGAAAAAAAAAAAAATTATTTCTTGCACGTCACTGTTCACTGTTCATTTTGTGAACATTGCCAGAAGAAAATAATAAAATAAGATGGGATTAGTTAGTCATTTAGATTTAACAGGTGATCTGTCCAACTGACCGGACACCCAATTTATAAATGTCTCCAAATTCATCATTTTTAATAAATAATTAGATTATAATATTGGGTATTTAAAATTTTAAATTAGATAAAGCTGATTTATACCTAAGTATTAATTGCAAAGAACACATACTTATGATTTCTCGATAGATCTATGTCTTGTGTATATCTTTTAAGTGGACACACTTATTTTATGCACTGTATGCACGCAATTAATTTGACTTTGATTCAGTTGAGCTATTTTGAAAAAAAAAAAAAAAAACTGAATTGCGTGCACGTCACTATCCACGATGAACAGTGACGAGCGCAGTTCACCCGTGAACGTGAACAATGATTTGTTCTTTTAAATAATATATATTGACTTTAATTGTTATGTGTATTAAATGCTTATGTGTCTTAACCTAGTATTTATTAATTCCAAGAGATAAATTTAAATATGAAAAAATTCATGTATTTTACTTATTCTAATTTAAATATGAAATTAACTTGTTTGTGCATTAATTATGCAGTACTTGAGCATTTTCTTTCTTGTTACTAATTTCTTATATGACTAATTGTAAACTTAAGTGATGTTTATGACTAATTCAATATTTTAGACATATGTGAAGATTTAAAGATATGGTGTAAAATTTTATTTAAGTAAGATCTGTGGCACTCAACGACCACCAATCGACCACCCGCCGACGACTCTAAGGTATGTAAAGGGGAGAAGAAGATGAGTTTACTTAAACTTTTTGCATGACTTAAGTCTTTACCTATTTTTAAGTAATGCAATTTATTTTATCGCTAAAGTATGATATGTATTATGATGATATATGTATATCATGTGTTAGACTTAGTATTGGTAAGTGACGGGTCAATTTTCGAGGACGAAAATATTTTAAGGGGGTGAGATTGTAATGCCTCGAAAATTTTAAAATAGAATATGATTTAATTTTGTATACTATATTTTAATATTTTGAAAGTTATGGACTAAAATGATACTTTTATTAAAATCAATTTATTTGGGACAAATATTTAAATATTGACAGAGCAATGATAAATATATCAATATTGGTCTCGTTGGATAGACAGTAATTAAATACATAATTTGGGCTCGAAAAACAATCGATTCGAATAAATCAACTCCAACATATTACAATTCAAAGAAATTATTAGAAAACTATTTTTCTATTATTATTTTAATTAGAACCTTGGATGTAAATGTAGTGCCACGACGTGTATGGTAATGTATTGCATTTGAGAGATTTTGCTAGTTGACACGTGTATGGTAATGTATTGCATTTGAGAGATTTTGTTAGTTGACACGTGTATGAATCCTATATGGGTAAGACTTGGTCTAAGAAAATAAAAACAAATTCTGTTTCCACCACTTTATCCATTTTACCCTATCCTACACGTTTCCGGCTACGTGCCAACTCTTGCAAATCTAGTTTACTATTTTCCCTATGTATATAGACGTATAACATTATGCCTGAATGGGAAACACACAAAATAAACTTTCAAGGCACAAGAGCAGAGGCAGAAAATAAAGAAAGAAAGGGGAACGTGATTTCTTTGTATTCTCTTCCAAATTAAAGCAAGTTTAACAAGGTAGGAAAAGAGGTGCAGTTGATTTATCCCGTTAAAATATTTTGTTCATGTTGATGAATTTTTATACTTATGAAAGTTAAAGATATGATATGATATGATGATATGGCCATTCCGATACAAATGATATGATATGATATGAGCTCTTACCGGTTTCTAAAGATATGATGACGGTATGATTTTTCTGACACATGTTCTAAAATTTTATTCGGGATTGCACCGTGATTTTATATCGTACTGAGTATTCCCATATACTCACCTTTTTTTTCTACTCCTCACAGGTTAGAACGAGTCGTTGGTTGGCGGGCGGTGAGGTACAGTCGTTGTGTCAAGATTATGGAACTCATAAAAAAATAATCCGGTGTAACAAGTCCTTATTTCTTTTATTTCAACAATTTCTTAGTTTTATGGATTTTTATTTACGAATTTAAAACCTGTTTTATTGAGTAATAAGTTCAAGACTATGTTATGGTCTATTAGTGGAACATGCATTTATTTATTTCATTAACCAAATATGATATGCATGTTTTTATTAATTATTAGTTTTTATCAATTAAATCGTGTTCGTATAAATTCCATGTTTTTACACCTTTAAAGCTAAAATTTATAGTTAGTAGCGAGTTGAAAACTGAATTTTTGGGTTGTTACAATTATTGCGGGATTGTGCAAGAGAACTTATCTTCCTTCATCACCATCTTTATGATAGATTGAAAATTGAATACATCACCGTGAAGGATTCATAATTTTTTTGAAAAAAACTTGACTGGAAGATTTGACCATCAGATGACTTTAGTCCTCCCTAAGTTCTGCTATGAATGGATGCATCTTCATTTGCATGATTTTAAAACTGTGAGCTAGTATAACTCAAAAATATTCAAAATATGTTCAAAATTAACATTACGTGGAGAAAAAATCACTGATAAAGATATGTCGGAAAAACTTTCTCCAACTTTCATGCCTTGAATATGCTCTTGTAGTAGCAACTTCGTGAGCATTTTCAAAGTACTCTAAACTCTATTTTTTTATTGGTAGTTGAATAAAACAATGAATAGTTAATAAAAAATATTGGGCTACGTCCAGCTGATTTTGTACTATTTCATGAAGCAAATGGTACTTTCTTACCAAAATCAAATAAAATATCAAGAAATGGGCATGAATGTAAATGGGGATATGGATGCAGGCGTGGATGTGGACGTAAAGGTGGACGAGATTTTGACAAAATAAACAACAAAACTATCAGCAGCAGCAACAACAATTTTAAGAGGCACAAAGCAAATGAAAAAAAAAAACTCATCCAAAGGCGAACGAAGAAAATTGTTTCAAATGTGGAATGAAAGGGCATTGGGCATGTACATATCGTATGGCAAAGCATCTTGTGGATCTTTTTGAAAAAACAATCAAAAACAAAAAAAGGGGAGAGAATTTCTTTTGATTTTGACCATCCATTTGACATGTCTTAGTGGACATCCTTGATTGTTTTTGCTGATCCAAATGGCAATGTTGAACGTTCGATTAGAGGCAGTGTTCTCGATAATATTGATTAGGTTATTTTTCAGTATCTTAGTATTTTATTTTGATTTAGAAGTTAGTCTAAAGTATGTTTTTCTTATTTTTCTTTAAAGCTTAAGATTTTGTATTGTTAAACTATTTTTAGTTGATTTAGGTATTGTTTAACTCATTATGATTGTAAAACTAATTTTTAAGAATATTTATTTTGCCATATTTATAAATTTAGGATGAATTGTCAAGATATTTGTTTAGTTGATAGTGTGTGTAACTACACAAACTATTTTTCATGACAAAAAGTATTTTTTGGACTTAACGTGTAAATAATGTTAATACGATATCAAGTGCATCGAATAACACTGAAAGCTCTAGAAGAGATTGTATTATATTTCTAATAATACAAAGTTATATTTTAATGATGTACTTTATTCCAAAAAATTCAGAAGAAATTTGCTTAGTTTTAAAGATATTTATTGCAATGGATATCATAATTAGACGATAAAAGAAAATAATTAGAATATCTTTACATAACTTCTTTTGTATATGACTAGAAGCAAAGCACTCTCTTCGGGAATGTATTATACATTCATAAAAAGGATTAAATCAAATATTATCACGAGCTCCCAAAAAGTTTTGTACTTTAGTATGATTGACTTGGACATTCAGGAGCTATAATAATGTGTCAAATAATTCTCGTGAGTTTGGATCACACGCGTTCAATGCTTATTGGATATGAGATTGTCATTGAACACTCGATAACTCATGTCCATATACAAAATGGATTAAAGGAGTCATTTATCAAAAGTGTACAATTAATTGCTAGACAATTATTCATGAAAACAAAACTCCTAACTTCTATTTGGCTCATTTAATATGTAACATGTTGCATTATTTATTCATATGAAACTAACTACTTACTATCAATATCAACTTTTGCAATTAAATTTAGTCATGAACCTAATAATTCTTACCTACATGTTTCAGTTGTGCTGTCCAATTCTCAATTTTACGCCTACAATGTGCAAAAATTGATCCCCAATGAAGACTTGAAATTTAAGTTGGTTTTGATTCGCCAACTATCATTCGGTACCTTCAACCTTTAATGGATTACTTATTTACTATAAGTTTTATAGATTGTGAAGAAATGATTTTTTCAACTTTAAGAGGGGTAAAACTCCATTCCTAAAACCAAGGCAAATTTTCTTGAAATAAAATAACTCTGTTCACAAAAAAAAATGACAAAGTCATATGTAAACCTAAGCATTTTAGCATTTGTGAAATGATAAGTGTGTTTTTGTACACTTATTTAATACCTAAATATACTTATTATTGATAAAATGAGCGAATTTCTACTCACAATTATGTAATAGTTGCTTTTGTAGGTAAAAATCACCCAAAGGAAAGAAAACAAGACAAAAGGAAGGAAATTGACTAAAAATGTGCAAAATTATAAAGTTGATGACCAAAGTGCACAAGTCAAAAAGTTGAAGGACCTTGGGTTGCAATTTTTGGAGGGCATAATTGTTATGAAAGTCAAAATTTTGAAGACCAAAATGTACAAGATCAAAGTTTAGGGATCGATTGTCCAATTAACTGGATGGCCGTTTTAAATGTTTTATTTCAACTGGGGGACCAAAGCTACAATTTTTGAAAATCAATTTTAAAACCTAAAGAGGCTTCTGTTGCTGCAGGCAGTGTGCTTCTTCTCCAATTCTTTTTTTTTTCTTTCTTTTCATTTTCTTTCTCGTCTCTTTTACTTTTCTTTTCATTTCTTCTTCTTTTGATTTTTTTTGTAATTTTGGGAGCAAAATCATGAGCACAAGGAGAATACATTCAAGAATTTGGAGAAATATTTGGGGAAGTCAAGGCAAAGCTTCAAAAACGGTTTTATCTATAATTTTGTATTTTCTCAATTATTTTGCCATATTTGTAATGTATTATTATAAATATTCTCATTTTTATTATTTGCATAACATGGGCTAATTGATTGTATTGGGATTTATGGTACTAGTTTAACCTAGTTTTTAATTAATTTTAATATTTGCTCTTTAATGTTATGTTATTTATTTTCATATGTTCCTACAATTGTATTTCATGCATTTTCATTTATGTGGCAAATAGATGATTGTGTTTAGTGATTTCTACATCGTTCGAGAGAAGATTGTGCATTTTAGACCAAGTAGTAGAAACCCCAAGTTTGTTTAGTGGATAGAGATATACCACTAGCTTTAGGTGATCCAATGAGCTATTTTCACAAATATTGAATGCGGTTATTTGGTTGTAATCGACATAGAGATATAATAGGTTAAACCAATCAATTAGGGTCAGTAACACTCGAGAGAGGTAATTAACTAAAATAGAAAAAATAGGGTCTACATCGTAAATGAGTAATTTGTTAATTTGCTTGTGGAGAAATTAATTGGGCAACGGTAAAGCGAAACCATGAATCTCAACCACAATTTTCCTCCAAAATTTCCAAGTGTTTATGTTTTCTTATTTTGTAGATTTTTAGTTCATTTTCCTTATTTTCCAAAATCAAATTTCATGGTGTGTTTGCTCTTATTGTTAAAATTAAATTGATTAAAGTTGTTGAATTAAAAGTAAACACTCCTCGAGGGATCGACAATTCGGACTTAAAATGTCCACTTTATTACTTGAACGAGACCCATGCACTTGCGGTATATTAATTTAGAGAACAAGTTTTTGGGGCTATTGTTGTGGAGTGTTTTATTTTAATTACCATCTTAGTTAATTCTAATTTTCACAATTTTTAGTTTTTATTCTTTTTTATGGCTTTTATATTTTTATAGTGAAGTTTGTTTCTTAATTTTTATTTCCTTAGGTCTTAGGTAGAGCATGCTTTGTTCGAAAAGTTTTGATCTTTTCGAACTTGATCCAAAATTGAAAGGACTTTCCGACAAAGGCGATGGGAACAAAGGGAAATAAGAAGGCAACGATTAATCGAGATAGCCCAACAAGGAGAAAATGTAGAACCCAATGCTCAACCAAAAAATATTCTACGAGGTGGTATTCTTTCGGGTTTTGGTAACCAAGCGGGTAGGGCTCAAGAGCCTGTTGTAATTGAGGAACGTATGCTATTTAGGGACTTCATGAACCCACCTGTGGTAGAGAATGAATCAAGTATTGTCTACCTTTCATATGGGCATCCAAACTTTCAACTTCGACTGAATGTCATCAGTTTGTTTTCCAATACCATTCCATTTTATGGGAGGGCCAATGATAACCCACACTCTCATGTTGCACGATTTGTGGAGAATGTTGGCAATTTTAAATATGAGGGTGTGAGTATAAAGGCAATCTGAATAAGATTATTTGTCCATACACTGAAGGATAAGGCAATGGAGTGGCTTGAAACTTTACCACCCGGGAGCATACATAGTTGAGCGGAGTTTGTTCAAAAATTTACAACCAAATTCTTTCCACCCGGTCGAGTAGCCAAACTCAAGCATGACATAATCATCTTCCAACAATTCGAATTGGAGAGCTTTCATGAGGCTTGAGAGAGGTTTAAAGATATGCTTCGGAAATGTCCAAATCGTGGAATCACAATGGAGCAACAAGTATATTATTTTTATGCCGGGTTGACTTATTCTTGCAGTTCAAACGTAGATTCATCTTCTAATGGCTCAATTAAGAAGAAGAGTATTCGAGAAGCATATGATCTATTCGGGGTCATGAGTGAGCAAAGTGCTATGTGGCCAGATAAGGGTTCACAAAGAGGAGTTGGTGGAGTTCGAGATGGTGAAGTCTTTTCAATGGTTTTAGCAATGATTGATTCCCTAGCAAAGAAAGTAGAAGGACTTTCTACATCTACCTCTAGCTCTCATTCCGCCCATATGATACAATCTCCACCTATTTGTGGAGCAAATCACCCCAAGTCCGAGTTGTCCATTGATGGGTAGTAGTTTGGCATCCACCGAGCCAGTGGCATATGCTCAAAACTTCCAACGCCAAGGGTATAATCCTTACTCTCAAACTTATAACCCCGGTTGGCGAAATCATCCAAACTTCTCTTATGGGAACAATCAAAATGTACTAAACCCGAGGCCATAAGAGAAGAAAGAAGGATGGGAAGAGGCCATTGCTAAGTTAGCTAACCAAAAATTGCAATATCAAGAACGCAATGATATCTCTATGAAAAATTTGGAAAGTCAAGTAGTCCAAATAGCCAAGCTTCTCTCCGAAAGGCAACAAGAAGCATTGCCTAGCAATACCAAAACAAATCCAAGAGAGAATGTGCAAGATATTACCACTAGAAGTGGGGTGCAATTACCCAAAATTACGGTAACACGAGCAAGGATTCAATCTGACAAAGCATCCATGGAGGAAGATGTACTTGTTCAAGAGCCCAGTATTAGTATTGAAGTAGCCAAAGAAAGTAAATCGGAGCCATCAACATCAAAGGCTCCAACCCCGGTTAAGGCATATGTACCCCTTATTCCCTTTCCATATAGACTTCAAAAGCATAAGCTCAATGCCCAATTCGGCAAATTTTTGGAAGTGTTTAAGAAACTACACATCAATATCCCATTTGTTGATGCCTTAGCTCAAATGCCAAGTTATGCCAAGTTCATGAAGGATATTCTTTCCAACAAAAGAAAACTTGAAAAGCATGAGACGATGATGCTAACGGAGGAGTGTAATGCTATTTTACAAAACAAATTGCCTCCAAAAATCAAAGATCCAGAGAGTTTTACTATTCCGTGCACTACTAGTGATTTAAACTTTGGTAAAGCTTTATATGATCTTGGTGCTAGCATTAATTTGATGACTTTGTCAATTTTTAGGAAATTGGGCTTGGAAGAGGCCAAGGCAACCACTGTGTCCTTGCAATTGGCCCATAGATCTATCAAGTATCCAAGGGGTGTAATTGAGGATGTCCTAGTCAAAGTGGACAAGTTCGTCTTCCCTACCGATTTTATAATTCTTGACATGGAGGAGGATCATGACATCTCTATTATCTTGGGACGGCCATTTCTTGCTATCAGTCGAACTTTTATTGATGTACAATAAGGGCAACTCATCTTAAGGGTCCAAGAAGAACAAGTTACATTCAATATCTTGAAGGCCATCAAGTAACCATCGGAATTCAATTCATGCCTTCGAGTGGATGTTGTTGATCATGTGGTGGCCGATTGTCTTTATGGTCTTTTCAAGGATCCTCTTGAAACATGTCTTACACATTCTTCAACTACCAAGGATGGGGATCCCGAAGTTGAGCACATGGCACATTATTTGGGGGCTACATCGTCTTGCTTATACAAGAGGGCACCATACTTTGAGGATTTGAAAAAAAAAAACTCTTCACCACCACTACCATCTCTTCAACGAAAACGTACACTTGAATTAAAGCCTCTTCCATCTCATTTGAAGTATGCCTATTTGGGATATGTATCTACACTTCCAGTTATCATTTCCAATTCCTTAGGTGAGTTGGAGGAAAAAAAAGTTACTTCGGGTGTTGAAGGAACATAAGGAGGCCATCGGTTGGACTATTGCAGATATTCAAGAAATTAACCCTTCATTTTCCATGCACAAAACATATATGGAGGATGATTTTAAACCATCGGTAGAGCATCGAAGGAGGTTGAATCCGAACATGAAAGAAATGGTGAGGGCTGAGGTTGTAAAGTGGCTTGATGTGGGCATTGTTTATCTAATTTTAGATAGTGCATGGGTGAGCCCCCGTTCCAGTGGTACCAAAAAATGGAGGTACAACAGTAGTCAAAAATGAGAACAACAACTTATACCCACAAGAACCATGACTGGTTTGAGAGTATGCATTGATTATTGCAAACTCAATAATGCTACTAGAAATGACCACTTCCATCTTTCTTTCATTGATCAAATGCTTGAACAATTGGTGAAGTATTCTCGTTATTACTTTTTGGATGGGTATTCGGGCTATAATCAAATTCCAATACCCCGGAGGATCAAAAGAAAACTACTTTCACTTGTCTATATAGTACATTTGCATATAGAAGGATGCCTTTTGGTTTTTACAATACACCTGCCACTTTCCAAATGTGCATAATGGCTATTTTTTCCTACATGGTGAAGAAATGTATTGAGGTTTTTATGGATGATTTCTTAGTTTTTGGGGCCTCGTTGGATGGATTATTTAGGAATTTGGAGATGGTATTAAAAAGATGTGAGGAGACCAACTTAGTATTTAATTGGGAAAAATGTCACTTCATGGTCCAAGAAGGCATAGTTCTTGGCCACTGAATTTCACGCAAAGGGATAGAGGTTGACAAGGCAAAAATTCAAATTATTGAGAAATTACCTCCACCAATTTCGGTAAAGGGGATAAGGAGTTTTTTGGGACATGCCAGATTTTATACGAGATTTATCAAGGACTTTTCAAAGATCACAAAGCCACTTTGTTCCTTACTTGAGAAGAACAATACTTTTGATTTCTCTCAAGAGTGTTTTCATGCTTTCAACACTCTTAAAGAGAAACTAATCACTGCTTCTATCATTGTAGCTCCAGATTGGGATCTTTCATTTGAGCTTATGTGTGATGCAAGCGATTATGATGTTGGAGCGATTTTGGGGCAAAGAAGAGATAGAATCTTGCATGTTATCTACTACGCTAGTCGAACCTTGACTGATGCTCAATTGAACTATGCTACTACCAAAAAAAAGATGTTCACGGTGGTGTTTGTATTTGATAAATTTCGGTCTCACCTCATTGGGTCAAAGGTGATTGTTTACACCGACCACTCAGCCCTCAAGTATTTACTAGCAAAGAAAGATGAGTTCTTTTTCTACAAGAGTTTGACTTAGAAATCTGTGATAAGAAAGTGACCGAAAATGTTGTTGTTCATCATTTATCTTGACTTGAGCACACCGAAGAAATGGAGGATTGTGAAATAAATGAGGAATTCCCCGATGAGCAACTCTTGCAAATTATGCAACTTCTACAAGTCACTCACACACCATGGTATGCGGACCATGTGAATTTTCTTGCTAGTGGTATCACTCCTCCGAATCTTTCTTACCAACAAAGGAAGAGATTCTTTGCTGACATCAAGCATTATTTTTGTGAAAACCCTTTGTTCTTTAAACAAGGCCCAGATCAAATTATTCAAAGATGTGTATCGGAAGATAAAATGGAGTAAATCCTCGAGGAATGTCATTCCTCTCCCTATGGTGCTCACTTTGGTCCCATGAAAACTGCATCAAAGGTACTTCAATCGGGTTTCTATTGGCCTATATTATTTAAGGATGCCCACACTCTTGTCTCTAAATGTGATAGATGCCAACGTAGTGGTAATATCTCCAATCAAAATGAAATGCCGTTGAACTCTATATTGGAGGTAGAAATTTTTGATGTGTGGGGTATTGATTTCATGGGGCCTTTTCCTTCATCATTCTCAAATCAATAAATTTTGGTAGCGATCGATTATGTGTCGAAGTAGGTCGAAGTGGTGGATTTGCCCACTAATGATGCTCGAGTAGTATTAAACTTTTTAAAGAAAAATATTTTCTCTCGCTATGGCACCTCCCAAGCTATCATTAGTGATGGAGGCAAACATTTTTGCAATCACCTCTTCGATTCATTATTGACAAAATATGGAGTGAAACATCGTGTGGCCACCCCCCCTATTATCCCCAAACTAGTGGCCAATTTGAGATTTTGAATAGGGAGTTGAAGAGGATTCTCGATTTAACGGTGAGCGCCTCAAGAAAAGATGGGTCCAAGAAAATAGATGATACATTATGGGCTTACCGCACCGCCTTCAAAACCCCTATTAGTATGTCCCCTTACCGTCTTCTATTTCGGAAAGTTTGTCACCTACCGGTCGAACTCAAGCATCGAGCTTGTTGGGCAACAAAAGCTTTGAACTTTGATGTCAAACTGGCCGATGAGAAAAGATTGCTTCAATTGAATGAACTTGATGAATTCCGCCTTGATTCTTATGAGAATGCTCGAATTTACAAAGAAACGAGAAAGAAATGGTATAACAAACACATTGTGAAGTGGGAGTTCTTTGTTGGGCAACAAGTTCTTTTTTATAATTCTAGACTCCTATTGTTTCTCGGAAAGCTCAGCTCAAGATGGTCTGGTCCTTTCACCATCGCAAAAATCTTTCCACATGGAGAAATTGAATTTTATCATAAAGAAAATGGAAACTTCAAGGTCAACATGCAACGTTTGAAACCATACTTGTGAGGCAATTTTTTGAAAGATGAATCATTTATTCTCATTGACAACCGGGAGTGATCATGTCCCAAAAGTCGAACAGAGACTTTAAAACAAGCGCTTATTGGGAGGCAACCCAATCTTCTTACCTTTTTACTATTTTCATATTTACTCATGATTAATACTTTTGTTATCACATTTTTAACTTAATACCATTTTTTGTAAGTCAAATTTTTGAAGTCCAAACCACCCATGGGTCTCAAGAAGTTTGGGGGTGAACAAAGTCACGAGCTAAAAAATCATCACAAACAACCTTCAACAAACATTCAATAGGAAAGTTTTGTCAACCCTCTTTCTTTGTTTTATGTCATTCTTTTACACATTGAGGACAGTGTATGGTTTAAGTTTGGGGGTGATCGTGCTTAAATTGGTGATATTGTGTTGATATGTTAGATAGCCTTGCCGACTTAGACTGTTTTGATGTTTAAAATTGTTGTTAATTCATGAGCTATGACCAAATATGCTATTTGTGCCTAAGTTTTTCAAAAATTGCTTGATCATGTGAGATCTCAAGTTACTTTGAGCACAATTGTCACAATTAATTGTTATCTAGATGTGAAAGTTTTTTATTGATGGATAGATTTTTTTTTGAATTGAAAAGAACTAGGTTGTAAGTTGTGAATCTTACATTCTCTTCTCTTTTACTTAACCATATTGTGAGATAAGTTTGGGGGTGGTCAACCCGGTGAAGGATATTTTCTAGAAGTTTGTTGATTTCTAAAGTAGTGTTCCTATCTGACCGCTCCTTATTAATATGCTGAATGATCTTACCGATAGCCAAAACATAGGCTTCTTGAGCTATGGTGTCAAACTTCGGGGAGGCTCTCCAGTTCTCCACAGCTTTAGAGATCTACAGCTCAGCATCCTTTTTGATAGTCAAAGCTTGAGCAGTTGCTTTGTTAGCTCTTTTCTTTTCCTCATCAACTCGGATGCTGACCTTTTTACCTCAGACCTTTAATGCCCTATTCTCCTCCGCCAAGGCCTTATTTTCGTCCATCAGCCTATGTACCAAAGAGAGAACAACGTTAAGCTCCACTCCAATCTTATTCAGACGATCTTCATAGTCCTTTTCTTTCTCGGCGAAGGGTGCCTTTTCTACTTCAATCTTCTCAAACAGCATATTAGCTTAGTCCCCCACTTCGAGCATTTTGTCGAGCTCAACTTTGACCTAAAAGAGAAAATATTTAATTAAGTGGCGTGGATAATTTAAATAAAGGAGTCTCAAGAGGGGAAAACAACTTACCTTTTATGTCACAAATGTCATTTGAAGAACTGTTTGATGGCAATGGAGCTGAGCTGAAATGATGTTCTCTCCAATAGGCATCTCAGAAAGAAATGTCTACTCCCTATTGTTCAAACTTCAAAACATCAAGGTTGCAGACTCCCTCAAAGGATATGGTAGGGTAATAATTTACTCCCTTGATGGAGAGGGAGCCCGAAGAAAATCCAAAAGGATCTCAGGTCTGCTCTCCATCAGGCCTTCCACATCTGGCATCTGCAAGTCAGGGCACCTCTCTTGAGACCTTAACGATGAGGCAGCAGCAATAACAGTAGCAGCAATAATAGAAGCGGGCTGAGGTAAAAGAACTGGAATAGGTTCCAGCTCAGCAGAGTGGTGTCGCTTCAATGGCTGTTTAGTCTCAACCTCAACTTCAGCCTCCACCTCATCAAGTTGGTCATCTACATGAACTTCCTTCTATTTCTGTTTAGTAGCCTCAGCTGCTTAGACTGCCCTTGCTGTGCGAAAGCTCCTCATTTCAAGACCTAGACCTAGAAATGATAAGATGCTAAGTAGAGATCGGAACATACGTATGCAACAGAATTTAGTTCACTTATGGAATTGAGCTCGGTAGCAGAGCATGAAGTAAACCTTCTTGGAATAGGTTTTGGTCTGAGATGATGAATTTGTAGGACCTCTGCCTATTGGAAAGAGCGCGGATTGTATCTGCCTGTCTCTGAAGAACTGAGCTCAAATGGTAGGGTTGGTACACTACAAAAAGAGAAAAGAAAGAGAATTAGAATAAGGATTCTAAAATAAACCTAAAGTAAAAATTGAGGTAACAGTCACTCACAAAAATAATGATAAAGAGTAGGAACAACGTCATCCCTATCCACCTCAGCAAGATGGAATTGCCAATCCCTTAAGGCGTAGAAGAACTCTTCTTTCCACCCTTTAATTGAAGAAGGGGTATCTAAAACTAAAGGCCCCCCAGTTCTAGATCTAACGTTGGTATACCACCAGCCAGTATTTTTCCCATCTTCCTTAAAGGTAAAAAGGGCATTAAATTGGGCCACACTTAGTTCGGGATGCCCTAATTGTTTCCATAAAATTAATGTCGCAATCAAGGTTCTCCATCCATTTGGGCAAAGCTGAGTAGGGGCTATTCTCCAAGATGGAAAGGATTTTCAAATAACTGTGGGAAAGGGAAGCCTCAACCCAGCCTGGAAGATAACTGTGTTGAGGGCCACACACCCCTAAGGGGAACATGAGTTCGATCTATAGAAGATGGGATGACTAGTTCTACAGATGAAGGTACATTATATTTGGCCCTAATGGCATCTAGGGTATCCGTTGTAACTACCAACCTATGGGAATCAGCCTCCCATGTTTGGTTCCTACTACGACCTTCCTCCTGATCCCTTACTTCTCTCATTTTTCGACGATGTTCCATACTCCTAGGAGGGTTAGATAGAGGATTGGGACTAGGTGGAGGAGGGTAAAAAGAAGAAATAGGAACAAGAGTAAAAACTTCCTGACAATCCGAACTGGCAAATGAGGGATTAATGGACGGGGTAGATGAAGATGGTACAGACTCTTCCTAATTATTTCCCCAGGACTGCACGCGAGATTCATTCGAACTCATATAAGCAAATGAGAAGAAGGAAATAGAAGCGTAAAAGGTTATTTTGATTAAAAGAAATGAATACCTGGATGAAGATAAACTCACTCAAAGAGGGTAAAAAAGCAAAATAGTTTTTTGAAGCAAAGAGTCTAAAAATTCAAATGCAAAAAGTGAGGGAATGAAAAGTGAAAAACTACTGAAAGAAAAAGAATACCAAGAGGCGAAATCTGAATCGTTCAAAATGAAATCAAAGGTCAGGAGCCTAAGCTTCTAGAAGAAGGAACCTACCATACAGCTCGTATGCAAGTAAAGAAATGACATGTGTCATTTCATTAATTGAAGCAATGATTACGGAAAGTTGGGAATTATTCTAGTCACTTCATTAGGCCAATCCACACCTAGGTCTGTACTGACCTAGGGGGTATCTGTTGACGTGCAGAGCTCCGAGGTCGGTCAAATCGAATTAATACACGCGATGAGCACGTGACAATGTGAGCTCGGTAGAGTGAGGTCAAGTCGGATGATTAGGATACCCAGAAAGATTTTGTAGTATTCCAAGGGAAGGAGATTCTAATAATTGAAGATCACTAACACAATCAATAAACCAGCCAATCAGAAAAAATCACAGGGAATAATCCCACATCAGTGCTTACATAAGCCCTGACAAATAGTCCGGCTCCTTTCCCAAGACTTGCTTCATTGATTATTAGGGCCCACCTGTAAGATTCGTTCATCATGAAACTCCAGATTGAGCTCGGTGGCCAATTGAATTATTCCAACATGTGTACTTCTCCAGTTCGGAATTGCAGATGACAAGACGGGAAATTAATGGAGCATGTATATTTTCTCCTATAAAAGAGAAAATAGCTGTGAAGAAGGGGGAGGACTTTTTACTTACAAATGTTCTAACATATCATATTTCAAATATCTCCTTAACAAATATAAGAGTAACGCTTTTGTAACTACGCTAACTATATTAGCAATTCACATGTAGTTATAAATAAAAAGTTCTTATTTCCATTTTAAGTTGGTTTGAATCTTGTTCATACAATTTTCGACATCAACAAATTATAATATAATTTTTTTTGCTTATAAATAACTTTTAGTTAATATATTTTTATTTATAAATTAGTTTTAAACAAAATATGTTGATTGTAAATAATTATTTATTAAGGGGTAAAGATAATATAAGAAATGGCCAAATATCGCTAATTTGGTAGGCTAAGAAAACCACTTAAAATTACACTATACCGATTTTGAATGGTTTTTAAACCATCCAGAATTCATGCCCAAATAAACTAGTAAGCACCAATTTTTCCATCCCATCATAAATGGTGCCACCCAAAATCGTTCAAAATTGGTAGGAAAAAAAATCCCCAACAAATCCCTGAGTGATTTTCTTTTATAACCCGCAATTGAACTTGATATATTCATAACTCAGGCTGTGGTGTGCCTTTTTAGTTATCTTAAGTTTATGGTTCTATTTTGAAATACAATTTTTCCTTTTTTTTTTCAAATAGAGCAAGATCAGTATGTTGATTGCAATTTTCTTATACCATATAGTTATATATCTAATTTGTATTTTCATATCAGTTTGTTTTTAAGAGTAGAAAATTTAAGTATTGTCCTTAACTAAATTATAAACTCTAGCATGCCTATAATTTTTTTTTTTTTTAAAGTTTTAAATCAGTTAAGTTTGTAAATAATATAAGAAAATAAAAAAACTAGAATTGCAAATAATGAACGCTTTTATTGATCAACTTAGACCACAACCCTAACATGAACTTTTTAATTGACAGGAAGCCCAAATTGAAAAGACTAAAGTGTACTAATTTCTGAAATACAACAGTCTAATTTCTTAGGGTTAGAATATGGAGTTTTAGACAAATTATTACCAAAATTAAACTGTTTAGGTTTTGTAATTTTTTATCAAGCCTATAAATTTTAAATAATAAAAATTATATGAAAAATAGGTTCCATCCGGTTCCCATGATTCTAGTTCAAAAATCAAAAACCAACTCGAACCTAATCGATTCAGGGTTCCGATTACGAATTTATTTTATTTTTTTGAACTGAACTGAAACCTAAAACTAAGTGTTTATACGGTAACTAATTCATTGCCAACCTATCATTTTTTCAAAATTGAATATATTTATAGTAAATGGGAGTATATAATTCTCGTTCAAGTCCTACAATTCAAATAAGGCTAGACTATTTTTATGTAACGGCATATTGATTACTATTTTTGGTCTACTATTCAAAAGATTGCGCCTATTATTATTCATATTTACTCATATAATAGTAATTACATATTTTGCAGCAACTATGTGTGTATTTTATATTATTGATATAAATTATGACCATTAAGCAATTATTAGCCTGTGCAACTGTTGTGCAATTTCTTTTCATATCATGTTAGAAAGGATATTGTGCCTAACTCAACCTAACAAAACCGGCTTGTTAGAGGAGGATTGCTCTCATCTTATTAAGTGGATCGTGTAAATATTACCGGATAATGTGGGACTCTAATATATCATGTTCTAAATCGTGAAGTATATTAATTTTAAATTTAATCGCTATATTTGTACTTTAGTTCCTAAAATTTCAGGTCACTTTACTGTTACCCTTGATTATACGAGATAAAACCTAGAAGAAATTAAATGTTTGTAGATTATATACTATTAGTTCTTAAATCTAAGCAAATAGGGGATATTTGTAAATTGCATAAGAAATTAGGAACAATTTCAACAATTAGTTAAAAAATTTATAAGAAATCTAAAACAAGTGATTATAAATGCGTCTCACGCAGTCACGCATTGTCTCCCTAGAACACTACTGTAACTCACCTCATTCCAATCTAGAAAAAGTACTTACTCATGCGTGCGATTGAGTCGTACATTTTATCTCTCGAACAATCTTACACACAATTCATCTCTCTTACTATTTCAATTTCTGTATATACATTCATCAATACATATAAATAAGTACATACATAGTGTATATGCATTTTAGCTGCACTTAGATTTGAAGATTTTGTTTTCCCCGATTACAATTTTCAATATATTAATCCATGCTTCTTATTTTTTTATAATTCTATGCTGTTTATATTTTAATTTCTGAACTATTTACGAGAATCGTGCTTCTCTTTGAGCAGTTTCACATAGGGATCGACCTGTGAAATTTGCTTTCAACTTTTCACCCAGATTCATTTAAGCTACTACCACATCTGGTAGGGTAGATGTGTATGCCATTTTTTTCTTTTTTCTACTTTATGAGTATGAATTTAAGCTCACATTTCCTCTTCTATTTCTTGCACTCATTCTGGTTTGCTTCCA
Source organism: Fraxinus americana (assembly GCA_035079005.1). Lineage (NCBI taxonomy): Eukaryota > Viridiplantae > Streptophyta > Magnoliopsida > Lamiales > Oleaceae > Fraxinus > Fraxinus americana. The sequence continues at coordinate 12,227,809 of CM068725.1, read as the reverse complement.
TTTTCACTAAGAATGTCTGTATAGTAGGTGGCGTTCATTTTGATATAGTTCTCATTTTCTATTTTCTGTACAAAATAGAATCCGAACTTCACTGGTAATTATGAACCACAACCTCATTTATGCAATAATTTACTAGGTTTTATACCTTCCTATACAATTGTATGTATAAAAAGTTACAATACACAAATGAAAACTTTCTAGATGAGTACAAGGTTATTTTGCGCAAATATATACAGAAATGTTCTCATATCCACAATAGAAAATCTTGTGTTGAGAGAGAGAGAGAGAGGGAGACTTTGTACGTGTAATTCAAACATGAGGTTGAAGGAATAACAAGAATCTAATTGACGAGTACTTATCATTTTCTGAAAATGGATATATTTTTTTAGGAAAAAGGAGCATATAATTGACGTTCAAGTCCTACAACTCAAATAATGCTAGGCAATTTATTGTTGAATATAATAGTAGTCATGCCAAGAAACAAGAATCACATCTTTAAATATTAGTAGCTAGATCTTTCTTTCGTTATTTCTCAGAAAAATATTATCCGTCAATGGGGCAAGCCAATAAAAACACTCGGGATGAAGAGAGGGGACCTAACCTCTTATATATAGAAAACTTATTGAACTCTTCCATTAATGACTTCAACCCTAATTAGGTTTTAGATATTCTTGGCCTACATACTTAAATTACCACATTATAACTAAGGTGCAAAAAAGTCCAAGTGATAACTCAATATATTGGACTTAACTATAGTATCATTATGAACTATACATCTAACTTGTATATAAAACAAAAAAATGCAATCAAATGGGAAACTCATATTTTGAAATTATTCTTACACTTATATGTTAGGGCATATTGATTTTTTTTTTTTTTTTTTTGTCCATTAATCAAAAGATTATGTCTAATATTATTCATATTTATTCACATAATAATTACATATTGTACAGTAGCTAAGTTAATTATTTAATGTTGTTCATATAATCATTAAGATATTGTGCACCTAATGTGCAATTCTTGTGCAATTGCTTTACATTTCATGGTCTGATTCATGAAATATATTAATTTTAATTACTCTTTGTATTTGTACTTTAGTTCCAAGAATTTTGGGTAACTAAGCTATTACCCTTGATTGTGTATAAAATCCAAATGAAATTAAATGTTTGTTAATAATATACTATTAATTCTCAAATCTTAGTGTTGAGAAATATACAGCATAATAAGGAATCCAATAGCATAACAACAGACTCCAAAACCTATCTCAAGCAGAGTTTTAGCATGTTCATGAAATCTGAATATTCAAAGTTCAATACCCAATCATTCTTCAAAAATAAGCTAGAATCCAGCATGCATTATATGTATACAACCAAAGGCAGAAACCAAGTCCAGATTCAATATTACTATAACATGGAAATCAACACAACAAAGTAATCATAGACTTTATGAGAAAAACCGAAGCTGAAACAACCAGAAATATAGAGCAAGTTCTAAACACATAAAGTGACAGAAACTTAAGCTATAAATTTGGACAGAAGACTCCCCTATAGACTGTGCAGCTTCCTTCCCGTTCTCGAGCCCTAGTGCACCTCTTCCTCTGCGATGGTAGAAATATATAGGCTCAGGAACAGTTCCATTTTCCATGCTTGCAACCCGCCATCCAGAGAAGAGAGAGATCAACAGAAAACCCCAGGTAAGGAATCGATTTGGTCATCGATCAAAGATCTCCCAAATGGCCTTGATTCTACCGTAAAGACTTAGAGGAAGATGCCAATAATCTAGCCACTATTTCAGGCCTAGAAGCCCCAAGGTATCCCACCCTAAGTCACGGTTCTTACCCACACAGTGAACCCCAAGAAGAGAAGAAAACAGAGAGCTTCCAAAGTCGAGCAGAAGAGAGAAAGAAAGGAGAGATTGAGTCGTATTGAGGAAGCCAATGTTAAATCAAGAAAATATCAAGCCAAGAATCAAGCCCAGCCGTGGATTAAAATCCAAGGGCCAAGAGTGCTCCAAGTAAACACCATCCGGGTCAACAAACGTGGGCTAAGGAACTGGCCCAACATGTTAGGAGAACCACACATAAGGCCCAATAACTTACACTTAGCCAATCGAGGAAGTTAACAAGTGCTTACTCATACCTTTCATGGAGATACAATTTCTCCCTCAAACGCTTTTATTAAGCAAAATTCATCTCTCTCGGCACTCCATTTTCCTTATAGACATTCATCAATGCATACACACGAGTACTTATTTAGCTCATGTTTGATGGTCATTATTTTTTTAAAAAAAATAGAGTTTCGAATAGTATTTTTTTTAAGAATTTGTAGTTAAAAAGTAAGAAAACGTTTTGGATTTACGTGTCAAATGTGTGGTTGAAAATGAGTATAAATTTATGGAGTTTTGTTTTAAAGAAAGACAAACATGGACTTAGTGTACTTTATTGTTATGTGGATTTTGATATCTGGAATTACATTATATCAAAATCCATTTACAAAAGTACATAGAATTACACAAAGTATATTGATATGTGGATTTTGCTTCCCCGAAGATGATTTTCAATATATCAATCCGTGCTTTTTTGTTTATAATTCTATGTGATTTATTCTTATTTTCTGAATTATTTTATGAAAATCATGCTTCTTTTCTAGCAATTTATTGTGGGGATTGACAGGTGAAATTCGTTTTCAAATTTTCAACCAGATCACTTTAAGCTACTCTCACATCTGGCAGTGTATGTGTATGCTTTTTATTTGCTTTATTTCTACTATGTGAGTATGAATTCATGCTCTTATTGAAACCTAGGCTATGGCCCATTTTTTCCTCTTCAATTGCTTCCATGCATTCTTGTTTTTTTATTTTCAAAAGGCGTGTGCTCAGTAGGTGAGATTTATTGTGATATATATTACATGGATTTTAAAGCTGTTCGTATGTGATGCTATTTGTGACATTTACTTCCTAACACTTGGGGCGATGATGAAAATGGGCTAGGCCCAAAGCTGCTGGAATTTTGAATTAAAACCATTACCCAATATCTCAAAGGAAATTAGCCCAAAACCCAGCCCAACTTAAATGTCATGTGTGCTGCTCTGGTTCTTGGATCTTCAGCCCAATCTACGTGATGATGCTTCCTATATAAAGAGATGGATGGCTATTTTCTTCTTGATTATTAATTCTATTTCTTTGGCTAAGTGTAAGGGAAGCTTCTGGTTTTTCTGTCTTGTATTCTCTATGTAGTCTATTTTGATTCTTTGTGGTCTTGATTAAAACCTCTGGTTTTAATCACAAATCTTGGTGATTGTTCGATTGAGATGTTAGGGGATATAGATTGGCTGTAATGTTTTTGTACCATTGAGTAGCTGTTTTGTGCATTTTTGTTAGGGTTTGTGGTTCTTGTGGCTAGATCATTTGTACAGATGGGTACAATGTCTTTGTGTAAATTCTGAGCCCCTTCGTGAGAATCTATTACTTGGTGTTATTGGATTTTCTAGATTCTTGGTGAATCCTTTTTTACTGCTTCCGTTGGGTATTGAGGCTCTATGCTTTACAAGTGGTATCAGAGCATTTGTAAGGCTGGGAGAAGGCTTCGATCTACTGCTTGTCACTGAGAAATTAATTATTTAGCTGACATTCGAGTAGTAATTTGAAACTACAGGAACCCTAATTTTTCCCCCTTTCTGTTTTGGCTACTAATTTCTTTCTATGTTTTGTGTTTCTTGTGAAGGAACTCGATTCTTGGTGAATTGTGAATGGAGCTTGGGCTTTGAGCTGGCTAAGGGCTGGTCTTTTAAACTGCTTGTGGCTGGTTCTTGGCGAACCGTGTTTGGTGAAATGATTCCTACATCTTTTACTTATTTCCTTGTCATTAGATCTTGATCATTGTTTTGTTTTCCCCAGTTTCTCCTATTATCGTTTGATCCTTTGTGTTAGAATTGATCCTTGACCTGGGGTCATGAACCTCACGGAATCTGGGTAAATTCTAACACCTGAAATTGTTAGAATTCTGGTTATTAAGTTGCTTAATATTGAGTATCATATATCTTTGTGAGTTGTTGTGGTTGTTGGCTGTTTAAACTTACTGTTGATTCATTGTGATATTTAAACTGCTTACTATCACTGTTAAATTTGCCTTCACTGAGTTGTTAGTCTGCTTCAGTTTGATATTTCCATTCCTGATTTGATTTACACTATGATTTGTGTGATTTTAAATTGGTTGCTTGAAATATCTGTTTCCTATTTTTCTGTGGAACTGTGACCTCAAAAATCTTTTGTGTTGATTAAAAACTTTAAATGACAATGGCAACATTTGAACTTGAAGTTTTTAACGGAAAAGGGGATTTCCCCATTTGGCAGCAAAAAATGAAAGGGGTCTTAATTCAACAGAAAGTCTCTAAGGCTATAACTGGTGATTTTTCTGCTACTATGACTGATGATCAAAAACTTGAATCTGATGCTTATACTTCTATAATTCTTCATTTATCTGATCAGGGGTTGAGAAAAATTGGTAAACTTAATAATACTAAGGCTTTGTGGGAAAAGTTAGAAGAGCAATACATGTCTTAGAGCATGCCTGATAAACTCTTCCTTTTAGAAAGGTTCTTTAACTTTAAGATTGATATGTCTAAAGACTTAGATGAAAATCTTGATACTTTTAATAAATTAGCTCAAGATATCACTAATACTGGGGAGAATGTTTATGATGAATATAAAAATGTTATCCTCTTGAATGCTATACCTGATGTGTATAAGGATGTTAAGTCTACTATTAACTATGGTAGAGATACCTTAACTCCTGAGATAGTGATCAGCTCTTTAAGAAGTAAAGAATTAGAGCTTAAGGTTGATAGAACTGAGAAGGATTTTGGGAGTTTGTCTGTGAGAGGTAGACCTATGGCTAGGAAAGTCAATGGTGAAAGTCATCAAGGGAATAATCATAATAATTCTAAGAATAACAGGAAATGGAGATCTAGATCTAAGTCTAGGAATGGAATTAGGAAGTGCTATGGGTGTGGGAAGACGGGACATTTTATCAAGGACTGTTATAAGAAGAAGAATGAACAGATAGAGATGAGAGTGGTTGAAGGGAATGTTGTTGAACCTCTAGGTGAGAGGACTGTTGATGTGTACGTGGTGATGAACCCATTTCTTATTTGAATACTGTCAATTATGTAGATGACAGTGGTCAAGATAGTGAATGGATTATAGATTCAGGGTGTACATTCCATATGACCTCTAGAAGACCTTGGTTAGAGAACTTTAAGGATCTTGATGGTGGAGAGGTGGTTATGGGTAACAATGTAGCTTGTAGCATTAAAGGAATTGGTAGTGTGACTTTGAAGTTTGACAATGGATATACCTTTACTTTAGAAAAAGTAAGGTATATTCCTGATTTGAATAGGAACTTGATTTCTATGAGTAATCTAGATGACATAGGCATGGAAGGCCGGATTGGTAATTGTTCTTTGAAAGTAATTAAGGGTTCCTTAGTTATTTTCAAATGTACCAAGAGGAATGGAATATATGTCATTAGAGCCAGTATAGTTCAGAGTCACATTGCCGAGTCCTCTAGTGCTGCTACCCTGAAGTGGTATAATAGGCTAGCTCATTTGAGTGAAAAGAGCTTGCATATTTTGAATAAGAGATGAGCATTTGGTAAGGATGTGATTTCTAAGGTTCCATTCTATGAGTATTATACCTTAGGAAAACAACATAGGCTTCATTTTAATACTGGTCAACACAGGACTACATCTATCCTTCAGTATATTCATTCTGACCTATGGGTCCCATCATCTACTACCACTCAAGGTGGTAACAAATATTTTTTATCACTGATTGATGATTTTTCAAGAAAAGTTTGGATTTACCTTTTGAAACAAAAATCAAATACTTTTGAAAAGTTTAAGGAGTAGAAGACTTTAATTGAAAATCAAATGGATAAAAAGATCAAAGTTTTAAGAACAGACAATGATCTGAAATTTTGAATTTGATCAACTTTGTAGAGATGATGGGATCCTCAGGCACAAAACTGTTCCTTATTCTCATCAGCAAAATGGAGTTGCTGAAATAATGAATATGATTATATTGGATAAGGTCATATGCATGATGATTAGTTCGGGAGTTCCTAAAGTTCTTTGGGGTGTGGCTGTGATGACAACTGTGTATATTGTGAATATAACTCATTCCAGTGTTTTAGATGGTAAGACACCGAAGAGGTATGGTCAGGGAGATTGTCTGATTATACTATTTGGGTGTGAGGCATATTCTCACCAAAGTATAGGCAAGTTGGAGCTCAGAAATGATTAGTTCGGGAGTTCCTAAAGTTCTTTGGGGTGAGGCTGTGATGACAACTGTGTATATTGTGAATAGAACTCATTCCAGTGTTTTAGATGGTAAGACACCTGAAGAGGTATGGTCAGGGAGATTGTCTAATTATACTATTTTGAGGACTTTTGGGTGTGAGGCATATTCTCACCAAAGTATAGGAAAGTTGGAGCTCAGAAATGTGTTTTCATGGGGTATCCTAAGGGAGTGAAAGGATACAGGCTTTAGGCTAGAGATGAGAAAGGTTTTTAAATGATAACCAATAGGAATGTGACCTTTAATGAAGCTTATATGCCTTGTTTGAGTAAAAAAGTCTATAGTGATGTTTCTAAGAGTGATGAGGATGAGGAAACTAGAATGCAAGTGAAATTAGGTCATTTTCCTGGACTTGTTGAGGAGGAACAAGTTGAGAATGAGGTTGGTGAGGAGAGTGAAGGTGTCACTGATTCTCATGAATTGATTGAAAGTGGTGAACATGACTTAGTAGGTAATGTAGTTGATCCTCTAAGTGATTATCAACTTGCTCATGATAGAGCTAGGAGGGAGATTAGGGAACCTGTCAGGATAGGAGATTATCAATTATTTGTTGTTTTTTCATATCAAGACTTAGCTTTCAAGGAGCCTAAATCTTATGAGGAGGCTTTGAATTGTCAATAATCTAATGAATGGGTAGGTGCTATGGAAGAAGAGATGAATTCCCTTGTGAAGAATAATACTTGGAAATTAGTTCCTAGACCTAAGGATAAGTCTTTGGTAGGCTGTAAGTGGGTTTATAATATTAAGGAGGGTAGTTCTTCTAAAGAACCTCTTAGGTTTAAAGCTAGACTTATTGCAAAGGGGTTTACACAAAAACTTGGTATGGATGTTAAAACTGCCTTCTTGCATGGTGACTTAGATGAAACAATTTATATGATTCAACCTCAAGGTTTTATTGATTCTAAAAAAGCCTAATCATGTTTGTTTGCCAAATAGATCTTTGTATGGTTTGAAACAATCACCTAGACAATTGTATATTAGATTTGACAATTATGTGTCTTCTATTGGCTTTGTGCGAAGTGCATTTGATCATTATCTTTATTTTAAAGGAAATGATAGAAATGATGTGATTGTTTATCTACTTTTGTATGTTGATGATATGCTATTGATTAGACATAAAATGAGTGATATAAATGACATTAAAAAGGCTTTAAGTGCTGAATTTAAAATGAAAGACTTAGGGCATGCTAGGAGAATTTTAGGAATGGCTATTAAAAGAAATAGATCACAACGATCTCTTCTTTTAACCCAATCTGACTATGTGAAAAATATGCTATCTAAATTTGCTATACATGATTCTAAACCTGTTACTTTGCCTCTTGCTTGTCATTTTAAATTGAGTAAATAACAATGTCCACGTGATGAATCTGATATTAAATACATGTAAAAGGTGCCTTATGCTAATGCTGTTAGATCTGTTATGTATATTATGGTGTGTACTAGACCAGATGTTGCACATGCTATTAGCATTTTGAGTAAATTTATGGTAAACTCGGGTCCTGAACATTAGACTGCATTAAAATGGCTTTTAAGATACTTAAAAGGTTTTGCAAACTTAGGATTGCATTTTAAATTTTGTAAAGAGAGAGTTGCATTGAAAGGATATGCGGATTCGGATTATGCTAGTAATAAGGATAATAGAAAATCAACAACTGCATATGTGTTTACTTTGTGTGGTACTTACATTAGTTGAAAGTCTCAATTGCAGTCTATCATTGCCTTATCTACTACAGAAGTTGAGTGTGTAGCTGTTACTAAAGCTATTAAAGAGTCTTTGTGGTTTAAATGCTTGTTGAGTGAACAAAATGAATTGCATAATCCTATTGTGGTTTATTGTGATAGTCAAAGTTCTATTCATTTGTGTAAAAATCCTATTTTATTGTGATAGTCAAAGTTCTATTCATAATATAGATATTAGGATGCATTTCATTAGAGATATGGTTCATAAAGAATCTATTTTGCTTGAAAAAATACCTACCCAATTTAATCCCGCGAATATGGGAACAAAGATACTTCCTCTTACAAAGTTTAAATCTTGCTTACAAATTTTAAGGATTGATTATGAGTGAATTTTATGTTTCTGCAGGTGATGACCTTCTTGGTGTTGGTGTTATTAAACACTAATATGTTTGAATGTTTTATAGCATTGGCATCAAGGGGGAGATGTGTTGGAATGTGATGCCATTTGTGGCATTTACTTTCTAACACTTGGGACGATGATGAAAATGGGCTAGGCCCAAAGCTGGTGGAATTTTGAATTAAAACCATTGCCTAATAACTCAAAGGAAATTAGCCCAAAACCTAGCCCAACTTAAATGCCACGTGTGCTGCTCTGCTCCGTGAATCTTTAGCCTAATCTACGGTGATGATGTTGCCTATATAAGGAGATGGATGGCCATTTTCTTCGTAATTATTCATTCTGTTTCTTTGGCTAAGTGTGAGGGAAGCTTCTGGGTTTCGGTCTTGTATTTTCTCTGTCGTCTCTTTCGATTCTTTGTGGTCTTGATTAAAACCAGAGTTTTTAATCACAAATCTTGGTAATTTAAGTCTTGGTGATTGTTCGATTGAGATGTTAGGGGATTTAGATGGCTGTAATGTTTTCGTACCATTAAGTAGCTGCTTTGTGCATTTTTGTTAGGGTTTGTGGTTCTTGTGGCTAGATCCTTTGTACAAACGAGTACAATGTCTTTGTGTAAATTCTGAGCCCCTTCATGAGAATCTATTACTTGGTGTTATTGGATTTTCTGGATTCTTGGTGAATCGTTTTTGACTGCTTCCGTTGGGTATTGAGGCTATGTGCTTTACAAAAGCTAAAACCATTATATAGTTCATGTTTTCCTTTTTTGAGAAAAAATAAATTGAATCTTAAACCAACTTGTAATTACAGACCACGACTGTCATTTACACATCCATGCAATTATGTCTATATGATGTTACAAGAGAAAAATTAACACTCCTTAGATGTGTGCAAGGTCTGTGCTTGTTAATGTATGTGTTTATCGTGTGATTCAAATATAAGGTTGAAGGTAGACTAGGTATTAATATAATAACCTGTTTATTGCCAACATATAATTTTCGGAAAATTGGAAAAGTAGCCTATAATTCACATTCAAGTTCTACAAATTAAATAATGCTAGAACATTTACATGTTAGGGCATTTTTTTTTTTAATGACTAAGATAATTTATATTTATTCACATAATAATTACATGTTGTGTAACAACTAATATGTGTTTATTTTTCTTTATATAATTAATGTTGACCTCGTTTTCCGCAATGGTTACGTGGACAACAGTTGTTGGGTCCACTCACATCCACGCAATCAATTATCAACACGTTTTGATCAGAAATTCGGATGAAAAAGAGTGGCAATTATAGACGAGGGAGATGCTCTACGACGCGAGATAAAAATATTCAAGCACCGACAATGTGATAAAAAATGATTGCGTAAAAACAAACAATCACAAACAACTTGGACAAATGAATAACACACTAGACTCAAGCAAATAATATGGGATAAGAACTAGAGGAAACATAATGTATTTTTAAGTATGTAGAATTGCATTAGGTTCAAATGTTACAAGAGTTGCTTATTTATAGACTCCTGTCCAATGTGGTAACAGTTGGATAAGAACCACATAGCCTCATCGCCCAAGACGAAACCTTACATCACTGAGCTTGCTATGCATTTAATACATTGACAACGGGTCAGCCCCCTATGTTCTAGGTTGACAATCCTAACGTTCATTATCATAAATGTTACATCAATCATTCCTAAAGAATGTTTTCATATCCTCTAATAGACAGCAAGAATTTCGACCAAAAGAAACTTTGATGGAGCGAGGGCTTCGGCCAAATATGAGCTTCGGAACCAAAGAGAACAGCTTCTTCTTTTGACTTCTTTTTCTTGTCCAATTGGGCTTATTTTGAATTTGTCATATCGACTCGATGTGGGCTACAGTATAATCTCCACTAAGAGTTTTGGTGGTGAGGCGTAACAATTAATATACTATTACATAGCCACTGTGCAACTATTGTGCAATTGCTTTACACGTAATGTCTGGTTCAAGAAACTATTAATTTTAGATTTTCTTTTGTATTTGTACTTTAGTTCCTAGGATTTTAGGTAATTAAATTATTATTCTTAATTGGAAAGAAGATCTAGATGAAATGAAATGTATGCAGTTATACCATTAGTTCTTAAATTTATGCCAATAGTGGAGTTGTGTGTACAATTTATTAAAAATAATTTTCACAATTGGTCTATAAATTTATAGGAAATTGTTCATGCGAAACCCACAAGCATACGGGATAGTTGATCTTCAAGCCCAATGTTGAATTCTTCAAAATCTTAATGTAATTAACTTTCAATTCCTTGTTAGGGCTTGATCTCCTCTCTCAAAATATAACAATTGGACCCTTCTTCTTGATGAATTTGATGATACTCGTGTATGAAGAGGCAAGAGAGGTTTTCTTCACTGTGTAACCCTCGTTTTCTATTTAGAAGAGCTATAAAACAAAATCACATACAGGAAGCCCAATAGTCCTTTTCAAATGCCACTTTATAAGCTAGTTATTAGCTCACCCAAACATGCACAAAGAGCTGTGGGATTTGAAGCTCATCAATAGCCTAAGCAAAATTGAACAGACATAATAACAGTACAGTGCTCTTGCCCATATTAAACCAAAGGTTTAAAGGAAAAGTAAAAATCTACTATATTCATTTATAGTTAAATATGAAAACAAAAATAATGTACCCCTGCCCGTTTCATTCATCAGAAACTTGCCCTTTGTTATCCATCCACTAAGAAGAGAATGACATAATCAGAAATCATACATTACCAGAAGCACCTACATTTTCTATACAGTTTTATGCAATACTGAATCTCTTGTCCACAAGCTCACAGTACAGAACTTAATGCATGGTAAATTTTCTAATAGGGGATGCGTTGTCCCAACGGTTTCTTACAACAATATCACCTTTTCACAGCTTTCCTTGGCACTCGTCTCCTTGTCTAATTAATATTCTAATAAATTGAATAATAAAATCCGTAGATTCAAATCTTGGTAATTTGTTAATCATAATGAATTATGATTGTGAGATACAAATTACATATGACTGAATCTTAAATCATCTGAGATTGTAAGTAATGACTAGATACGGATATTATTATTATAATCTAAATTTCATTAGTTAAGTTGATAATGGAATTGTCGGACAAGGTGTACTCATGAGTCAAAAAGAGTTTTCGACTTACATTGGCTTAATAGTAGGATGAAAGATATGATTGACAATCTAGATTTACATACTTCATATTTCATAATTGATCGGATCATATTGACGAATAGATTATAGTTTTATGGTAAACGAACAAGTTTGATTTTATCATACAACGTGACATTTCCCATCACATGTGTTGCCGACATATTGTTAGATGTCAATTTGGGACAACGAATGTGAATTAATTAATCTAGGTAAATTAATGATAAATTAAAAGGTGATTAATTAATGACATATTTTAGTAGCCCCTATTACATTGGCAGCAATGATAGTTCTAAAGTTATTCTGGTCGCACATATATGATAGCCCAAATCTAGCTAACCAAGAAGGGGGTGAATTGGTTTTTAAAACTTTTTCGAAGAATTAACTTAAAATCAAATACGTAATAGCTAGATTGATTGATTCAAATAACAAACACAAATATGAAAGCAATAAGTGAAGAGGGATAGAGAGTACAAACGATATAAATATGGAGGTTCAATCCAACGCCATGATTTACGTCCTCCGTTACCAAGTTCTCCGGCACGAGCAAGGCCAATTTCACTAAGTTGATTGACTTGTGGTGCAATCCAACCATTTACAATGCTTCCGGTGACTTACAAGAAAGGAACACCGATCCTTTTACAACGTTGAGCTTTCGAGGACCTCAACACGACCCTCAATTCAAGTAAGTTTACAAATAAAATCTTCTCTTCTTAATAAATGAGGATTCCAAAGTTGAGTACAAGAAGAGAAGTTGGCTAACACTTTAATAGATAGCAATTAATGAAGCTCAAGTATTAGGTGTGGAAGTTTTTGATGTATGGAATGATTCTCAAGAATTAATTTGATCAAAGACTTTTCATTGCAAAATGATTTGATAATGAGCGATATGATAAATCAATACAATGTTTGCTCAAAGGAATATCAATTGAATGCTCGAAAGTTCACTTTATGGATGGTAGGTAAATTGGTATTTAAAGCAGTTGAAAAAGCCAACTTTTCTGCCAAATCGGACGACCTATCTGGACTTTCGTTCAGAACCGAACGACCCCAGAAAATAGTCGTTTGAAACTTGTCAGAATGGTCAAAAATTTGATCGTTGCTGGCTAACCGGACGTCCAGTTCGCCATCCGGACGTCCGGATTACCAGATTTTTCTAGGTGAATATTTTGTTTTTGTTTGCAGACAGTAAATATTTTTAATAAGGAAACAATATACTGGATGCAAACAAATACCATTCTTGGGCCAGGTCATTGAAGAGAGCTCCTAAGATTAAAAAAAAAAAAAAGATGGATTTATAGATGATAACCTTTGTGAGCCACAGGATCCAAATGATCCACTTATGGAGCACTTGCTTAGATATAATGATGTTGTGATCACTTGGTTTCAAAATACCATGGTTGTGGACATCAAACGTAGTACTACATATGCTGAGATTGCACATCAGTTATGGCTAGAGTTGGAGAAGCGATTTCCTCAATAGAATGCACCTAGAATTTTTTAGATCAAGCAGACAATTACAACATTGGCCCAAAATCAGGATGTTGTAAGTGTATTCTTTTCTAAGTTCAAAACTCTTCTTGATGAATTGTTAAACTATGAGTCCATCCCTAATTGTACATGTAGAGGTCTGAAAGTAGTAGTTGAACATCAGAATCATGACTGTGTGGTGAAATTCTTAATGGGATTGAATGAATCTTACAAAGCAATTAAGGCTCAAGTTCTTTCGAATGAACCCTTTCCTTCCTTAAATGAAGTTTATGCTATAATTCAACAAGAAGAAAAAAGAAGATAGATCTCATATGATGGCTCTATCAGTGAGACAATGTCATTGCTGGCTAAAGGTAACTTTAGAGACAATGGCAGGCAGAACTCTTTATTACAGATGAAAAATAGGTATTATTGTACCTTCTGTAAAGTTGCAAGCCACTCACTTGAAAGATGCCTCAAAGATCCTAAGAAGCCCATGTGCTCCTACTGTAAGATGCTAGGACACACTGCAAGTAAATGTTTCAAGCTGCATGGTTGCCCATGAGGTCACAAATTTGAAGGCAAGAATTGATACACACCAGTAACAAATTAGGCTTCCATTTATGTGCCTATGAATTGGAACAGCAGACCGACAAGACCAATGCATCTCTCACTCAAGAGGAGTACTCTCACTTGATGGCCATTCTCAATCATCGAAGGATCCAAATTTGGGTCCTTCAGCAAACTAGGTTCAAAGCATTGTTGTTTCGAGTTCTGACAATGCTCTTCCAAAAATTTTTGGTATATCACTCTGCTCATCTACTCTTAATACTGAAAATACCAATAATTCTATGTTTCCTTGGATTCTAGATACAGGGACAATAGATCATATGATTTGTAGCTCATCATATGTTTCCTTTATCAAATCCCAAGTCATCTACTCAGTAACTTTGCCAAATGGAGTTGTTATCCCAGGAACTCATGTTGGTACTGCTCATATCAGTGACGCATTAATTCTCCATGATGTGTTATGTGTTTCTTCAATATCTTTTGACCTTATATCTGTTAGAAAACTCACTCAGGCACTGAACTATTGTGTTGTTTTTCTTCCTGATGTTTGCTTCATATAGGACTCTTCGACTTGGACAATGACTGGAATGGGTGAAGTAAAGTCTGGTCTCTACCATATCCTGCCTTCAACGGTCTCTCCTATGGCCCTTCAAGAAAGTTTGATTCGTCTAACTACCACACTTCCCATTTCAACCTCTGTTATCAATCATACTGAGGAGTTTGATCTTTGGCATTATAAAATGGGACATCCATCCGATTTTGCCCTTGCTTTTGAAGATAAGATGCCTCAGTTGGCTTCCTATAACAACCTTGTTCTGTATGTCCCTTAGCAAAATTACATAAACTTCCATTTCCTGTTAGTCAACACAAATCAAAAAGGTGTTTTGATTTAATACATTGTGATATCTAGGGACCTTGCAATGAAACTAGTTATGATGGATCTCATTATTTTCTAACTATAGTAGATGACTTTAGTAGATGTACTTGGATATACATGCTCAAATTGAAATTTGAAGCCATTAATGCTTTACAAAGTTTCTGTAAGCTCATAGAAACTCAATTTCAAACCAAAATCAAAGTCATCCGTAGTGACAATGGGGGAGAATTCAGCATGATGCAATTTTATCTTGAAAGGGGCATTATCCATAAAAAAAAAGTATGTTGAAACCCCTCAACAAAATGTCATTTTTTAGAGGAAACATCGACATATTTTAAATGTTGCAAGGGTCTTAAGATTTCAAAGTGGTGTTTCATTAAAATACTGGAATGATTGTGGTTTGACTGCTATTTATCTAATTAACAGAACCCTTCAGCGCTTCTAAACCACAAAAGCCCCTTTGAGATGTAATATCAGACAAAACCTACATATTCTCATCTCAAAGTGTAGGGATGCCTTGCTTTTGCCACAACTCTCACAAATGGCAGACATAAATTTGATTCTAGAGCTAGGAGATGCATTTTTCTAGACTATCCTTTTAGTATTAAGCACTACAAACTCCTTAATTTGGAAACAAATAAAGTGTTCATATCAAGAAATGTTGTGTTTCATGAAACAATCTTTCCGTGCAAAGAAACTAAAATCACAAACATACATGTCCCACCAAATCCTACTGATATGTGCTTTCCTCAAAATCCTATCATCTCTATTCCAACTAACATTTTCTAAGAATGAGAAAATCAATCTACACATGCTCTCCCAATCCTATAGAAAACACAGAACAATCTACACAACCGACCCTCAATTTGATCAAACTAGACAACAGTCAAACCAATGTTGCCTAATACAGAAAACAACCAAACCATACCTCACTTACCTAGAAGATCTACCTGAATTCGAAGAGCTCCACCACGCCTGCAGGATTTTAAATGTCAACAGGCTACTTTACTTTCCCCATTGCAGACATTAGACAAGAAAGAATGCTCTGTTTCCTTAGGTAATCCCTATCCCCTCAACTCTAGTGTGTCGTATGATAAGTTATCAATTTCTTATAAAGCCTTTGTCTACTATAGCACTACACAAAATGAACCTAGAACTTACCAAGAGGCTATGAAATCCCCATAATGGTGTGAGGCCATGAAAAATGAGATTATGCCCAGGACATTTATTGTACTTAACCATAACCAAACCAGATATATCCTACTCAATTCAGCTCTTAAGTCAATATATGAATCAACCCAGGATACCTTATCTCAATCCAGCACAAAAGTACTGAGGTACCTTAAGAGAGCTTCAGGCAGGGTTTATTCTACTCATCTACTTCTGAATTGCAGCTAAAAGGGTACTCAATTTCGGATTGGGGAAGCTGTCCAAACATTACAAGGTCTGTAACAGGCCATTGTGTGGGCATTGGCTCATCTCTAGTATCCTGGAAATCAAAGAAGTAAAATGTAGTATCACGATCTTCTTGTGAAGCCGAGTATAGAGCAATGGCAAGTGTTTGTTGTGAATTAACTTGGCTATGATACTTGTTTAAAGATTTACAGATTGAGTACAATCAAGCAACTAGCCTATATTGTGATAATAAATCAGCCATCTACATTGCCACAAATCCTATTTTTCATGGGAGAACTAAACATATAAAGATTGATTGTCATCTCATTTGGGATAAGATACAAACTGGAAGCATTGTTACTAAATATGTGCATACTAGTTCTCAAGTTGCAGACATTCTGACTAAGGCTTTGAAATCTGCAAGTTTCTATCTTCACATGGCTAATATGGGAGTAGCAGATATCTATTCTCCATCTTACGGGCAGCTGTTAAAAGACGAAGCAACACAAGCCGACCAATGAAAAATGATCTAGCATCTGACTCATCAATCCAAGCTACATCAGCACCTATTGGTGATTATACAATAGAAGAGCCTAGAAGATTGTATGTTTAAGGATCTGTTTTGTATAGCACATGGATTCTGTTATAGGAGAGAATATTCTTTCTGAAATGTTTTATTTTGTAACTGGATTTCTTTCTTCCTTCTCTCACATAAAGTGTATATATAATGTTATCTAAATTGTATACATTTAGAAAAGCAGATTTACAGCCATTGTTGTTTTCATAATTTTCTTCTATCTCAAAATTAACAATTTTCATTAAGCATGTGTATATTTATTAGGTAGGATTTATTTTGATATAGTGGGTTTAAAGACGAAATTCTTATATGGTTCTAGTTTTCTATTTCCTGTGTAGAAAATTGAATCTAAACTCGCCTGGTAGTTATGAACCACACACCTTATTTACAAAATAATTTACTAAGTGTTATAGTTTTCTATACAATTAATATATGTATACAAAGTTACAATAAATAAATAATCCTTCTTAGATGCATGGTTTGTACATGTCAATAATGTATATATAGATACTTCGTACCCGTATTTGAAACAAGAGGTTGAAGGGAAATTGGATGTTAATATGGTAATCGATTAATTGCCAACCTATCATTTTCTGAATTTATTTTTTGAAAAAAAATGAGCATATATATTACATTCAAGTTCTAAAAATAATAATAATGCTAGGCTATTTATATGTGAGGTTCAAAATATTAGGAATAATATTATTCATTTTTACTCACATAATAATTACATCTTTTGCTGCAACTAACGCATATTTGACATTTTTCATATAATCATTCAACTATTATGTAGCTACTATGCAACTACTGTGTAATTTCTTTACATGTCATAGTTTGATTCGTGAAATATATTAATATTAAATTTAATCTCTGTGTTTGAAAATTATTTACTATTAATTCTTAAATATAAGCCAATACGGAAAGTTATTTGTATAAGATATTAAAAGAGATTTCTACAATTAGTCAAAAAAATATAAGAAATCTATAACAAGTGCTTTCCATGCATCTCATGAATCCACACATTGTCTTCCTTTCCAATTTCCATATATACAATCATCAATACATACATTCAAGTGCATACATAGTGTAAAATTATTTTACTTGAACTTACGATATGTGGATTCACTGGTGATGGTTTTTGGTATGTAATTTCATGCTTTTTTATAATTTAATGTTGTTTATCTTTCATTTTCTGGATTATTTTATGAAAAATCATGCTTCTCTTGTAGTAGTTTCTTATAGGATCAACTAACGAGTTAACATTTCACCCAAATTAGTAGAAGCAACATTCATATCTGGTTTGTATGTATATGTGTTTTTCTGCTTGTTTATATTTTTAATTTATGAGTATGAATATGAGCTAAAATTGAAACACGTGCAGTAGCCCATTTTCTTCCTCTTCTATATCATACATTTATTCTGGTTTGTTTACATTTTAACTAAGCATGTGCTTACTCATTAGGTGGGGGTTTATTGTGATATTAAGTGGATTTTAACTTGAAATTTTATATAGTTCTTGTTTTCTTTTTTATATGCAAAAAGTTGAATATGAACTTGATTGATAATTATGAACCACACCCCTCGTTTACAAAATTAATTGTTAAATGTTATAGTTTTCTCTAGAATTAGTATATGTATGCAAAGGTACAAGATACAAATGAAAACTTTTTAGATTTGTGTAGGATTTGTGCATGTCAATGTAAATATGGTAACTGGTTTGTTTCCAACCTATCATTTATGAAAATTTGGATATTTTTGTTTAGAAAACAGGAGCGTATGATTCACGATCGAGTCCTACAAATCAAATAATGCTAAACCATTTATATTGTTGAAATATTTTGTATATATCATAGGATTATTTTAGTCTTTGTACATTCCATCTCATTCTATTAGATACGCCATTGTGTATATATGTAGCTGTAGTTACATCTCAGTGTATTCAATTGAGCAAAACAGAATTTCCCTCCTTTTTCTCTTGTCTTCAATCTTTCTCTCTCTACATTTTGACATGGTATCAGAGTATTGAAGCTTCCACACGCTAATGGCAAAGGATTCTGGTGCTCAAGCAGAGATCGAAGCTGATTTTTCAGTCGATCGAATTCCTGGAGAAACAGCGGCTGAGAATGTGATTTCGGTGATGAACAAATTGATCACCGATCCAAATAGCCCATACTATCTACATTACGGCGATAATACTGGAATGCAGCTTATTTCAGTCACGCTTGCTGAAGATAATTACGCGACATGGAGTCGAGCTGTCATCATGGCCCTTAGTGTGAAGAATAAAGAGGGGTTTATAGATGGATCAATTACTGAACCGCATCAGGAGGATGTTCTTCACCGTGCTTGGAGAAGGTGTAATCATGTGGTTTCATCATGGATTATTAACTCGATTCCAAAGGAGTTATACCCAAGCGTGATGCACAAAGACTCAGCAAGGCAGATCTGGATTGAACTAAAAGACAGGTACAGCCAAGGTAATGGACCTAGAATATATGAAATTAAGAAACAGATCGCTTCTATTTCTCAGACGAACAGTTCTGTGAATGCATATTTCAATAGACTTAAAGGACTTTGGGAAGAACTTGAGAACTATAGACCTAGCGTTGATAAGGATGAGTACAAATCTGAGGATCAAGTAATGCAGTTTTTGATGGGGTTAGATGACCAATTTTCGAATGCAAGGAGCCAGATATTGTTAATGGATCCACTTCCTCCACTCAATAAAGTGTTTGCCATGATATTACAAGATGAAAGGCAGAAGGAAGTACTTGCTAAGAAGTCACAGAATTTTGATGCTGCTGCTTTTGCTGGTAGAATGGTTCACAATTCATTTGCAAATCAAAGGAATTACTCATTTAGTCAATCACAGAGGAAAGATAAGCCTATATGCACTTATTGTGGGATGATTGGGCATCTTCGAAGCAAATGCTACAAAATTGTTG
Organism: Fraxinus americana; assembly: GCA_035079005.1. Lineage (NCBI taxonomy): Eukaryota > Viridiplantae > Streptophyta > Magnoliopsida > Lamiales > Oleaceae > Fraxinus > Fraxinus americana. Next base: position 12,208,359 of record CM068725.1, on the reverse strand, counting down.
GTTATCCCCCAGGTCACAGACTTGCGAAAGGAAAGGATCCAGTCGCCAATGCTGTTGGTTCAATATCTCATAACTCTAATTCTGATGTTTTGAATTCACTGTCCAACATCACCATCTCTCCAGGGCAATGTCAGCAGCTCTTGGCCATACTTGCTCCACATCTAAAGGAACAAGTGTCTACAGGCAGACAACAGCATAGAGAGGTGATTTCATCACCACCTCAAGTACCAGAAGCTTGTGCTTTCTCAGGTAATCGTGTATGTTTTAATGATTCCATAGTCACAGAAAAGTGGATATTAGACACAGGAGCTTCAGAGCATATGGTTTGCTCGATTAAATATCTGGTCACTGTGAGTGCCAAAATCAATGCCTCTGTGAGACTACCAGATGGTTCTACTGCCACAGCCACTCATGTTGGGACAGTGAAGTTGTTTAATGATTTACTATTGATAAATGTCTTAGTGGTGCCATCATTTCAGTTTAACTTGATCTCTGCTAGCAAATTGATTCTTCAACACAATTGCTTCATTATATTCATTCGCAATTGTTGTCTTATTCAGGATCTTTCAACATGGAGGATGATTGGGGTAGGCAGGCTTGAGAATGGGCTATACAACCTCCAAAAATCAGAATATCAATGCAGTGATCAGACCTCACCTCTTCATCAACAAGTCTCTTCAATTCCTGTTGTTTTTCCCAGTACCAATTCGAATTCGAAATGTAATAATTCTGCATCTGCTGTTTGTAATTTTGCTGACAATGTTAATGTTCAAACCAAAATTGATATCTGGCATTGCCGTTTGGGGCATCTACCCATTTCTAAATTGTCTTCTCTACATAGAATTGTTCCAAATATTACTTTTAATAAGCACATACATTGCTCCGTTTGTCCCTTAGCCAGACAACATAGACTGCCTTTCCCTGTTAGTGACACAAAATCATCTCACGCTTTTGATCTCATTCATTGCGACATCTGGGGGCCGTATTCTGTTTCTTCTCTTGATGGATCAAAATATTTCTTAACCATCGTCGATGACTACAGCAGAATGACCTGGACTTATCTCCTACGTGAGAAGTCTCAAACAAAATCTATAATTCAGTCTTTCTATAACTTGGTTTTGACACACTTCAAGTGTAAAATCAAACACCTCATGCCTGATATTTATCATGATAAAGGGATCATTCATCAACTGAGTTGTGTCAAGACGCCACAACAAAACAGGGTTGTTGATCGTAAACATCAACATCTTCTAAACATTGCCAAGGCTCTTAAATTTCAAGCAAATTTACCTCACAAATTTTAGGGTGATTGCATTCTCATTGCCACTCATCTGATAAATAGGATTCCCTCTTCTATCATTGGAAATAAATCCCCCTTTGAAATAATATATCAAGTCAGGCATTCTTACAATCATCTTGGGGTCCTTGGCTGCCTTTGCTATGCCTCCACTCTTAAAAGAAATCGAACCAAATTTGATCCTAGAACTACTCCCTGTGTTTTCCTTGGTTACCCTTATGGTATGAAAGCTTATAAGCTTTATAACCTTCACACAAATTTGACATTTACTTCACATGATGTATCTTTCCATGAGACAATTTTTCCTTACCAGAATTCTGATTTTCACAATTCACTGTCTGCACACCATATATCCCCTGACAGCGATCCCATTCTATTTTCTACTCTGCCTCCTTCCTTTCATGACATCTTTGATCCTTGTAATTCTCCACATACCTCTGATGAAGAAGTCTCTCCTGTCATTTCTTCCAATTTTCCTCATTCTCTCGATTTTCCTCAATCCGCATCCCCATTAACTTCAAACAACACTCACTCATCTCATGATACTTCCTCCCCAGGCTCATCTTCACCTGAAATATCTTCTCTTCCACCTCATTTACCCACTCGAAGGTCCAACGGATCCAAAAAGGCTCCCACTACCTACATGATTACCATTGTAGCCTGGTGTGTCAACTGCCTTCTACTCAATCAGATCTCATGGTGAATGATTCTGCTTCTGGATCTCAGTATCCTGTTGAAGATTATTTGGGGTATAGAATGTTGTCTCCCTCTCACAGACACTATGCTATTGCTTTGTCCACCATCAGTGAACCTCAGTCCTTTGTTGATGCGGCTAAAGATCCAGCTTGGTGCAAAGCTATGGATACAGAGTATAATGCTCTGATGTCCAATAACACTTGGTCTGTGGTTCCTATGCCTACTCATAAAACCCATGTTGCCTGCAAATGGGTTTTCAAGGTTAAGTTGAATTCGAATGGTACACAGGAGAGGAAAAAGGTCAGGCTTGTGGCCAAATGGTTCACCCAACAAGCTGGCTTGGATAATGAGGAGATGTTTTCACCAGTTGCCAAGCTTGTCACAGTGAAAACCCTGCTTGCTATTGCTGCACAGAGACAGTGGTACCTCCATCAACTTGACATCAACAATGCCTTTTTACATGGCGAATTGGAGGAGGAAGTCTACATGATGATGCACAGGGCTATGAACAGCAGGGGGTGAATGGTGAGAGATTGGTTTGCAAGTTAAATAAGTCAATTTATGGCCTTAAACAGGCGTCAAGACAATGGAATGCGAAGCTGTCTTCCTACATCATTTCTCAGGGATTTCGACAGTCGAAATCTGATTACTCTTTGTTTTGCAAACAAGATGGCTGCTCATTCACCACACTCCTCATTTATGTTGATGACATTATCATTGGTGGCAATGATCTTACATATATTGAGCATTTCAAACAAGGACTGAATGAACGGTTCAAGCTGAAAGATCTGGGTGTATTGAGGTACTTCTTAGGTCTTGAAGTGGCAAGAAGCTCCAATGGCATATCTATTTGCCAAAGGAAATATGCACTGGAAATATTGGCTGATTCCGGATATCTTGGTGCGAAGCCAGCTACCAGTCCATTGCCACAGAATCTGAAGCTCAACAAGGATGATGGTGAAGTTGTTAAGGATGTCAGTATGTATAGGAGATTGATAGGGAAGCTTCTATATTTGACAATCACGAGACCTGACTTGTCATATTCTGTACAAGTCCTCAGCCAATTTCTTCAAATGCCAAGGCAACCTCATTTGGAGGCAGCATACCATGTGTTGCGTTACTTAAAGGCAACGCCTGGGCAAGGTATATTCTTTGCTCAGAAATCAGATTTGCACCTTAAGGGTTATTGTGATGCAGACTGGGCTGCATGTTCCGACACCAGAAGGTCCATTACTGGTTACTGCATTTTTCTGGGAAACTCTCTGGTTTCATGGAAATCGAAGAAACAGCACACGATTTCGAGATCCTCAGCTGAGGCGGAGACATCAGATCAAGACCGCCTAAATCACCAGACCAGAGGGCCATTCTCACTTTTTTTGAACAAAATCTTTTATTCTAACCCAAAGAAAAGAGGCTATTACCTATAACCCTTCCCGTCTATTTCGCGGAGGCGGGGTAAGAACTTGGAAGAGGCACAAGTCATCTTCGAATTACTGACGGAAAAGGACGGTCAAAATAAAGCCCTTTTGAAAATAAACCACTAATACGCCTTAGGTACTCTTTTAAGTCCGTATAAGGCGGAGGGAATGAAAGGACCTGCAGGAAGCTGAAAAGCCGTAGTGCGCTAGCGCTAGCGAGTTAGCGCAACAACTTAGTGTCTTGTTTTCTTCGCTGCTTCTTTTTTACTTTTTTTACATAAGGTTAAACGAAAGCGGTTGCTAATGCTTGTAGCTTGCTTCTGTCCTTAGTCAATTTTTGGATGAAGCTGTTTTGACTGCCGTATATTTTTTGAATCGAATACCTTCCTCTGTCATCTCTGGTCTGTCTCTTTTTGAGAGAAGATTTTCTACCCCGCCTGACTATGAAGAGCTTCGAGTCTATCGGGAAAGGATGTGGTGGTAACCCCCGCAGCTTTGTCTAGAACCGGGCGTCCAGCCGTGTAGGAAGACTCACCCTAGCCACTTTAGCGACCCCACCCCCAACTCTAGCTGAGAAGCACCCTCTATCCACTTCCCCTTTTCCGTGTGCCCAAAAGCCCGGTTTATGAGCCCCTTTCCGATTCCCTCACCCAATCTCATGAGAAGCAAGCCCAGCAGGCCCTGCCTTAACCTGTCCTCAGACAGCCAGCCCTCACCAGGCTGCTGGCATTGCTAAATGCTCCGCCACGAAGCAAGCTTTCCCGAATACGACAGATGCGGAAAAAGAAGTCGGAAGAAGAAAGGAGCATAGATCCATGGCAATAGCGGTCTGTGAGTTCAGTTGGTTGAAAAACATACTCAAAGATCTGGGGGTACTACACACGAAGGCTGCGTTGCTATTTTGCGATAATCAGTCAGCCATACATATAGCTAGTAATCCTGTGTTTCACGAACGTACAAAGCATATAGAGATCAATTGTCATTTGGTGCGTGATAAGGTTCAAGCTGGTGAAGTGAAGATCCTACATATTGCCTCACAGGAGCAGTTGGCAGATCTGTTAACGAAGCCATTAGGAGGAGCTAAGTTTAAATCTTTGTTATTCAAGATGGGAATTTTAAATATTCATTCTCCATCTTGAGGGGGTGTGTTGAAATATTTTGTATATATCATAGGGTTATTTTAGTCTTTGTACATTCCATCTCATTCTATTAGATACGCCATTCTGTATATATGTAGCTGTAGTTGCATCTCAGTGTATTCAATTGAGCAAAACAGAATTTCCCTCCTTTTTCTCTCGTCTTCAATCCTTCTCTCTCTACATTTTGACATATATGTCAGGGTTATTTGATTGTTATTTTTATACAAAATATTATGCCCAATATATTATTCATTTTTTCTAAAATAATAATTACATCTTTTGGAGCAACTAACACATATTTAATATTTTCCATATAAGCATTCAACAATTATGCAGCTACATGCAACTGTTGTGCAATTTCATTACAAGTTACGGTCTCATTCGTGAAATATATTAATTTCAAAGTTAATCTATGTTTACGTATTTGTTCCTAGAATTTTAGGTAACTAAACTGTTACCCTTGATTGTACAAAACTTCTAGATGAAATGAAATGTTTACAATTTATTTACAATTAATTCTTAAATACAAGATAATAGAGAAACTTAATTTGTATAAGATATTAAAAATACTTCCACAATTAATCAAAAAAATAGAGGAACAAGTGCTTTCCCTGTGTCTCATGATGTCAAACATTGTCGTTCTTGAACACTAGAGTTAGTTAAAATTCATCACGCTTATCTTTCCAATTTATGTATATGCATTGATCAATACATACATACAAGTGCATACATAGTCAAAAATTATTTTACTCGAACTTACGATCTACGTGTTTGATTCCTCGCCGACATTTTCAGTATATAATTTCGTGCTTTTTTTATAATTTTAAGTTGCTTATTTCTTATTTTCTGAATTATTTTATGAAAAATCATGTTCTCGTCAAGCAGTTTCTTACGGGATCGTAGTGAATTTTCATTTTCAACTTTTCACCCATATTAATAGAATCAACACTCATATCTGGTATTGTATGTATGTGAGTTTGTTTGCCTATTTTTATTTATACTTTATGAGTATGAATCTATGCTAACATTGAAACACGCAGTAGCCCATCTTCTTCCTGTTCTATTTCATACATTCATTCTGGTTTGTTTCCATTTTCACTAAGTGACGCAACGCGAAACAAGGAATTCAAGCAAAAATCTTAAGAACGAGATTTTTGTAATTCACAAACTTATGAAGAAATAAACTCGCGAAATTTTATTAATGTAAGATGATAAAAAATGATGAAGTAGCCATTTATTTAAAAGGGTTTACATTAATTTAAACGAACTAAAATTGTAAACAATTCGAAATAAAACAAAATGACAAAAATAGCACTAAAACTTTAAAAGCAATTTTTGACTCCTAAACGAATTCAAATTCAATTCAATTCTTCAAATCAATCCATTCGGCCATCTGTTATACATCACTAAGCATGTACTTGTTCATTAGGTAGGGTTTATTGTGATATTGAGTGGGTTTTAAACATAAATTTTATGTAGTTCTTATTATCCTTTTCTCGTGCAAAATATCGAATTTGAACTCGACTGGTAATTGTCAACCACATGCCACATTTACACAATAAATTATAAATTTATAAGATTTATATAAAATTATATGTACAGAAAGTTACAAGACACAAATTAAAACATCTTAAAGTCGTGCATGATTTGTGCGTGCCAATGTATATACATAGACATTCGGTGTTTATGTTTAAAACAAGATAGAACGAAAACTAGGTTTAAATATGGTAACTGTTGTTTATTGATAAATCATTATTATACTCCTTCAACTCTAGCTATTATGACTATTGTATCATTTGCAATCCTAATTCTTTTCTATGAATATGGGATTTTGGTTCTAAATAAAATACACACGTCTAGTGACTTTTTTACTTTCTTCTTTTTTTCTCAATTTTATAATATATTATCAGTACGATACGCTTTAATTTAGCCCTTATTTGGCCCTCTTTATAATGACAATTCGGGAAAAACAATGAATTTTTGAATAGTAAATTTTGGAAAATGTGTGGTAAAGAAAGAATGAAAAGTTTTGAATTTACGTGTAATATTATTTTATTGAAGAATATGTGGTTGATAAGAAGATAGAAAAAATGAAGTATAATTTTAATGGGTGCCAAACAAGGGCTCAAAAATTCTAATTTTTGTTTTACAAGATCCGAAGGTAAGAAAAAATATGGGGTATGCCTTATCACTTGAAACCGACATGGAGGAATTGTGACGCCACCTATAGATTGTGGTCGTCATTATCCTATTTTTATGTTTAAATTTTTTATTTGTAACAGTTATGATTGCGATATTACTTGTGCACATAATAATTTTTTTGAAAATTTTTATATTCCTAATGATTGAATAGCGATTTTGATAGATGCGTCCATCACTAGTATATTACATAATGCGATTACTTGTGCATAATTATTTGAACAGTAATATATTATATTATGTACACATCATTATTTGTCCAATGTTACAACGGCTGGCAATCATTATGTGTGCCAATTTTAAATATTATGATTATGCCAAATGTTTTTATTTACTATGCATGAAAACTATTAATGCATATGTCTAATGATGCTTCATTGTGAAAACTTTAATTCATAATGTATCACATTGTTGCTCTTGAAGAAGCAAAACACAAAAATATCAAAATTTGGCTAGAATACATGTTCTCGAAGAGTTAGGGTCCGTTTGATTCAAAGATGAAATTTGGGTGGAAAGAAAATGAATTGTAGGGAATTGAATTGCCTAAAACTTGTTTTACTGAAAATTGTCAATTAATTGTGTTTGATTGGTATAATTTTTTAAATGAAAACACTACAACAAAAAACACCTTTTGCAGCGGCCAAAAAATGCTACAAAAAGTCTTTTGCAGTGTTTTAGCAAGTGTTGCGGGGGTCAGTGTTGCCGTGGAGGGAAGAGATACGGCAACGTTTAAAAAACGTTGCGGAAGGCACCTTCCGCAACGTTTTTTAAACGTTGACGTATTCTCATCCCAGTTTTGACAATATTTTACAAACGTTGTCGTTGGTATTTTTAATAATTTTTTAAATTAATTTGCATTTTTATATATATGCCTTCCTATGCTGCCGAAATAAATATCCAATATAAAAAGAGAAGTGACAAACATCAAAATAAATATAAGAAATCATGATTAAAATGGGGAAAAATTGCATTGAAATTAAACCATGCTAGCATATACATTGTCCAATATTCACTCAATTATACACGTTTTTAAATATCAACCCAACAAGAATAACATATTTTCCATCATTCATCAGACCACTCACAAAATGTACAATAATTCATAACATATTTTTGGTATATTGCTCTATCTGGATTGATATTCTGTAACATCAAAAAAGAATTTGCTGCAAAAAAAATGAAATGAAGCCCATGTTTGAGCCCCATGAGAACCAGGTACCTCGCACGGCCCTACACCATCCAAATTGTTCCCCGCTAAAGCATCATTACAGCAATACCACATAACTCTACTGGGAACCACTTGAAGCTCTAACAAAAGTTCGCTACCATTGCAAAATCAGCAGTACTCCTGTTTACACACACACTGCACAAACCATGAGTTTCTTTGAAGCAATTTTTTTATGGGAATGGAGGCAGGAATGAAGGCAGAACAATCAGAACCAGTGCTACATATTCCCTTAAATGGCTATTCTTCAGTATGCTGACCATTTCATTATTATCATCACTCATGATACCTATGAAACATTTTCCTATCATGTTTAGCACATCTTCTTAGAAAACACTTACATGACCAGCACACCTTAAGCTACTAAACAAATCTTAAGAGGATATGAAGACTATGAACAAATTCATCTACTAAACAAATTCCCTTGCTACTTTATCAAAGCTGAAACTATCTTTCTACATTTCAACAGACGGCCAAAGTTTCCCTCCATTCTTCAACCAAATCGAGTTCTACCTCTATAAAAAACTTTCTGCAGGAAATAGTTTTGAGATTAGTACATTAGAAGTCAGTCCAGTATTTAATATGTTGTTGTTAGGTAGCAAAAAACGCATATAAATGTCGAGAGGTTCACTTGACAAGTTAGCAAATGACAGATGTATTATCTTTATGTTCAAGTTGTGAAAGCAAAAGACTTGCCTACAAATCCACTGACTGGAAATTACAATCCATATGTAGAAGTGAAACTTGGGAATTATAAAGGCAAGACAAAGCATTTTGAGAAGAAAACAAACCCAGTATGGAACCAAGTTTTCACGTTCTCGAAAGAGAAGATTCATTCATCTGTTGTTGAAGTTTTCGTTAGAGACAGAGCGATGGTAGCGAAAGACGACTATCTAGGAAGGGTGGTTTTTGACATGAATAAAGTGCCTACTCGGGCTCTACCGGATAGCCCTTTGGCGCCTCAGTGGTATAGGCTAGAGGATCGTCAAGGAGAAAGCAAGGTGAGAGGGGCAGTTATGCTTGCAGTTTGGATGGGAACTCAAGCAGATGAAGTATTCCCAGAAGCATGGCATTCGATGCTACTTCAGTTAAAGGAGAAGGCATTTTCAGTGTCCGAACAAAGGTCTATGTTTCCCCTAAATTGTAGTACCTCAGAGTCAATATAATCGAAGCACAAGAAGTATAATCTCAAGACAAAAGCCAACCCCCTCATGTCTTTGCAAAAGCTCAAGTTGGAAATCAGATACTAAAGACTAAACTAAGTCCAAACAAAACACCTAACCCGTTCTGGAATGAGGACCTTTTTTTTGTAGCAGCAAAGCCTTTTAAAGAGCAATTAGTACTCACTGTTGAAAATAAAACAGCTTCAAAGGATGAAGTTGTTGGGGGGATAAAATTGCAATTACACACCTGTGAAAGACGATTGGATCACCGACCAGTTCATTCTCGGTGGTTTAACCTCGAGAAGTTCAGCTTTGGGGTTCTAGAGAGAGATAGGAGGAAGGAACACAAGTTTTCAACAAGGATTCATATCAGAGCCTGTCTTGAAGGTGGTTACCATGTATTAGATGAATCAACAATGTACATCAGCGATCAACGCCCTACCACTAGGGAGCTATGGAAGCAGCCAATTGGAATCCTTGAAGTGGGAATCTTATGTCAACAAATATAAGTTTCCTTGTTAACATAGCAAAGGGCTGCAAGTTAAGCAATCAAGGATAAAAGCACTGTACAGGGAAAACTTTCATCCTATTCTGTAATATGAACACATTTAACAGCACTGTATACCAAACAAAAATATCTTATTCTTCTCAGTCGCTGTTCGATAGTAAAGATCTGTGCTTTGATTGTGTCAATTAAAAAAACAATCAGCAAAACTCAAAAGTAATCCAACTAATAGCTAATGATTTGAAAGTTGAGCAATCAGGGATGAAAGCATTATACAGAGAAAACTTTTAGCCTAATTTATAACATATTCACATTAGACAGAATTGTTTGTACCAAGCAAGAGTATATCTAATTCTTCTCGTCATCTGCTCGATACTAGATATATGCTTTTCAATTGTAACCATTATGAAAAACAATCACCAAAATTTAGAAGTCATAAAACCTATAGCCATACAATTAGTTTATGCATGGGACTGCATTCAAGCACTTTATCTGACCTATGGTACTCGGGCCGAGGTGGACCTCTGTGGTACGTGCAGGCCTTTAATGTTTAAAAAATTAAACAAACACAAAAGAAGAAACAGCCATTACTTACATTTTTTCAATTTTTTTCCATTTTTTGAGGAAACAGCCATAGCTGGTACCCAACTTTTTGCTGACTTATGACCAAATTTACTTAACCAAGGCATGGCTAAGTTGTCCGCTCCTTGAATCAAGATAAACATGGTACTCAAATTTTATACTAGCAAGTGATACAACTAATAAATCAAATTGCAGAGGTTAAACGTTGACCTAATACACATACCAAAGTATCGGCAACTACTTCATTTATTGGTTTTCCATCTTTCCTAAGATGTCCACAAGTCCATACTCTTGTTCTTAACCCTTTTAAATCAGGATTCCTTTTTTGTATAAATTTAGTTATTAGATATATTGGAATTGGACAAGTCATGTGAGGCAAGAGAAGTTCCTCAGATGTACCATTTCATGAGCTACACGTGGATAATCCTTTCGACCCATTGTATAGAGAAGCTTCTGATTAGTTCTCATGTTCCTATACTTGGACTTTTTTTCTATTACAAAAGCAAAAAATTTCAATATAACAATAATTATAAAAATTTAAACTTCAAAAAGTCCTTTTATACTTACAAGAAAATCAGCAGAAAGAATATCCTCAACAAATTTTACCCAAGCTTTTTCGGAGTCGACATGCTTTGGTCTGAGAAGGGTAATAGTGCGTGTTCTATTCACAGATGATTCAACTTGAGCTCTAATTTCTTTTCTCAGTTTAGATTTGAATGTCCTCCAATACTTTCCCATATATTGAAATGTCATTCTTTGATGACAATCACTGACTTTGAACCTTTTGCTGTATTTGTGTACAAACATATATTTAAGACTCGGGGGAATGGTGTCATGAAGAAGAAAAAATATACAACATAATAATCTTAAAGGTTGTTAAGAAATAGTACCTGTATGAAAGCCCAAAGCTCCATTTTCTTCTTTCCATCCACCGAATGCCAATCTTTAATTACAACAGGCACATGTTCTCGAACTATGACCCCAACCATGCTCGCAAATTTATCTGAGTTCAGGCCAACCACTTGGCTATATTCATTGAATTCGAGATCCATCTTCTGATAATTATGTTCCAGAATCATCTTCACTTGTGTTGGACCTCTTTTCTTCTTCGGAGCATTTGTAGTTGTTGGCAACGTGGTTTGCTCATCATTAGTTGGACTAGTTATACTATCTCCTTGTTCACTGGAGTTTCTTATTCTCTTACTGGTCTCTCGAATTACATTAGGAATTGCAGTTCTTCTTCTTTTGGAACTCTTGAACGTTTGTTTACTTGACTAAAATAATACAACATGAAAACAAAATATAAGAGCAATTATCTTCAAAACTTAGCATGTAGCTCATTTATTACTGAAAACATAATTACTTGAGCCTTGTCCATTATACAAAATATACTTCTTCCTGCAAAGAATCCCTAGAGTTAGAACAAAATCCTGGGACATCAAAATAAATTATAGTTAGAGATCTTAATAAATCCAAAGCATTCAACATATCATTGCAATATGAATATATAGATAAATAACGAGTTAAAATATAGTACAACAAAATTGATCATTATGTAAAAAGTACATTATCTACAAATAAGTGAGTTACCAAACTACTCTACGTATCACAAAATACGCCTTCAACATCTATCCTTGCATAATTCCCATCATCATCATGGTTGTCTGTAATTGGCTGTGATATATCTAGTTGAATAGTTGCCTCATAATTAGAATTATCTGTCATGTGTGATGCATCAAAGTCTCTTTGTGGCGTTTGCAAAACAACATACCAACTAGATGTTTCATTTCCCTAGAATAAAAGACTTGTTTCGCTTATGTTACCAAGATGGATGGATCATTTTCAAATTGTCTGTGTCCCTAGTTAAGGTTAACCAAAGTGAATCCATCTTCCAATTTTATTCCGTTCACGATATTTACCCAATCACACTTGAATATTGGAACATGAAACGTATTATAATCAAGCACTATCACATCACGCAAAACTCCATAATAAATAACTTGCCCAACTATTTGCGCATTATCTTTTGCACTAGATCTACATATGGTTGTTGCTTCAAATAAAACACCACTGTTTTGGCCAGATTTTTCTGCATCTTTAGTGTGAAATCGAAGACCATTTATGACAAATCTAGAATATAACATGGATTGATGTCTAGGACCGCGTGCAAGCCACTTCAAATTGTTCAATACTTTGTCCGTCAATAACTCACATTTAATCTGTTATTATTTTAAAAATGTTAAAGAAAAAAATAAATAGCACAAATAGACATTTATTTTTTTTATGTGTATTCCAACATTATCATTCAACCAGGAAAAGCATCAATGTGCTTCTTACGCAATAAATTCTCATTTCTTTCCAATCGTCTATCAGTACTCTTCAGTTCATCCATATGCATCCTAAGGTAAATACAATATATTAAAAAGTAAATATGGTTGAACTACTTAATTGTTTTGGAATTCGATATTTAATAAACGTACTCTACGAATAGTTGAACCTCTATACTATTCAGTAACACATAGTGATGAGCAACTTTCAACAACTCATTAGATAGTACAATCGCCTTTCCCTTAGAAATTGTACGCCCTGCAACTAGGAAATTAGTCTTATATTCTTCATTACGTACATGCTTAGAGCCTATTTCAGATGCTTGTTTTAAGTATTTGCTACAAAACTTAGCATTTTCTTCAACAACATATCGCTCAACTATGCACCCTTCAGGCCGCGTACGATTCATAACATACCCTTTCAACACTTTAATATATCTCTCAAATGGGTACATCCAATGATATTGTACAGGCCCACATAGACGAACTTCTTTCCTAATATGGATTGTCAAATGAACCATTATATCAAAAAAGGAAGGCGGGAAATACCTTTCCAACATGTATAAAGTTTCAAAAATGTCCTCCTCTAATTGTTCAATCTTATTTCTATCTACAATTCCTTGACATATTTCCTTGAAAAATGAACTCAATTTAAAAATGGAGTTCCTTGGTCCTTTAGGTAGAAGTCCTCTCAACGCAACTGATAACAATTATTGCATTAAATGTGACAATCATGCGACTTTAGTCAACTATCTTACATTCTTCAACAGATACACGCAATTTCCAATATTAGATCCATAGCCATAAGGTAATCTCAAGTTAGCAAGCTGTCTGCAAAAAATTGTTTTTCTGCTTCTGAACGTGTGAGGAGCAGCTGGTAGGTAGAATTTATTTCCTATATTATGAGGATGTAAATCATGCCTAATGTTCATTTCTTCCATGTCCTTATGAGAGTTAATGCCATCTTTAGATTTTCCTTTGACATCCAAAAGTGTACTGATGATGCTATCACAAATATTCTTCTCCACGTGCATCACATCCAAATTATGACGTACAAGTAAAGTTTGCAAATCAAACAATTATGGAGTCATTAAAAACTACACGTAATTAGAAGTATGAAATAAAAATGAAGGAACTATAGTTGTATTTTTCTTTCTCTTTCGTTTACCACTTTTTCCCCAATCATTTGTAATTTTATCAAATTCAATAGAATCCTCTTCACCGCTTTTTATCTTCGGCCTAATACTATGTTCAACGTGTCCATTAAACCAGTCCTTTTTCATGCGAAATGGATGATCAAAAGTGAGAAATCTTCTATGTCCCATGTATGCAAATTTCCTACCATGCTTCAACCATAGTGAATGTGTATTTTCACGACAGATAGGGCATGCAATTTTTCCTTTAACGGGCCACCCAGATATATTTTCATATGCACATCAAAATAACTTTTAAGTTGAAAGTAGACTTTGTAACTACATCATACATGTCAACCTCATCACTCCATAACAACAATAAGTCGTCGACAAGTGGTGCCAAATAAACATCTATGTCATTACCTAGCTATTTTGGACCTATGATCAATAAACTCAACATCAAACTTTCTTTTGACATGCAAATTGAGGGAGGCAAGTTATATATAGTTAAGATTACTAGCTAACAACTGTATTTCGAGCTAAAATCTTTGAAAGGATTAAATCCATCGGTAGCAAGACATAATCTAATATTTCGAGGATCAGATGCAAAATGTGGCCACCTTCTGTTAATCATTTCACAACTCAATGAATCAACCAGATGCCTAATCTTACCGTCTGAACTTTTATTACTTGAGTGCCATCTAAGTTGTGTTTACATCTCATATATTCCAAACATCTTCTTAAGTCTTGGTATTTTAGGAAAATAACGCAAGACTTTTGTTGGGATATTTTTCTTAATTTTTTTAGTCTGTTGGTTAATTTTCCATCTCGACCAACCACATTTTGGACATAATTCAGCATGCTCAAGCTCCTTTCTATATAGATAACAATCGTTTAGGCAAGCATGTATCTTTTCATAGCCAAGATCAAATGTATTGACAAGTTTTTTCATCTCATAAAAAGAGTTTGGAAGTATATTATTCTCTGGCAGCATGTCTCGAACAAGATTTATAAGTTCATCAAAACCATTATCTGATAAGCCATGTGAAGCTTTATGTTTAAACATATCAATCGAACCTGACATCTTTAAACGCCTTGCAACAGGATATAAAGGAGTTTCAGCATCATTAACTAAACTTTCAATCTCTTTGTCTCTTCCATAAGGATGATTTTCAGGATCCACATCATGTTGTGCATAGAAATCCTTAAACATCCTACTTGACTTAGGTATTTCTACATCGACCAAATTTGATTCACTTGGTTGCTCTCCATGAAATACCCAAACCGTATATGTAGGATCCATACCTTTAATAACCAAATGTTCATGGACAATATCATAATGATGATGCATTAGATTCCTACAATTAACACAAGGGTATGCTATCATTTCTGAATTGCGATTCTCACAAGCTCATTCAACAAACTTCTGTGCTCCATCTCTATATTGTTCTGAAAATCTACAAATTAAAATTTATGATCATTATATGTTATTTGTTTATTGGATAACTAGATTTATAAGATTAGTTTCAGATTATAATCTTGATAAGTGCAGCCACTCTTTTTCCATTATAGGCAGTGGCAGATCCATGAATTTAAGTGAGTTGGGGCAATCATTGATCATTGTCCTTCAATGCCTAAATAATGAGATTATTTATTAATATTGTAACTAATTGATTGATGTCAACATAACTCTTAATACTTGAATGTCTCAACAGAATTCCTAATACTTGAATGTGTCAATAGGACTCTTAAAACTTGATTGAAGTCTTCACGACTCTTACTTCACTACTAAATTCCATAAATCTTAATAAACAACCCAATTTGGGATGATAACATATAAAAATAGCAATTGGAAGATGATAAGGAAAACCATATAAAATAAGGCAAACAGGTCAACAATTCATTTATATAATTACATAAAAAAGTGATGGTTCAACGTAAATCCCAAAAACCATTATGCAAGCTCACCTAGTGTAATAAGCCATTGGCAAATAGATGTCCTTTAAAGGGCCAAATTGTTCAAAGGGCCCCCTTAGGTGTATAGGCCTTCATAGAACAAATCATACAGTTAGTACTATACCATGTAGAAGTTGTAGTAAATGGACAAGCAGAATACCTTTATTTAACAAGAAAGAAAAAATAAAACCGCACAAAGGTTACATTACAACCACTAAAAATAGTAAAAGTTAGTCACCAATTTCGAACAAGTTATAGGTCACTCATAAATGTAAAATGTCTAGATGAAAAAATCATTTGATTCCATTATCAAAAAAATTAGTGGTTCATGATTCGGTTCGATACTCTTGGAACTAGAATCAAATGAAATTATGCCCACCCCTATTTTCAACTACACATTCGCACAATAAAATATTCTACATTTAACCCAAAACTTTTTCCACTTTTGAATCACACATTTTCTAAAAAATTACTATTTCAAAATTCATTTTTCTCAAGAACTCATTTTAATATTTGTCAAACGGCAACATAATACTCTAAAAACAAAAAACACAATCCTTAATTCTATCTAATGGAATTTCCTACTTTTCTTTTAACTGCTAAATAATTGATGAGTTAACATGTAAATAACAAAGCCTTCATATTTGGATTCAGCTCTAAATTATGTATTTTATCTTTTTGTTACGTCAATTTGACAGTCTCAGTCATTAAAGCATCTACAATACAATTTGTGGATTTTAATTTAAGTGGCAGGTAAATAGAAAAACTTCTCGTCCATGTAGAATTGATATCTAATTAACAGAAGAGTAATCTCAAAATTTTTCGCTAATACATTCTCTGAGTTGCTATCTAGGTGACTTTAATTTTCTTATAACGAAAAATTCACATCTAAATTCTAAACAGGAAATATAAATTTGAAAAGAAAAATTTATTTTGATGAGTCACTCTATTTTTGAACCTGACCAATCTAACCCTTTTGATATCTCAAGAACTCGCACAACGCCGGAGAATGGAACCAGGGATGGCATATTAATCGCAAAACCCATCGAAACCGACCAAATCTGTTTGTATACTTAAAATTTAATTGCTAAAAATCCCATAAGAAAGCCTGAGAACTCCAACTTCTTTCTTTTCATGACTGATATGAACTCCTATTGAATCTCAAAATACTGGTTGTCCAAAACTAGAATACCCACCATTGCCTCGTAACACATAGTAAAAATGTACAATACGTAATCAAATACATATAACCAAATACACACATAAACAAACCTATATTCTGTTACAGATGGGAGTCGGAGTCGTGCGCTTTAGCTTCTAATTGTAAATGACAAATTGGGAAAAGTGTTAACTTTGACGAAGTCGGAGTCGCTTGCTTCAACTTCTAATTGGGAATGACGAATTGGGAAAAGGCTTCACTTTGTCGGAGTCGGAGAAGGAGAAGGAGACGAAGTCGCGCGTAATGGCGCCCAAATTGGAAATGACGAATTGGGAGAAAGGTTCACGTTGCTGCAGGTTTATGCCATTGGGTTTGGAATTGGACCTTCCTATTGGGCCTAATTTTTTTACACAATTATCAGTCCAAGGTCTAGCCCAACCAGCTCGCCCAATCCTACTTACTTTTTGCAACGTTTTTGGGATGTTGCGAAAAGGTCAAATATTTTGCAACGTTTAATAAACGTTGCAAAAAGTTGACCTTTTGCAACGTTTATTAAACGTTGCAAAAAATTTGACCTTTTCGCAACATCCCAAAAACGTTGTGAAAGGTGACATTACCAACATTCCCTTATCAAATGTTGCCAAAACTCAATTATATTAACCCAATAGCAACATTCACTTATTAAAATGTTGCGGTAGACCCCTTTAGCAACACTTAACTACCGAATGTTGCCATTTATGTGTTGCAAAATCTCATTTTTGGCGTAGTGAAAATGTTGAAATTTTCTATCTTTTTTGTTTTCGTTTGGCTTTGCTTTTCATGAAAATTGTCAATTAAAGGGATAGAATTTCTTACAATTGGGAATATAATTTGTTTGGATTGCCAAAAAAAAAATAGGAAATTTTTTTCGGTTCGTTTGGCTTTGTTTTATATGAAATTTGTCAATTAAATTGATAATTTTTTTTACAATTGGGGATAGAATTTGTTTCTATTGCCCAAAAAAAAAGATGGAAAACCAAAAACCACCTAAAAGGTGGGAATTGAAATTCATTAAAAACCAAGAAAAGGGGTCACATGATGGCAAGGAAAGAAAACTAATTCTTGAGAAAAAAAAAGTGCCATCAAACATGGCAAAAGTGGGAAATGGAATTTCAATTCCATTTTCCATTAAAAAAAAAAAAGAGAGAGCTTATCAAACAGGCCCTTAATGTTTCTAAAAAATAGTTTGACTCATGATGTAGCAAAACATTATTCATATTTTAGAAGAATATTACTTGCTTTTGAAAAACGTGATATTACAATTTTAATATTGCAAAAGAATATTGACATGTTTCTCTTGAAAAACAATAGTAATTTTTTATTTTGAAAAAAATGATGATGACTATATTTTCTCGCGCTCTCAAACTAGCACATATTGTTGAATAATATACAATATGTGTAATTTATGAATATGTGTCTATCCCCGAAACAAAACATATAACTCATGTCATGTGGACATTGATTCTTATATTATTATATCATAGTTAATCATATTTTTGGAAAATTAATTATATCTTTTGTCTCATTGAATGTTATTCAAAATGACAAATATGACTAAACTTAAGTTTGTTACACTTGATTTATCTGACAAAAATTATTTGTTATAAATTCCTAATGCTGAGGTTCATCTCATTTCAAAGGGCTTGGGAAAGAAATAGAAGAAAGAGAAAGAATTCTTGCAGGATTGTGCAAGATAACTTATTTTCCTTCGTCACCATCTTTATGATAGATTGAAAATCGAATACATCACCGTGAAGGATTCATAAATTCTTTGAAAAAATTTGACTGAAAGATTTGACCATAAGAAGATTGTACTCCTCCCTAACATCTGCTATGAATAGATGCATCTTCATTTGCAAGATTTTAAGTATAACTCAAAAATATTCAAAATATGTTCAAAATTAATATTACTTGAAGAAAAAGGGGCATTTTCAAAAATGTCCACTTTTTTGGGTGTCAATTGAAAAATGTCCACCAATTTGAATTTTGTATCAAATTGTCAATTATACCCTTAATGGAAAAATAAAGCAATTTGTTTTTTTCCAATTTTTCACAAATTTCGAGAAGTAGCTTTCATGAGAAGCTACATTCAAATGATATTCTCGACATTTCAAATGTCATTCTCGACATTTGAACCCTATTTATATTTCAAAAGTACACATGTCAAATCCCAATATTAAATGTTCTCGACATTTCAAATGTTGTTCACGACATATTAAATGTCTAGAATGACATTTCATTTTGAACATGACATTTCTCTACATTTGAAATGTCGTTATCGACATTTCTGCGTCAATGAAAACATTTGTATTTATTGCGATTTGACAATTGTACTTTTGAAATAAATAGGTTAGGGTTATGTGTCAAAATTTTATTGGCCAATAAAATTTTTAATAAAGTGGACATTTTTGTGTTTATGTGGAATTATAAATTGTTAAAAAGGATATTTTGGTCCAAATTCTTTCAAAATGGACATTTTTGCAATGATGGACATTTTTACAAATGAACACAAAAAAGTGGACATTTTATGAAATTTCCTCAAGAAAAAATCATTGATGAAGATATGTCAGAAAAAACTTTCTCCTTTTCCTTAAAGTTTGAGATTTTGTGTTGTTAAACTTTTTCTAGTTGATTAAAGTATTGTTTAACTCATTATGATTATAAACTAATTTTTAAAAATATTTATTTTGTCATATTATAAATTCAGGATGAATTATCAAAATATCTATTTAGTTGATAGTCTATGTAACTACACAAAATATTTTTCATGACAAAAAGTATTTTTTAGATTTAACATTAGCAGAAAATAATGTTAATATGATATCAGGTGTATTGAATATCATTGAAGGCTCTAGAAGATATTGTATTATATTTCTAATAATACAAAGTTATATTTTAATGATGCACTTTATTCCAACAAATCCAGAAGAAACTTACTTAATTTTAAAGATATTCGTTGCAATGAATATCATAATTAGACAATACAAGAAAATAATTAGAATATATTTGCATAAATTCTTTTTGTATCTGACAATAAGACTCTCTTCGAGAATGTATTATACATTCATAAAAAAGGATTAAATCAGATATTATCACGAACTCAAAGTTCCTTAACCAAAAATGTTTAGTACTTTGGTATGATTAACTCGGACATCCAAGAGCTATAATAATGTGTCAAATAATTCTCGCAAGTTTGGATCACACGAGTTAAATGCGTATGTCATTGAACACTTGATAACTCATGTCCATATACAAAATGGATTAAAGGAGCCATTTATCAAAAGAATACAATTAATTGCTAGACAATTATTCATGAAAACAAAACTCCTAACTTCTATTTAGGTTTAGGCCTGAGCATGGTTCGGGTTGGTTTGGTTTTGAGTCAACCCATAACCGAAATCGACTTAGTCGGTTTGCATAAATTCCAAACCAAACCGACCCAATCCAATCATTGAAACCGAACCGAACCAAACCAAATTGGTTTGAGTCGGTTTGGTTTGGTTTGGTTAATCGGTTTGACATTGGTGTGAGTTAAAAAAGATTACGTTTCTATTTTAGGTCTTTCTATACATATTTATATTATTTTCTTGCATATCAATAATATATATAATATAAATGGTAGTGGGTTGATTTTTCTAAAAGTATCGTATATATCCAATAGTTACCAACAAACAATTATACCAAAAATGAAAAGCAATAATACAATCTGAATTTGGAATTTATAATAAACACTTCTTACTTTCTTTTCTTTCGAAATTTAGAGTTTTGGATATTTGTGTTTTTATATATTTTTTTTTTTTTAAGTTAAAGAACATGAAATTTAAAATTAAAAAAATTGTATTTGCGAGTTGGATCGGTTAATTGACAGATTTGTTGCTTAAACTACAACCAACCCAACCCAACCCGACTTGACTTTATAATGGGTAAAATTAACCGAACCAAACCGATTTTTTTGTTCAAACCAATCCAAACCGACCCGACTCAGTTTCGTTTGGTCGGTTTAATCGGTTTTTCGATTTTTTTGTCCACCCCTATTTGGGTTCATATTATATTACACGTTGCGTCATTGGTTCATATGAGACCAACTACTTACTGTCAATATCCACTTTTGCTATTTACATTTAGTCATGAACCTAAGATTTCTTACATAGAGGTTTTAAGTTGTGTTGTCCAAGTCCCAATTTTTACCCCTACAATGTGCAAAAATTGATCCCCAATGAAGACTTGAAATTTAAGTTGGTTTTGATTCATCATCGCTTATTTACTGTAGGTTTTACAAATTGTCATTTTAAAAAAATCTTTTTAGCAACTTTAGGAGGGGTAAAACTGCATTCCTAAAACAAAGGCAAATTTTTTTGAAATAAAATAATTCTATCTCACTTGATCCTCATAGCAATCGATATGAACAAGATGTTGAAAAATCATTCACTTCTAAAAAGTTGTAAATCAATTACCTGATATAGTGGTTGACATAAAAATGACAAAGTCATATGTAGGCCTAGGCATTTTAGCCTTTGGGAAATTTTCAGTCTATGAATTTTTTATTTTTTTTTTTATAAGTGATATTTTTCTTATTGATATTTTTTTTACATATAAGTTAATATTTAATTTAAAAATTTAAATAAATTTAAATATTTACTTAAAATTTTAAGTTAGTATTTTTTTACTTATAAGTAAATTTTACAATTATAAGTTAATTTTATATTTTTAAACATAAGTGATTTTTTCACTTATAAGTAACCTTTTAAATTTTGTAAGTGATTTTTTGTCTTATGAGAATTATTTTTACTTTATAAACAATTTTTTTTTTCTTAAAGTACGTAACTCTTATTTTATAAGTAATATTTTACTTCATAAGTAATTTTTTTCATTATATATATATATATATATATATATATATATTTGCTTATAAATAACTTTTAGTTTATATATTTTTATTTATAAATTAGTTTTAAACAAAATATGTTGATTGTAT
Source organism: Fraxinus americana (assembly GCA_035079005.1). NCBI lineage: Eukaryota > Viridiplantae > Streptophyta > Magnoliopsida > Lamiales > Oleaceae > Fraxinus > Fraxinus americana. The sequence continues at coordinate 12,186,546 of CM068725.1, read as the reverse complement.
ATTAAGGGGTAAAATGAAAAGATAATATAAGAATTGGCCAAATATCACTAATTTGTTAGGCTAAGAGAACCACTCAAAATTATACCATAACGATTTTGAATGGTTTTTAAACCATCCAAAATTCATGCCCAAAAAAACTAGTAAGCACCAATTTTTTCATCCCATAATAAACGGGGCCATCCAAAATCGATCAAAATTGGTGGGAAAAAAAAAAAAAACTCCCCAGCAAGCCCTAAGTGATTTTCTTCTAATTCTTTTATAACCCTCGGCAATTGAACTTGATATATTCATAGCTCGGACTACGGTGTACCTTTTTAGTTATCTTAAGTTTATGGTTCTATTTTGAAATACACTTTTTCTTTTGTTTTTATTCAAATAGAGCAACATCAGCATGTTGATTGCAATTTTCTTATACCATATAGTTATATATCTAAATAGTATTTTCATATCAGTTCGTTTTAAGAGTAGAAAATTTAAATATTGTCCGTAACTAAATTATAAACTCTAGTATGCCTATAATTTAAAAAAAAAAAAAATTAAAGAATCAGTTAAATTTGTAAGTTATGATCTTTAAGCAATTATTAGCCTGTGCAACTGTTGTGCAATTTATTTTCATATCATGTTCTAAATCGTGAAGTATATTAATTTTAAATTTAATCTTTATTTTTTATTACTTAATGCATTTACCGAGGTTATTACTTTAATCCATTGGCCCAAATCGGGATCGAAAGAAATTATTATATAATCAAGGTTATTATTTTATAGAACATTACTTTATCGAGGTTTAACTGTAAGTGAAATTTAGTCCTTGTTTAATCTCTACTATTTTAAAAATACATTTTTTCTTCTTTTTCAACCACGCATTTTTCAATGAAATAATATTACACACAAACCCAAAACTTTTCCTTATTTTTCAACCTCACATTATCTATCAATCTAATATTCCAAAATGCATTCTTAAAGGGAAAAAAAATGGGGCTCAAACATGATCTCAACATCAATTCGAGGTTCCTTTGTATCTATATCAGAGCATATAAATTCATGTACAAGATGGTAAGAAGATGATGAAACACTTATCAAATTCCTAACTAGCAGTTGTGGTTGGCTTGATATGTGTCGATGAATTACTAGGTAAGTCTCGTGACCAGCATTTGTGGTCGACTTGAAAGTCTGAAAATGGGACACAAATAGTTTTGTCCATTTACATCACATTAGACATTAATAAGATACCAACAAGGGAGTGATGCGACTCATGTATTCTAGCCCACAAATAGACAATCAATCCAAGGCATAAAAGCAGGGTCCAACTCTTAGGACCAAAAATCTTCTCAATGGATCGTCATGATCTACAGCACAATTTTTGCTTATAAGAATCTCAGAAGAGGCAATAGTAGACCATATTCTTGTATCTTCTTAAGTAGTTGATTTACGTGACTTATTGAGGACTAATATCAGAATTCTTAGATGCCAATGAGAAAATATAGAAAAACTAAGAAACTCATGGATGAAGGACGGCAATTGTGAACTTTCAAAGAAAATCAATGACTACATTTTTTAATTCGAGCATTCTTAATTTAACCTCACGATTATAAACAAATGATTATCCCAGTTAAGGCCACATTTGTCCCTCATTATTCCAAAACATTATTTGTTATAATAAGATTCTCCACCACATTCACGCAATAAAATATTTTACATACAAACTAATAAAGTTACTTTAAATTTCAACCACATATTCTCCAAAAAATACTATTCGTTACTTCATCTCTTCCACAATAATGGGAGACAAACACACACTAAATATGAAAACAAAAATAATGTACCCCTGCTTGTTTCATTCATCAGAAACTTGCCCTTTGTTATCCATTCACTAAGAAGAGAATGACATAATCAGAAATCATCCATTACCAGAAGCACCTACATTTTCTGTACAGTTTTATGCAATACTGAATCTCTTGTACACAAGCTCACAGTACAAAACTTAATACACGGTAAATTTTCTAACAGGGGATGCGTTGTCCCAACAAGTTCCATACATTGATATCACCTTTTCACAGCTTTCCTTGGCACTCGTCTCCTTGTCTTAATTCAATTATCATCTGCATAGACATAAGCTAAACTAGGACGGTGAATAATTAGCAAAATTGCATTAGAATTTTTTGGACAATTTCGAAATGGAATAAAAAATCCTACAAAACATAACATGACGAGGCGCATATAGTTTGGAGGCTGGCTCGAAATCTGCTGACAAAAAGTGAACGCCAAATTTCTGTCAGCGTAGGCAAACTATATTAAGTAGAATCAGCAAATAATTGTGGATTGATTCCTGCAAAATTTTGGAAAAATAATCAGTTCAAAGATATCCAATGTCATCATCTCAAAACTGTCACACGACTGGACACTTGGTTGAAGCATGAAGACAAAACACTAAAACTTATAGTAAATAAGCATCAATAACATTCATAAGTCCAGTTTAAAGGGAAACCCTCAAACATTGACCTCCAAAAGTGAGGTAAACCTCAATCAGCTTATATTTTTACCCTTTTTGTGCTTCCAGGTGTTGAATCATGCATGATAATAATAGATATTGCAATTTCCGAAAGATCAAGTCCACCAGTTCTCACTTAGGGAAGGCAAAATACCCCAATCCACCCTGACCTGAATGGAGCAGGGCCACAGAACATGGTCCCTTCCTTGAATCTTATTTTATGTTTTTTAAATGTAAATCACATTTAAACAATAAAAAACAACATTAAAAAAAGTTTATAGGGTGGAAAATGGGGATACCATCCCATAACAGCTAAGGTACATGTTCTACCGCTAGGCTGATTGTCATATTAATTCTTCCCATATTCAAGGAAAAAAACAGGTGTTTTCTAAAAGTTGGCTTTTTATGAATCCCAATCAAACATTTTCGAACATTTCCATGTACCCCTATCAATAGACACCACCGGGTAAATGCATTCCGGGACTGCAGACCCATGTCATGAAGAGTACAAAAGTGTAATACATTGATGCAAGAACATGTACATTTCAGGCAAATGATAGCACGTGAGTTAGTTAACTTGTCCCCTTCATTTTCTGATCCACTGGCGGATCACTGTAGACGCACATATTACATCACAATAAGTCATCCTTCTAACCTTCCACTGGTCTAGAGTACTTAATACTAATTAAAAATATGCAGTTTACTACTTTGATGTCACTCCTCACATTTTGATCAGCCAATTCGCCAAAGATATAATTGATTATCCCTCCCTTTTTTCCATTTCATTGAATTGGTCTAAGCAAAATCCGATTCAATTTATCATAACTACCCCTTTCCAATATCACAACCAAAAAATGATCCTATTTCAAGAGAGAGTAGATCCTGTTCAAAAGGTTTGCCTCCAAAAATATAATATTAAAGACATTGAACAAAGGAACTCATGAGAAATTGTTTATCAAGAATATATTACTTACGAAGGATGCAAC